>CM031470.1:6627500-7126745 GCA_018397935.1 Propsilocerus akamusi | reverse complement strand
TGCGCAAATTGTTGATTCACTTTCCCAACTGACATAGTCGATTTCATGTAGAAAATTTCTGGAAGCTTCTGCGAGTCCTCTGTCACAAGTCGTCAAGCACTTTCAAGATTTCTAATAAATATTTCACTTTCTAATTAATTAATCACTTCACCGTTGAGCCCGTGCAGTATCTAGAATGATGTTTTCGATTTGTCTTCCGAAAACGACTGACTTCTATTGAGTAGTTTTAAAATCTATGTAGCAATGACTTGTTCTTTCTATGACGTTTGTCGCTGTAAACAATTTGTCTGATGCAATAGTTCAATTTTCTTACTAAATCTTATTAAAAAATTTCTTTTTCGAATATTTCGTCTTCAGGATTATTTCAGCTTTTGCTCTGTTGCACTTGAATGCCGCTAAACTCGTGACAGCAATAAGTTTAAATAAATAACTTGTTTACAGAATTGTTTATATACCTGTACCTCCGATGACTTTTTAGAGAATGAACTGAACTCGTCAACTGAACTGAACTTTATACGAAACATCCCGCACATTTTTTTTATGACTACATTTTCGTTCAAATCTTGGTTTTAAATGTCGCGAATAATGTTCAAATGTTTAAATCTGAAATATAATTTAGAAACTTTAACGAAATCGGCTATAACGCTTCTGTGTTTATTTGCTTGATAGTAAATTATTCTTAAAAAAAACAAAGGCAATATATTAGAAAATTTAACGGTTTGTTGTAAATTTTTGGATTTTAGTTTAGCATTAGTACACAAATAATAGGGATATTTCTCACAGAAAGGGATATTTTAAAAGTCAACAGTATCAATAAACTGTTCTGAAACAAACAAGAAGCGCCAAGAAACCCTCAAAATGTCCTCAATCAAGCTGGAAGATGAAGATGAACAGCCTACAAAGATAATAAATAAAGGAGGAAGGCCACATCATGAAGGCTGGGCGCTTTATCATTTTAAAAGAATTGATGATAATAAGAGAGCAATAGCACAATGCATGAAATGCAAAAGTACGATGAAAAACACATCTTTAGCAAGAATGGAAGGACATCGGTATTATGAGAGACTTTACCTTAATATGTATGGCTTCAATAAAATGTTATAATTTTAGCAAAAAGTGCGGCAAGTTGGAAGCTAGTAGTAAAATGCAAATGTTCGTTCAAAGCAAAAATGAACGAGATGACAACGATGGTGGCAACAATCAGACGAGTGTGTTGTGGACATCCCAGGCGGAAGCAACAGATTATATTGATGAAACTGATCCAGTACAAGTGCATCGCATCGAAAAGGCTAATTTCTCGCTATTGGATGTCGTTCAGGAAGATATCAAACGTCACAGTAAACCATCAAGAGAAAGGAAACGCTTAAGTGTCAGCGATACTCATGAAATTGATACAGCCTTATCAGGATTTTTAATTGGCTGCAAACTAACTTTCGACATTATTGATACAAAGTATTTCAAGAATCTTGTTCAAGCACTGAATCCCGATTATAAAGCTCCAAGTAGCCAGCAACTCACGTCCCGACTACTAGCCCATCTCAACAACAGCCAGACTAGCAACGAATCTCTCAGCAAGAAGAAAACCTTAAAGAGACGCCGCTATTCATCTAGCGAATCGGATTCGGATTAAAGAAATATATAGTTAAACAAACAAACTATTCCTAATTTTAAATCTTCGATAAATTTTAATTTTCTCTTGTCAATTTACTTCAAAAAATGTATTATCTTATCATCGTGTTTTTGTTTTTTAGAAAAAGAGCTTCATTACTTTAATCGGGTATTTGTTGCAAAAAAAAAAAAATATTTCCATCGTTATTTACATCCTTAACTCCGTTCAGCCACCCACATAATTCAGTTCTATATTTAGTTATTACAATAAAAATTCATCTAATATAATTGTTTGACAAGGGATCAAATTAATAACAAAAAAAAGGGTTTTATTCAGAAGAAATATTAGTAATTTGGAAATTGTGCAAAGTGCGTGGGATCTTAAAATAACGCCATCAAAAACGATGTTTTGGGATTTCTACCTTTTTTCCTCAATTAATTTTAGGTTAGTAGTTTTTAGCAGTTTGTCTCATCAAATCGAAGTTTTTGTTGTGCTGGGTCTTGTTTTTAATCTACCCCAGCTTCAATGCATGTAGTTTCACTTACAAGCATCAAAGCTGGGGATGTCATCGATGGACAAAAAGCATTATAATTTTAATTGCTAAATTTGATTAGTTAGATTATAATTAGACAACGCAAAAACGGAGAAAAAAAAAATAAATGTAGAAAGAACTGTAAACTAATTTGACTTTAAATGTGTATTTTATGTAATCTTTCCTTCAAGAACTAATCGAAGTCAACTCGTCCAGGAATCGATTTATGTACTATAATTTGTTTTCTTAATTAGCAGTTTAAAAAAATCCTCACTTGGCGCGAATCAACCTTTGCTTATATCTTTCGCGTAAAATTTGATTTAGGAAAATTTCCTTTGTGAAATCTTGAGATTTTACCGTCCCAGTTTAATCGTTTTGTTTTTTTATCCTTGTTTTCCTTATAATGTGTCTCATATATCATCGAACGCCCACGTTCTCGCTTTAATTTTTATATATAGTTAAATAGAATTATCCTCTAATTTTACAAATATTGTTTTTTTCTTCTTCTTAATCGCTCCCGTTCAAATTGCAAAAACACAGTGAAGAATAATGCGTTATTTAAATGTTTACAGCTGTTTAATCGGCAACTTCTTCATCGAGCAAATCGGCAAATGTATTTGATATTTGTAGATTCTGAAATAAATAATACGATAACATGTTTACTATAATAACAACTAGTGACGTCAAAACATTATTGTTTCTTTTATGAACTTACGGGTCCGGTTGATGCTTGAAGTTTTGGCATATTCTTTTCATCAATCTCCTTCGGAATACGTTCGCGGCGTGGTTCTCTTGGTTCGCGATTTTGATTTTCATCACGTCTCATTTCGTTGTCTCGTTTTGGTCCTCCACCACGTTGATGTCCATCTCGACGATCTTGTACACTACGTTGCATACGATCAGGTCCTCTGTAATCGTTTCCACCACGATTGTCCCGATTGTAGTTTCGGTTGTCCCGATTATCTCGATTGAATTGACGCGGACGCTCGTCATCTGAAAAAGGCATAAGGAAATAAGAATAAAGTCTTCGTTTGTAAAATTTGTTTTAACTGACTTCTTCCCATCGGTCTACGATTAGGACTAACATATCGACGCCCACCACCATCGCGATTCCTACTTTCAACAGATCCATTATTAGATGGTTCATCATGGATGCGCCAATTGTTGGTTTCTTCATCTCCGGCTGCTGCGGTCGCAGCACGTGTTCTAATGATAATCATTTCTTTTTTCGGCTCAACTGGAACATTCTTTTCTGATTCAGCTTCTAATCGCTCCTTTTCGCGTTCTTCTTCTGAAGCTCGCTGCTTAGCGATACGCTCTTGTTCCAATTTTTCTTCAATTGCACGTTCGCGTGCTGCTGTATCAACGGGCTTAGCTTGCCCAAAGATATTTTCGCTCGGAACTTTGGGTTTCGGAGCCCGTGCTACCGGCGTGATTTCTTTCTCATCAGAATCTTCCGGAAGTCTTGAATCATTGTGATTTTCTCTGTCGCCGTTCATCGATGATGGCTTTTTGGGCGGACGGTCCAATTCTTCTTCTTTTGGGAAATGCAATTCGGGAAGCGGCAAAGTGCGTGGCTGCAAATTTATCTTTGGGCGCTCTTGTGGCAATTCCTGTTCACGCTCATTACGCTCATAACGATTCCCACCTCGCCGATCTCTGTTATCTCGGTTGTCTCTATCCCTATCGCCACCGAATCGTCTTCTTTCAGGTGGAGGTGAATCATTCACCGGACGTTCACCCATGCGCCAATTGCCACCAGAGTCTTCATTGCTGTTATTGTTGTTATCATGACGACTTTGGAAAGTCGGTCTTGATTGGTAACTGCGGCGATTTTCCTGCTCCACCGGCTCAAAACTGGACTCTTTGCGATCACGCCAGTTGGTCGATTCATTTGTCGTTGGATCACGAGCCGAATAGTTGTCAAAACGTTTGCGTACAGTTCTGCCCGAGCCATCGCGCTGCTCAGCTTCTGAAGAAACAGCAATACGTATCCGACGATTCCGAATGTTCGTATCTGTCAACATTACAGCATTAATCAAATCCTCGCGCGTCTCGAATTCAACATGACCATGGCCACGTAAGCGGTCATTTGTGTCATCACGAGCCAGGCGCATCACTTTCACATGAATGTCACGCTCCACAAAGAATTCATCAATATCCTGCTCGTTTGAATCATACGGCAAATTAGAGATGTGTGCAATGAATGGACCAGTAAGTGGGATGGAATCATCATCGAGAATTCGAGCTGCTCTTGGTGCTGTTGGCAGCTGAATGATTTCAGTACGTGATGGACGCAATTCATCATCTTCGTCGCATTCATCTGCCCAGCTACTGTATTTTTGAACAGAAACCTGTGTCGAACCAGCTGGAGCTGCTGCAGTTGTTGATGTTGCCAAAAAGTCCTGCAAGGACAATTTCTTTTCTTTGGACTTTTTGCCTTTTTTACCTGCGTCGAAAAATATATAATTTTTTTTTTGTTATTTATAGTTCTATGAATCATCGTCGTAAAATGTCAATCAGCTTATAAGTGTGTGTGCGTTTCTGAATAATGTAAAAAGCGCAAAATAAATCTATGACAAGGTTAGTAGGTCTTGAATGAGCTCCCTCTCTCTGGTATAGAGATATACACACAAACATATTTGCTTTCGCTTTTTTGATAGTGGTACTGTAGCTGGAATTTTCCTTAGCAACGTCTTAGAAGCGGCTTGTGCACACGGGGACAAAAAGAAAAAACTGTCCAGCGCGTTGATAATAGATTGCGACGAGAATAACGTATAATAATCGAGTGACGAAATTAATGGATTATTTTTAGATTTTTTTTTCCTATTTCACACTATACTCTATAACTTGGCCCGAACTGATTACGTTGGCGCTCTCTCGGTCTTCGTAGCGAATGCAAGAGGGCGATAGAAATGAAATAAGAAAAATCGCCATGATATGCTGTGTGGCATTATAATGATCAAAACAAAGAGCGCATTTTAAAATTAGAATATGCTAAAAGGCACTTTCTTGAGCGCCAAAATGCACTATGAAACATGTGAAAAGAATGAACATTTCCTCTTCCATGGCATGTTGGAGATTTTTCTTCGCCTCAAATTGTGCCATGTGAATGAAAAAAAAAATCTTCAATTTAAAAACTCGAATTTTGAGGGTGTTGCTGGTTGACGATTCTAAAGCTTTCTACACCATTCAATGCGCCGAGATATAGGATCAATTTAACATCACACTATTTCACACTTAATAGCCATAAACTAGGTTAATTTAATTAATTTATTCCAACCTGTAGACATGCTTTCAAATAAAATTCACTGAATAGTGTGCGTCCCCTTTCCGCGAGGGTCTTCCAACTTCTTCATAAGAATGACCTCGGCACGAATAACTTCCAGCTCAAAATAACAACAATTTCGTTAATAACATGTTAACAAAGTGATTATTCTTGATTTTTCTTTGCGAATATAATAAAACAAATCGAATTTATTGTATAAAAGTTTATTTTTAAACGAAATATTTGCTCAAAATTCTGGCAAAATTTAGGTTTCAAAATTTTCTACGATTCGGGCCGAGGCAACAAAAGACGGTTATTTTCAAAAAATAAAACAGAAACGACAAAGCTGCAACAAATAAATTTAAATTCAGCAGTGAAACTGATAGAATTTTTTATCAAGAATTTACAAATAGAAAGGAAAAACAATGTCGCGGATACCGAAACTATCAGGAACTCAGAAGCCGACCGGAGTTGGGGGAAATTATTTCGATTTCAAAAGTGCAAAAGAAGAAGCATCAGGAAAATCATTTGAAGAAAATAATAAGCAGCGTCCGTTGAGCGGTAAGCACTTTATTGATCATAACAATCCGTGATTTTAATTTATTTAACCCATTATGACATTTTAAAAATTGTTTGTACCTAATTAATATTTCAGAGCTCGGAAATTTAAAACCATTTACACAATTTAAGTTCGCAACGGCCGAGCGCTCAAAATCACCCGATCTGCTAAAATCGAAGCCATTGGCTCAGGTTAAATTTAGAAGAAGCAAGTCGGAAATGGACATCCGCTCAGAAGTAAAAACGACAGTTGCTGGAAAAGCTGGAGCAAAACGGTTTTTTCCAGTATTAGAAACAATTCCAAACAAACGCTTGAAAGCTGGCCCAGTAACATCCTCGTCTCTGATGTCATCTAGACCACTTCAAATTCGGACACAAGAGAAGAAAGCTGCAATAATAAATTCCATTAAGACGTCGACGCTATGCTCAACAACAACAGTGAAAAAACCACCTCTTGCAAAATCGACAAGTGGTCCCATCATAGTGGGCACAAAGCTATTGGCAACAACAAAATCGGCAGCAATAAAAAACAACACTGCAGCACGGCCTGCACCTTACGATTATAAGGCACGTTTCAATTTACTCAATGAAAAGCATACAAAAATTAAATCAGATAATGCTCAGCTAAAAGAAGAAAACGGTCAACTCTCTGAAAAAAACGATTTGCTGGAACATAACGAAAAAGTTCTTCAAGACAAACTTATTGATCTTGAACGCCAGTTACAACAAGCAGAACAATCAAATGCAGAACTTTTAAAAAGAATTCAATTGCTCGAAACAACAAACAGTCAGTTGAATTTGAAGAACACATCGCTAGCAGCGTCTTTATCTGATACATCAGATGAGCTTGGAGATCTGAAGACACAGCATTCGGAACTAAAAACACAGCATTTGGAATTGAAAGCAAAGCATGAGAAGTTGCAAGCAAAATCTGGAAGTCTAGAACAGAACTACAATGAAGCTTCATCAAAATTGAGCGAAGCCAGAGATCAATTATATACGATAAACATCGAGCGAAAGGTGCTACATAACGTTGTTCTAGACTTGCGCGGCAATATTCGCGTGTTTTGCCGTGTGAGACCACCAACCGAAACAGAACGTGATCGTGTGCCTTGCAGCTGGCAATTTAACGACGAATCATCATTAGAAATTGTGAGCAATGAGCTTGTTCCTAGTGGCGGTCGGAAACAAACGAGACATGAGTTTAGCTTCGATCAGGTGTTCAATCCAAACAGCTTGCAAAGCGAAATTTTCGAAATGGTTTCACCTCTAGTTCAGAGCGCATTGGATGGTTACAATGTTTGTATTTTCGCATATGGACAAACTGGTTCTGGTGAGTAGAAAAATTTCTTGCGATTAATTTTATGTGCTAACTCTTTTTCCTTTAAGGCAAGACATTTACTATGGATGGGGACAGTATAAATCCAGGTATTATTCCACGCACAATTCGTATTCTGTTTGATTCTATTCGCAATGCAGAGGTTCTTGGATGGACATATGATGTTCGCGTAACCTTCTTGGAGATCTATAATGAAGTTCTATATGATCTGCTCAGTAACGAAAATAAGGAGCTTGAAATTCGTATGGCAAATGCGAATAATAAGACAGAGATCTATGTGTCGAACATTACTGAAGAGAACGTCGACAATGTCGGCAGACTGACAGATCTCATGAATATTGCACGCAGAAATCGAGCTACAGCTGCGACTGTTGCCAATGAAAGATCCAGTCGCTCACACGCAGTTATGAGACTTCAGTTGATTGGACGACATATTAGCAAGCCTGAGAGTTTAATTGGCAGTATCAATATGGTTGATTTGGCAGGAAGTGAAAGTCCGAAAACCAGTACACGAATGGATGAGACGAAGAACATTAATCGATCGCTGAGTGAATTGAGCAATGTGATTCTTGCACTTGTACAAAGGAACGAACATGTTCCATATCGCAATTCAAAATTAACGCACCTGCTAATGCCTAATCTTGGTGGTAATAGCAAAACGTTAATGTTCGTAAATGTCTCGCCATTCCAAGATTGCTTCGTGGAATCCGTTAAGAGCTTACGTTTTGCGGCGCAGGTCAATTCTTGTAAGATGGCGAAGGCGAAACGTAACCGTCAGCTTAATGTCTCAAATGTTTCCAATAATTCATAAAATCGAGATGCCGTTTCTGTGTAACATTTTTTTTTTTTTTGAATAATTTCTTTTTAATATCTTAATCAATTTTGCAAAGTCGCCTCAATAGCGTTTCCCGACCATATTTTTATTTTATTGTATCAACAATTAAAACTACTGAGCTGAAAATTTAATAAACCAATTCATCAAATTTATAGCTTTTAGCATTTCCTTCTCAGAACTGAAAACAAGATATTTAAAGAAAAGTAAATACCATGCTTGTTAATGAATTTCAATCAGATTTATTTTAGAAAAACATTTTTTTTTTTCATCGTTGATGGAACTGACGAAAGTACTTTTTAATGGATTACAAAAAAAAGTACAATACAGAAAAATCCATAATTCTGTAACGAAATGTGTGTCCATCTTAACGATATCTGCGCAAATGAAGACGGTTCTTGCGACGCCATGCAGCACGTCGGGATCCACCGATCGTCTGGGCATAACGGTATCCTTTGCCCAATCCACGTGAGCTCTTTCCAGCCGATGTAAGTCCACGCAATTCACGATGCTTGTGAACGGCATTGCAAATCCAGTTGACTTTTGGATCACGGCGAATGGCATTGTGAGCAATGTCAATGCAAATGACCTCGAAATATTTGTGAGAAGCATCTTGAGCAACCCAGTATGAGTTCAAAACACGAAGTCCACCCATGCGACGTCCAACACGTTCCTAAAATCAAATAATTGGAATTAGTAGAGACAATGTATATAGTATGCAAATAGATAAGATGATGTTTGTTTTCAGACATCTAAGGAAGGATAAACTAGAAACATCAGCGAGTTTTTCTCAGAAGTGAATTTCAGTTTGTTATCATCATTTGAAAGAATTTAACATTATTAAAATATGAACTGCAGCGACTTACCTCAGCAACAGACTGCAAGCATCTGTACGGTTTCAATTGGTTTACACCATGGCTCTTGGGTTTACCGTAAGTGCATCCCTTGTGTACTGGACGTTTACGACCTCCACGGCGAACGCTAATGCGGTAGATAACGAAACCTTGCTTTGCACGGTATCCCAGACGGCGGGCCTTATCAGGACGTGATGGTCTAGGAGCGCGATGCAACTTGGTGAGCTGACGATATTGCCAGCAACGGACGCGGAGCAAATATCTCAACACATCGCTCTGTTTTTTGCGATACAATTCTTGCACGTAGCGGTATGCACCCATCTTGTGTTCTTTGAATTGAGGATAGACCTAGCAACGAAATCAAAATTTTAGATTCTTTGATCAGAAGTCACATCATCGGTCTATCGCGAGATGGTTGTTCATTATCATCAACATCTCGATGCTTACCTATTAATTAGGATTATCCACCTAAAACGGAAAGGACAAAGATGAAATTAGTTTAAACTTTAAGGTTATGTAGCCACAATCAAATGATTTTTTAAAAAAATTATGTGAAACTCATGTTTCTCACGAGCATGCATTAAAGAACATTATCAAGACACACTTCAACAACAATTTTAAGATAATTAAATATTTTTAGGGCTTAAAACAGCCAAAACACACCTTAACGAAACGATGGTCTAATTGAAAAGAAAGATACATGTTCAGTTACTCAAAGCATTCATTTCATTCAAATTGATTTAAAAATTTTGAAAACCGTTAAGTTTAATAAGAATTATTTTGGCGACTGGTCAAGGTAGGTAATGAGTGCTGTGTTCATAAATATCACAATAAGCTATTTGTTAATTTCATTTTTTTTAATCTTAGATAGGGATCAACAAAGATGGATGAATATAGGCACAACATAAAAATTAGATCTTACAAAATGAAATAAGTAAAAACATTTCCCATCAATATTAAATCCTTCTTAAACCGGCCTGATTTCAGCGTTCTTCAAAAATTAGGTCAAGAAATCGGCATGGTTCTCTGGCCGTAACCAACTGATGTTCTAACCACAATTTTAAAAATGGAAAAGATCGAATTCTATCTAGATGGAGCTAAATATTTATTTTTTGCAGGTCCTCATGGTGGAAATGCCTCAGTAGGTAGGATAGAAAGTAACGATTGACAACAGAAATCATGTCTCGTGCTATGTAGTAAGTGAAGAAAATGACATCTAACATTAAATCTTAAATGGTG
Source organism: Propsilocerus akamusi (assembly GCA_018397935.1). Taxonomy (NCBI): domain Eukaryota; kingdom Metazoa; phylum Arthropoda; class Insecta; order Diptera; family Chironomidae; genus Propsilocerus; species Propsilocerus akamusi. The sequence continues at coordinate 7,116,514 of CM031470.1, read as the reverse complement.
CAATACAATTTCCTTTATTGGCGCTGAATTCAAATTATGGTATGCATTTTAAATCATGTAATCTGATGAAATTTTCCTGGAAAAAAACAGTTGAAAGATCATTTATTTGTGTGTGTGTCGTAACTAATCAGTTTTTTGTTTTTATTTTTGTAATCGTTCTATATTTTTCACAAGATGGTTTTAAGTGTTCACTTTTTGAAGATGCCTTTATGGTGATCGTCAGGATGTTATGCGATGTAAGAGAAACTAATCAGTTTTCAAAATACAAAAAAATCCTCCCTTATTTGTTTGCGTATGAAAGATTGATTGCCCTCTCATCAAATCACCATGCAAGCAACCGCCAAATGAATCCGATTCTCCTTAAAAATACTTTGTAGATGGAAATGTGAAGAATTTTAAAGCGCACCCGCGAGATGTTTTAATTTCCAATTCCCATAGATATTCTAGCGTGTCACTGGTAGGAACTGGATTTAAGATGTTATATTTGTTGGTTCAGAGAAAAAAAAATGCTGGACAATGTTGAAAACCAACGAGAATAAAATTATTTGGTGATGATTTTGCATCCTATTATTTTGTTGTAATTCTTTCTTTTTCTCACAATCATTATTATTGTTTTTTATTTTTTTTGTGTGTTAATTCACGTTTCCTTATTGAGATGTTAAAAGGAAATTTGCTTGTTTTTCCCTGTTCGATGGACTTATAATTAATTTGCTTTGACGTTTGACGTTATTTTCTGGGGATTTTTAATTGTTTTTTTACTGGTGGTGATTTTCGGTCGAAGACGAACTGTTTAGAAAAAGACGAATTTAGAAAGCGAACAACAGCAAGAAGGCCATCATAAGACAGAAAAGCCCCATAGCTTCGGACAGGGCGAAACCCAAAATTGCGTATGAGAACAATTGTTGTTTAAGTGATGGATTTCTGGCATAACCAATGATGAGTGAACCGAATACTGTTCCGATACCAGCACCTGTGAATGACAATAAGGAATAATTGAAATTAAATAAATGAAAAACTTTAGACTGAATTTAATTTAGAAATCATAAACAGCGGCATGCGACGCCGAGACAATGAAGTAAATAATGTTTCTTGAAATATCTTGAAATGGGCAAAAATTGTCTTAGAATAAATAGTCTTGATTGTTTCAGCTTAAAGAGCAAACAATAACAGGAATGCAATCATCAAACAGAAAAGTCCCATAGCCTCTGCGAGGGCAAAGCCCAAAATAGCATATGAGAACAATTGCGTTTTCAGCGATGGATTGCGAGCATAGGCCGTTATCAACGACCCGAAAACTGTTCCAATACCGATACCTAAATGGAATAAAATAGGAAAAGAAGGGATGATTGATGAAAATGCATTACATCACACACATACAATATATCAACCGACGTTTCATCGTAAATGCAATTACATAAGTGGCAATTTGTTTAAATTTTTATGTTAAAGAGAAAAACTAGAAACAGATTAGTCTGAATTGAGTTCTGGATCATCTTGTAACAGATAAAACCAGCTTGCAAATTACACTAAAACGGCGAGCAATGAAAGTTTCCAATGCCGTGAAAAAATGTCCCCTTGCGGGGATTATTGATCTCGACAGAATTTCTGGTTCTTTCACCTTCAATCATTGAAGCATCCTGCTGGGATGTTCTCTGAACTATATTCAGGGCACACTTTATCTCAGACCTTCCCGAGGCTATATATGAGCAATTAAATGCTCGTCTGTAAGCCCCAGATGCAAGATTGTCTCTAGTTTTATCATCTCATCCTTTTTCAAATTTATTGAAATGTCCTCTTTAAGAATGCAATTGCATGAACTAATTTTCGTTCTTCGTTTTCCATTTGATCACTTTTTTCAATGTATATGTGTGTTAGGTAACATTCGGCGATTGGATTCCACGGTATGTAATTTTATTTCCTTATTTTTGTCACTCACCAGAACCAGCAACTCCAACTGTAGCAGCACCAGCACCAATGAATTTGGCAGCTGAATCGATATCACGGTTAGCCGGTGAAGTCTGGAATGACCTGACTTGTGGCAGAAGTGCAACGGGTGTTGTGTTTTGGGCAGCTAATGTCTGACTTTGTGAGATGACGGCACTGCTCAATGGTCGAAGATAGGCTTTTGTGCCATTGATGACCTACAAGAAATTTAAAGAAAAGTTGTTAGAACAAGGTTATGTCGTTTTTCCTGTATTCTTTACGTAATCATGAAATTTTATGTTATGCAATGCTTATGATTGAATAAGTTTCACGTGGAAACAACATTAATTTGATGAGACATTTCACGTGAGAAGTTATTAATACCATAAAATTGAGCCAAACTTACGACGCTTCTTGCAACTGGAGCGACACGGGCAGCTGATGTTACGAACATTTTGAATCAAAAAATTCTTAGAATTTGTCCGGTGCTTGAAGGAGGATCTGTAAGTAGATAATGAATATTCGCATTTAGTTTTCAATCTCAAGAAAATTTTCAATCTTGCGCGTACAGAGTAAAGTGCATAGACAGCGTTATGTAATCAAAATTAAGTTTGAAGCAAACACAGAGAAAATTCTATAAAAACATGCATATTTCGCCAATTTTAATACTCGGGACGCAAGCTACATAGTCTGTAGCGAATGGTAGCCAGCACTTTCGGTGTTATTTAATAATTTTCTTTCCGAAAAAGCAAAATGGCGCTGGCCTAAATTTTTGTGCCGAAAATTTGCACTTTTGTTTAAGATTTTTGATAAATCGACAATGAATTTTGCCTATTTACTTAAATTAAGATTATATGGAAGTTTTCACACTATTTCCAAAAGAAACTTAATTAAATTAAGCGGATTGGAAGAGCAGATACGTCTTACATACCTCGATTTCGGTTCACGAATAGACCCCTGTCGGAAATTTTTCACAGATTACGTTCCCCAAGGGGCTAAAGCTACGTTGATTACATCACTGTTGGGGGCATTCAAACATTCCGTTGTGTAATATTGTTTTAAAAACCTTCATATAGAAGAACTGTACAACATCTGGGACACAGCTTTTTGGATCACTAAAGGTTTACATAACTTAAATAAGTCGATAAGATGCTAGAAAATGATAAAAAGTGTGATTTATTTGTGTGACGTAGTCATATACAGACCCCGTTTTGCAGTTGAAATCAGTTTCAACTGAGTTTAGTCGACCCGGTCGTCACACATTGGATAGTCTCACATTTAATTCTGAGGGATATTTAATTCATTTTATCCACCTAGGAGGCCTCAATAATGGATTTAAACTAATTATTTCACACACCAATGGATTACAGCAACCAATGAAGTGTTTGAAATTGTCAAAAGGGCACTGTAAATCATAACTTGTGCAAAAAGTGGTGTTAGATTTAAAAAATAAATACCATTGGCATTGGAAGAGCAGCAGTAGTTATAATAATGGCTGTATTTTTATTAAATATCTGCAAATTCAACAAATGTGGAATGGAGTTCGGGACACTAGTGGATTTAATTCAGCATATTGAAGAGAATCATATTGGTAAGAAGATCCTTCTATAAGCTTATTGCGTCGGTGGAGATGAATGTTGTGCAAGGCCGCAACTTCGCCCATTTAATCAATATGGAAACCACCAAAATTTACAAAAACATTGATTGATTCCCAATAATGCTAAACATCATTATTGTCGCACGCAGATTACGACCCCGTCACGAAGCCCGATTGTCTTCCCTTAAGCTGTGTTCAACGGTTCATCACTGATGCCACTCGCAAGGAGAATCCACCTCAGTTTATGGTCAGCTCAGGGTCAGTAGAGTCTCTCGATCGTACCAGTAATGCTAGCGAACGTGTCGAAATCAAACGCAAAATTGCCATTAAGCATCACAGTTACAGCATGTCCTCATCGAATCGAAGTAATACTCCAACAGGTACGCGATCATTTTCAATTACAGCGGCTCATCTAAGTAGTGTAGCGATGACGATTGTACAATGATAATGTTGATGATACATTTCCCAAGCATTGCGCGATCCTATGGTGTCCGCCGACATTCAAAAGATAAGCCGCGTAAACGAATCCGTTTGTATATATGTGAAACAACTCATGTAGTGATAGATAGATGGGAGCATGGGAGAAAAATAGGTCAGAACTTTTTTTTACACAATATTTATTTTGCGCTCCCTGTAAATGTTTTTCTTCTGCGAAGGCAGGCAGTCAGCCTGGCCGTAAAGCGAACATGTATATAAATATATAAACTGTATGCGAATGGAGGGGGGAGAGAGGGAAGTTGTGGGTGGTTGGGCGCGTGCTCGCTTAGAATTGTATACGTCAAAAAAAGGGGGAGATTTTTTGGGGGGCTGGAGAGCAGAATGCTGAGCTTGTTTCTGTTCTTCTCTCGTTCCATGTGCTCACTGTGTGGGTGTATGGGACGATGTAACATTGATAGAGGGGAGGGGTGAGGAAGGCAACGAATAGAATTATTGATTTTCTCGTATTTTGTTGTTGGTACCGTTGTAAAGCATGTAGTCCTTTATCACAATCATCATCAACATAGCTAAACTTTCGTTTATTTGGCGTCTTTTCTTTTTTATGTAATGATCATGTATGTTTTTTTTTCTTCCATGATTTAATCCTCGCAGGCAGTGAAATGGATGAAGATGAAATTATGGTTTCAGAATCAGAAGATAGCAACGAGTCATGGACGACAGAAGAATTCAGTTCGGAATTTATAATGCGTTATGGAAGTAGATCATCGGCGGGTGTTAATGGTTCCAATGAGAAACCGTTTGCATGTCCTGTACCTGGCTGTAAAAAGCGCTACAAAAATGTCAATGGCATCAAGTATCATTCTAAGAACGGTCATAAAAAGGATGGAAAGTAAGTTTTATTCCTGTCATGTGCACACTCATTTGCAAATTTTCTATTTATTCCATTCAATTTCTCATTTACAGTCGCATCAGGAAAGCCTACAAATGCCATTGTGGCAAGAGCTATAAAACCCAACAGAAGCTCAAAAATCACACAACACTGGTCCACTCGACCGGTTCCACATCTGATCTCTCACTCTCATCATCCTCAATGTCCTCGCTCAATTCGACATCTCAGCAATTGTCCGATGGTTCGCCAACACTTGCAATTACATCCCTGAAAAATTCCATCAATCTGGTGACGATGATAAAATCGCCAAAGTCAAGTAATGGCACATCTGCCGGATCATCAAAAATCCTCAAAGAGGAAAAAACAACAAAAGGCGATGGCAATAAAATTCCCAAATTGACGCCAATGAAGGGCTACGATGGTCTCGGGATACTAACACCCGCAACATCGCCAAAAAATCAAGCACTACAGCAACAACAAGCAACAGAAAACAGCCAAAATATGCTCAACGGTTCCAGCAATGGATCCGGTATGAGCTCGAGCACTGAAAATCTTCAAAGTATACCGCTGACTCCCGTCAGTCCAGCATCATCGCCCTCATCAAATGCCATCAACACAGTGAGTTTTCAGCTGAAAAAGGATTCGTAGTTGGGACGCTTCTGACGATTGAAATATCGCACGAATCGCGTGAGTTGATGAAATTGTAACATGCAATTTCGACTCGCACATATTCGGGTTCATTTGAGATCGTCTGATCCTTATTTTATTATACATTAACGTTTCTATTTATTTTGCTCCAAACAACCCTTAACCTACCTAATCTTCCCTGCAGCCCAATGCCCGCGAGTCTCATGATCGATAGGCTCTATCGCATGAATCCATCTGTCTTATAGTGCAATTTTTTGTTTTGTTCGTTTTTTTTTTTTTTTATACAACTTTAGGATAATTTTTCGCGACTATTTTTGCTATTCATAAACAAAAAAAAAAAAAAGAAAAAAACGGAAAAAAATTCAACTATTTAAGAACTTCATTTTTCTCTAAGAAAAAAACATACTAATCTAAAGAAAAATCGCTGTTGTGGCCACCATCATGATGGACACACACACATATCATCATGATGGGCCACACAAAACTTTTTTGTGTGATGTGATGCGTTTGACTGAAAAAAAAAACCAACAAACCGATACTAAACTTTTAATTTAACATTTTAATTAAACACTTGTTTAAACTTTTTTTTTTCTCAAAAAATCTCCATCACTTCCTCGCTATTACACCCCCGCATATCCGATATCTGTTGTTGACCCACTAAGTAGTTTTTGCATTCATGTCGTGCCATGGAGTTGGTCAATGGCAGTCTTCAGTTTCAATGATATGATAATTCAAACTCGTAAACACTCATTAAGCGTGTGCTAAATGATCCGAGCGCTATAATTGAGCACTCTCCGGTTTATGGAGACAAAAAAAAATAACAATTTTAATGTGTCGCAATTGGGAAATGCTCGTTCGCTCGCTGTATATTATTTATTTTATTTTATTTTTTATCGACTTGTGGCTGATTCGCGTGAATATAATATGAGTCAGCCACATGCCGCGCGCGCTTTCCGTTAGACTGATAAGAGCCAGTCACATAATCAACTCGTTCGATTGATTTTGTTTTGTTTTCTTCTTTTCAAATCGAAGCGACCGAAGAGCATTAAAATGAAAAATAAGTAAAATCATTAAAAGAAATCACATTTGTTCTGTGTTAAATTGTAGCTAGTCAAATTTTTTTTCATAATTTCTATTGTGTAATGATTATTATTTAATTGATGTGTAAAAAAAAAATGAATGCAATCGCTAATTAATGAAAACACACTAAAATATAAGTGACGTGAAATACATTATACCTAATAATAATAATATAAATAGAATACTGATAAAAGGATTCTTTTTAGATACATAGATATATAAAAAAAAACTGATTATTTATTTAGTTAAATAATTTAAGTTGCCGTCAAACATGCAAAAGATACACACTATAAACTTATTGGAGTTTGATAATGAAATGTCACTTTTTAAGGTTATTGTCCATTGATGGAAAATTGCGAAAATTATCCTCGATTTATGTCCACTACATAAGATTTGTACATTTTTTTTTGCTGATTTTCGGGGTTTTGAAAGTTTCTGATATAAAAAAAAAAAAAAAATAATCTAAATTGTGAAAATTTCTTATTTCTTTGTTCTCTTGCTGATAAGAAATTGACGTGTCTATTTGGTGCATGCACCATGGTCTAAGACTTAGACTTTAAGTAGACGCGCCTACACTTACATAAACTATTATAAATATTTAAAAGAAATCATGTAGAGCTGATAAGCGAAAAGAAAATGTTTTACTCTAAATCAATATTTGAATGATAAGCACTGTGCAAGTGTATGTTCGAGAATATATAGCGAAATTCAACAACAATATAGATTATAGAAATGTCAACACGTGTTTTGAAATTGAATACTTTTTTTTTTGCGCTCAAATCACCGCCAAAACAATTGAAATTTTTTTTTCTCTCTGTTTTGATTTGCGAATATCTTGTCCATGATGACGCTGATAACAAACGAAAAATGTTTGTACGTACGCGATTATTTAATAAAAAGCGAAGTTCTATTTGAATAATTGATAAGAGAATACTTCAACATTTTAGATACATGCTTTGAGCTGTGCGTGGTGTTCGACAATTCACACCCACTCTAACGATACCAGTGAAGCTAATTTTTAAAAAGTTCTTCAATCAATAATTGTTACAAAATTTAAAGACTGCTCAAATTCACTTTTTCCCACCCTCTTTAAAGATTCTTCGTCTTGTCATGCTCCCTCTCAACTCTTGTCCCCTTTTCTGATGTACATTCTCTAATTCAATTCAAAATCCTCGTCGTGTTTAATTATATAATTCTCGTGTAATGATAATTATAAAGCAAAATTTACCGTATAAATAATTCATGTTGTTATCAAAATCAAATGGGAAAAAAAAATCTTAAGCAAAAGCAAAAAAAAAAAAAACTTTCTTCGACATTTTATCATTCAAATTTTGAGAAATAAAAAAAAGTTCAAGTGAAAAGAAAAATAAAGAAAAGTTCTTTAAATGTATGAAAGCCCTTAATACTTTTTGAGTTGCGCAAATATTATAACATCCCTCGCGTTTTCATTTCGACGATAATCAACGAAAAGGTCGTGAAGATGTTAATTAATGTTTGATTAATTCTCCACGATTTGTAAACGCGTAAAAGTATCATCTCGAAAGTTGATGATTTTGATGGCCCGGTTATTTCTTTTTTTCACATCTCTAGGTGCAGCCTATTTTTAGTTCATAAAATTAAATATGATGACGATGCCTCTGATAGATATCCGAAGGGCGGCAGAAGATCTTTTGGCAATATAGCGATTCAAAGTAAACATTTCTATGGAAACTGATTTTGGTTGTATGTGTCTAATGCCTTGATGATATGACGACATTACTGCATAAGACGTTGGATATATCCGAGTGCCAAAAATAGAATGATTACCAATATGAATTACATTCCTGGCTCATCATGTTATGTGCGCTGATGTTGATCGTAAGAAAAATATAAATTTCATTGCATTCCATTTGACATGAATACTCATACAGTTGAGTCTCAGTGAGTTGCAACATTATGATGAAAATCGCTTCTTCTCCTAAATGTCATAATGTATCTTCTTCTTAATTCACACGACAAGAGAAATATTAGTAAAGCGATTACACAATTAGCGTTTTTTTTATTTATTTATGTTTCTTTTAATTCGCAACGTGTAAAAGCGCGAGTAATACAGCCAATAAATAATGCGAAAAGAAGAGCTCACTCCAAAGGCAAGCACAAAAAAAAAATAAATCGATAATGACATCATGTTGCGAGTGCTCTTTCATCTGCCTCCATTTGAATGATTTATTTCTTTGCTGACATGGCAGCGATAAAATTCTCAACTTTTGTTGTCAGCTGACGATCATTTGTCGCTGCTACAGCCGTATGAATGTTCAACAGTGACTGCATGTCTCGCAATTCGAATGCCAATTTGGCGCTGTCTTCATAGAGTCTGCGAAAAGAGGATATTAAATAACAAAAATGATTCATCGATTGATGACGCAACGCATTCTCACCCAGCACGATTGAACCATGTGATTTTTTTGTCGTCGCGACATTTAACAATGTACTTTTTGGCTTCGTTAAGATTTCTTGCTTGCAAACACACTTCAACAAATGGCTCCATTCCAACTGGTGACTTCTTGGATTTTGAAAATCTTTCCAATTCCTCCCATTGATAATTGTTGCTCAATATCTCAATGCGAAGATACCAGAAGTGCTTATCAGACATTTTATGATCATTTTTGATTTTCTCAGCGAATTTTATATCTCCAAGAACTAATAATTCTTTGACAGTATCATGAATCGACAATCCATAAAATGCTCGCGCATATTTTTCTTCGAGCGTTTTTTGTTGTTTCATAAGCTTTCGATGATCATCGCACAGTTCTGATTCAATGTCCTTGTGCGCCTTCTTATAGTTGTTTGTGATCTCAATGAGCGATGAGTCGAGTTTAATATAGCTGTCGAGAGATTCTTCCAGCGTCATCTCAGCTTGTGCAAGAAAATCATCTTCTTGCAGGTAGATGTCCTTCAAAGCCGTCACATTGTTCAACTGACAAAACTTTTTGTATAAATTTTGTGCCAATGGAAATTCGCGAATAATCATTTGGAATTTTGACAGTGGCGTTGTTTCTTTCAATTGCATCAGAACCATGTAGATGAGGTCAGTATCACCCGACTGAGTCGCAGCAAGAAGCGCCCTTTTACTCTCATTCAATTTCAACAGCAATGGCACTTGAAGACTCTGATTTGGTTCCAATTCAAGTAATTGAATTGACAGCTTTGTTTTCCCAACTTCTTGAGCTTTCTTTGCGATGGTACAGAAGCTCAGACCGTTTATGGAGATATCTCTAAATTTCTCGGCAATCTTTTGAATTATCTCAGAATCGTTTTTCTCGCTCATTATCTTGTGGAAAGCCCAATGCTCTAGAATTCGAGATTCAGGAATGTTTAAATGCTTTGCGATTTGAATCGCAAGTCCATAATGTTTGCGAAACACCAATCTGTCGAGTAGAACTGTTGGCGTTAGATGAAGGAATTGATTAATTGTCAATGGAATGCCAATATTATCAGCTCTTATTGCATTCAGCACACGCAAAATACTACAAATTCGAATATAATCATCCGGATTGTGACCTTTTATGAAACCTTTTCCAAAATGAGCCGCTCTTATAAGGCTCTTTTGAGTTTCTGTATCGAATTCATATCCAGCCGCTTCGATGCATTCACTGACAGCGATATCAATTTTATCCATGATAAGACATAGGTATTCATCAGATTGATGACTTCGTTCGCAGAATTTCCGGAAGCTTTCAAAAAGGAAACTTGATGGTTCCGAGATGCTAATGCCGAAAATGTTGCTAACGCATTTCGGAACTTTTTGAATGAACTCATGATAGCCATTTGTAAGAACACGAACGCCATCCATTTCCGGTGCGAGAAAAATTGCTGGATCATAAGTGTAAATATTTGAATCACCATTGATGCCAACAATGAGTAATATTGACGCATACGTCAGTACGAGAGCTTCAGCTTGAAGAGGGTTTTCAGCATCTATGCACCATTCCATTTGTTTTGGAATTTCCGTTCGACCAGTTTTAAAATCACAATATTTTGTTCTCAAGTCACTTGAGCCCATCCAAAGAACTCCCGTGTTGGTGCACATGGCAACATGTCGGTTGTTGAATGAAACTGAAATCTGTCTAATGGTTTTGTAGTCAAAATCCAGTGATATTCCCATGGCAGTACAAATATTCTCGTCTTGTTTCACTTTAAAGACATCTTGATCTCGTGTAATAAGACATGTTGTCTTACGGTCCTCAATTATAACATTCCAACTAGATGGTTCTGATATAGATTCTACAAAGCAAATTTTTTTTATTTCGGTATTATTTAGAAAATAATGTTCACAGTGTTTTGACTCACTTGGAATTTCCGGAAGTAAACGAACTTTCGGATCTTGGTAGTTATTAGCAATGAAAATTCTGAAATGTGTAGTCATAATAGCAACGCCTGTGCCTTGTGTAGTCGGATAAATCTTTGCATCAATAACTCGAGTGTCCTTTGCTTCTTGTCCCATACTGAATTTATGTTGATATTGTCCATACATATTATAAATTAGCACGAGCCCATCTTCTTGAATGCACAACAATTCTTCGGAGTCGGTCCAGCCCATTGTAAGAAGTGCACCAGAATTCCACTGAAATATGTACATTCCTTCTTATTATATATTCAAATGAGTCTAAGTAATTAGCATAACTTACATTGATTGTGGAAATTGAATGGCCAGCTGAAGTTATAATATGTATGACTGGCTTTGGTAATGCTCCACTTTTCGGTAATGGCTTGACATCTTTAGTTAATGCTATCGGTCCACCATAAGGTGCTGCGAATACTTTCATTCCTTCCAAATTAATGTTATCAGGCAATTCCAGTGAGTAAAGTTCTACTTTTCTAATGATAAGTCGGTTAGTTATCCTTCAGCCACTTATTTCAAAGCTTACCTGTATGTGTTACCAGCTCCCAGTGTGAACCAGTCACCAATATTATATATAAGGCTCATGATTACGATTGAATTTATATTTTATTTCTGATTTTACTTTTTGTATTAGAAAATACTTGAGAAAATATAAACAAATGGACAGTCGGACAAAATAAGACTATCGCTTGTGATTTGATATAGCTACTCCTACTACTGATCTGCTGCTTCTGCTTGCAAAGTTGTCAGCTACTTGGACTAAATCTTCGACAATCACTCGCAATTTGTTGATCTCCCTCTCATATCTTCGTACTGTGGAAGTAACGCCTTCTATATGCCTTTCGGCCGCATTTATTCTGGCAATCAAATCTGTCAGCTCCAGCTCGTATCCATTCTGAGTGGATGACAGAATTTGTCGATGACTTGCTTCCATTGAAGATTGTGGTAGTATTTCTACAGATGGCTCATAGGCGCGCCGACTGCCTACTGGCGGTAAATCGAATTGACGAGATCGAGATCGTAAACTTTGAGCAGCTTCTGGTGGATAATGTACATCAACTGCATTTCGGAATGATAGTGGATTAGAATTTCTAGAGACAGCAGGTGAGCGTCTCAGAAACTGTGGCGATGCGTCATTGTATATGGGTGGCGGCTCTGGAGCAAGTTGTCTTATTTCCGAGTTTTGGCCATTACGAGAAGATGAGATTCTTTTATCATCAAACATCATATCTCTAGGTGATTTTTCTCTTCTGTCAATTCTATCATGGGACCGCTCGTAACATTCATCCTGATACCGAATCCCGCCTGTTGCTCCACTTCGTGAAACTGGTGATCTTGATCTGGGCCGATAAACAGGCGAATTCTCTCTAGTGTAACGTTCACGAGATCGCCTGATTGGTATCTCGTTGTTTGTTGGTTGCAGCCTATAATCATAATCTTCCCTCGAGTTCCTTCGCTCCGACTCGTCAATGTTCCATCTGGTTCGTCCTTTATTTTGTTCAAATTCTCTTTGTTTTCTAGATAAGCTTTGTGTTGACGGTGGTGTTCTTCTTGATCTCGAAGCTGAATCATCGCCTCTCTGATGTTGGCCTTAAAAAATGTAAAGAATCTAAGTATAAATACGAAAAATATCTTTATATTTTTGCAAATAGTGTCACCTTCATGATGCCGTCTTTTCGATAATTCGTCAGCCTTATCCCGCACTGATTTGCGCTTTTGTCGGTTCATTGCTTACTTTTGTTTTTTTTGCTGATAAAATGTATTTCCAAAGTAAGGATGCAATTGTTTATTTTATTTTTTTTTTCGTGAGAATGTCCAAATCGCAGTTTCAGTTTCTCTGCTGCATAAGTTCAACTCGGTTTGAGAGGACATTTTATTTCGTAAACACTAAAACAGATCGAAAAAAAAAGAACATAATTAACCGACGGTAATAAAATCCGGATATGGACATAGTAAATGCAAGTAACAAAGCATCATGCTGGAAAGATCTGTATGTACACATGTTGCCAACATCATGTTGGATTTGTCAGGATTTATTTTCCAACATTTTCTACAATTTCTTAGGAATGAATTTAAACAAGTGTATGAACTGATCTTTGGCAATGATTCAACAGACGATGATAAGGTGAAAGCATTCAGAATTTTACAAACTTGGAAGATTAGAAGAGCACAAGAAACACCAACCGGCGTTCTGTGTACGCTTACATTGCTTAATGTTCTCATTAAAGACAAGTCTGGAACAATGGCGGCAGATCCTCATACATTGAATACCCTTTATTCCAGCACCATCACCAAGTTTATCAATTTTGCAACCTCCTTTCGCTCTTTTGGAACAATGTACAAGTCAGCATATCAACTTGGTATCGATTCCTTCCTTATTGATTTGCGTCATGCTTGTGCTCACGGAAAGCAGACGCCAACTCTCGAAGTCTTCCGCAGAAGTCACAAATATTGTTTGGAATGGATTAAGAATTTCTACTGGAGCAAAGAGTTACTCAACATTTCAGATGTAACTATCAAAAGCGTGCGATTCGATTCTGCTTTGGAATCAAAGCTCAATTCTATTCTACCTTTCTACGATGCCCTAGCAGAATTGTTGCATAAGAACATTGAAACTTTTGAAGATTTAGCATTGTGTGATCCTGCCATGAACCGCTGGCCACTAATGCAGGCGTATATGAAAGAAAATAGGCTCCAGAATTTTCCGCAAGCTTTCAGGCATCTCACTAAGGTTCTGGCAAAAATTATTGGCTCAAAGAGCATGCGTCTTAGTCCCAGAACATTCTTCCATGTGATGTTTGAAAAATGCGACTACTTCATGCAGGTTCACGATAAAACAGATTCAGTGCTACCTGACTATGGAAAGGAATCAAGTGATGAGAGCCAAAAAGAGGAGAGTGATGGTTCCGATGGTGATGGTGATGAACCACCAAATAAACGTTCACGAAAACCTGATTCTGTCTCTATCGTCAATTTATATCAAGCACTCATTTGGCACATTGCAAAAAATGATCAGCTTATGTTGCTTCTCGATATGCTCTTCAAAATCAGCTTCAGTGATGGCGAAATGGCAGCGCGAAAACAAGCGGCATGTCTATGGATAACTAGAATCCTTAAGAGCATCGATCTGTATCAAAAATATTGTGATTTCACAAAAACAACTCTTACATCACAAAAAGGAATCAATGAAGAAGTCAAAAATATTTATAGCTATCAGCTTGATGCGGACCTAAAGGAAGTTTTTATTTTTGTCGGAAGTCAACTGATGTTGTCAACCTTGAAATACTCCACAGATTTCTTGTGCCAGTTATTTCGCAACATTGACGAAGATAACAAAGGTATTTGTGTTTATTTGCTTCCACTGATCCATCCTCCGTTAACAAATGATCAGCAAGACAAACTCATGAGCTTGATTGGAATTAAAACAACTGAAATTAGAAAGGGTCAAAAATCATCAGCAGACAAAATTTTTACACTTGATGATTTGTTAGAATCTTCGCCACCTGTACAAGAATCAGAGTCGCCTGACGCGATATGGAAATTGTCAACAGAAATGATTGATTGGAGTTCACAACCCATTGGCAAAGTATTTTCTGTTGAATCGTTCTAAAATTACGTTATCATTCAACAGTAAAATTCATTTTTCGATTGTTTTTTTTTTTTTTAAATACATTTTGCATCCCTATTTTGAAGAATTTAGTGCAGTGTATTCCAAGACAAAAATAAAATAGCGCAAGCTTATTGTCTCTTCTGAACTTTACTTATTCTTTTTTTAATCGTTTTAAAAGAAGTTGGCAAGCATGACGGTAACTGAAAATGTCAAGAATTTATTATTTTAAGTTTTAACAGAATAACTTTCCAATTCTAAAGATTGTCGGTAGAACAAGAACAGCTTACTGGTACTTACTCATTTCTAAGAAATTTAGTATTGAAATAAGAAGACGATTGAAAAAAAAAAAGACATCGAATGTGTCCCTCGGCTGAGCTTCTAATTTCTCTAGAGAGCACATGTGATCTTGTGTGTAGGATTTATTTATTTGGAAAATTGTCAATTCGTTTTTGTGGTTTCCTAAGTAGATTCTAATTAATTAAGAATTACTGCATATTAATGAAGAACCGCAGAAGTAAGTAAGTAGGTTCTAATTGAATTACTGTGCATATTAAGTAATAAAGAGGAACCGCCGGTAATCGGCAATGCACATTTTCAAAGATAATATATCCCTCAAAAATATCCCTTTCTCCTTTAAGTTGCCATCTCTTTCTATCTCATTACTTGATAAAGTCCTCAGTACTCTTGAAGTTTAAATCTGGTTTTAGCCATTTATAAAGATTACAGCATTAAAAGAGTTCATTAGCTAACAAAGTATGAAAGTTCATTTTCGAGAGCAGTATGGCACAAAAGGTGAACTAAATAAGGGGCCTCTAATAAAGCTACGAATCTAAAACCTTATTTCTTATTCTTTTTTTTTTTTCGTTTTATGAACACTTGTAAATTATTAAAATTTGCAATGTTAATTCTATAGGTGAAGAGTTTCTCTATGTGACGCCTATCGATCAGGATACAATTGTTAGAGTGACCATCAATGGAAAAAAACCAACTGGAAGCAAGGGATTTTTCCTGCTTAAGGTCTTGCAGAAAACATTAATGCCTCACGGGTGAGTAGCTGATTGATCTGATCCAGCTAAAAAAAGTGTATTTATTTGAATGAATTCTATGGTTTTTAGCTATCCCGATTCAGTGTCTGAAGATTATTTTGACTATCAAAAATGGGACACATTACAGGCATTTGCAAGTACAATCAGTGGATGCTTAGCGACACATTCCGTTTTGAAGGGATTAGGTGTCGGCAGTGAGACAGCAACGCCACTCTCAGCGACTGTCACTTGGATCCTCAAAGATGGGGCTGGACATTTTGGTCGCATAATATTTGCTTATTTTAAAGGGTGAGTTGAAATTATCAATCCCCTTGTCTGTTTTATAATTAATCGATATTCAATCATCACGCAATGCTCTAAATTGACACTTCATTGGCACCTTTTTCTATACAGGAGTGAACTGGATATTGACTCAAAAAAGTGGCGCCTCCGAGCCGATGTCTTAAACGACATGGCGATGACAATTGAATTGTTCCTGCTGCCTTATTATCCAAAGCATTCCACATACATTCTGTGTTTAACGACAATGATGCGCGCCATTGTAGGTGTTGCTGGTGGGGCGACACGCTCTGCGATGACACTTCATCATGCAATTAGAAATAATATGGCAGATGTATCTGCTAAGGACTCAGCACAGGAGACGTGTGTCAATTTAATTGGGTCATTTTTAGGACTGTTCCTTCTCACCAGTCTCACCAGCCCTGCTTGGGTGGCTGGCATATTCTTTCTCGTGACATTTATTCATCTGTATGCAAATCTAAAAGCTGTTAAATCCGTTTGTTTGAAGACATTCAATGAAGCGCGTTATCTTATAACATTGGAGGAATATTTTCGCAATGGATCATTATTGCCACCAAAAGTCGTTAATCAGCTTGAGCGTGTTACTGTTGGTCAAACTGTATCTTTAACTGCCAAAGTTAAAATAGGATGTTCAGTTAAGGATCTAACTGAACAAATAAGAAACAAATATGAAATTGAAGATTTAATTGCTTGCTTTGAGACGCGCGATAAGTTCTTAATTGCCGAAACAAAGAATTATGTTGGAGTTTATTTGCATTACGACATTAAAGCTCACGAAATTCTGCGAGCCTACTTTTTCGTTGCATCTTATCTGCAAGATCGCACTCAGATTCGCGACAATTACTGGGAAGTGCAAGCAAAATGGAGTGAATTCTTGAATCTTGCACAGTTAGCCGGATATAATGTGCATTCACATTTACTCAATGTTGATGAGTATCGGTGTGATTGGCGGTTTATATAGAGATCATCTCGAGCATCATCAACCAAGTATTCACAGCAATCAGCAACGGTACAGCAACATAAACGTTCAGCTTCTGCATCTACTTGTGATGCTCGATATTCGCGATGATATAAAAGCAGTGTAGTTTAGCCTAGTCATTAGTGATAATATATAAACTCGATAAAAAAAAAGTTACAAAAACGATAAGATCGTACAAAAGAAGAAACGACGATTCAACATAATTTATGTTATGGCCGTTGAAAAACAATTTTTTTTTTATTTTTAATTTTCAAAATTTCACTTAACATAATTTACTGCTATCAGACAGAACTTATTATTCTCTCTTGCAATATTTTATGGTTCTGTATATGTTCAACATTGCACAAAAAGATGCATTGACGGCTTTTGTTTGTGTTGACGCGTGATAAGCCATTAATTGAAAGCTTGTCAAGAAGAAAATGCGATTAGAAGCAAAAATTTACTATAATTTAGATATTTTAAAAATTCTCAAACACAATCTCTAGAACTATTTTTGAACATTTTTGCCTTTTTCGAATTGCAAACAATTTTATAATGCCATTGAACTTTGTCGCGGACTTAGCAATGCACCTACATTTTAATAAATGTAGATTTTTAATCATTAACAAAACATTTCAATTCAATGCCGCTTTTATGGTCACTTCGACTTAAGCTTTGGTAGGCGGTTGGCTTGATAATGAATTTAAAGAAAAGAAACGTTGCCATTCCATTAAGAATAGAACTTTTTAATCGCTTTTCGGCTGATATAATTAATACAAAACAAGAATCACAATGCACTGATAGAATTTCTATAAAATGCACTTTCCTTTTTGTAGGTAGGTAGCATTTTCTTTCTTTTCGTCTTTAAAACACACTTGCAATAATGCCTCCGGGAGGAAATTATAGCATTTCCTTTTCCCCATTAATCAGGTAGTTTTATATTGTAATCACTTTTTCACCTCAACTATTAGAAAAAAAAAATAAAGCTTCAAAAAAAAAAAAAAAAATCACTCTTCTGTGATAAGAATGTTGGTGACATAAAAAGATCTCTAAGCATAAATATTGACACGAACTCGACTTTGCTAAATATTTAGAAAACTTATTAAAATTTTAGAATTCGAGAAAATTAAACCAAATATTGCAATTTCCAAATATAAAACTTAGCTTCGTGTCTTTTTGAAAAGTCTCCGAGTACCTTCCTAAATTACCACGATAGTGACATAACTGAAGAAGAATAATTTGAAAAGAATTTTAAACATTTACGCTTTTCTAGTAGGTTCACACAACAATTTTCCTCAAGTTTTTTGAAATAAAAATGTAGATAAAATGAATTGACTGATTTTTATTACTGATTAAACATTTTTACATGCTACAGTTATGTGCCCATCGGGGAAACGGAATCACATCTTTGATGCTATGTATATTGAGCAGAAATTGAAGGTATCGCTCAAAGCCTAAACCAAATCCACCTGTTGTTACATTTCCATATTTCCTAAGATCTAAATACCATTTCAAACTTTCATCTTGCGGCATTTTAGATTTTAAACAATCGTAATGATTCTCACGTACGCTGCCACCAGCAACTTCACCAATCCGTGGAATTATAAAATCTAGAGCTTCCACAATTTCCGGATTGTCTTTCTTCTGGCGCATGTAAAAAGATTTTTGATTTTTTGGCCAGTCGATGACAAAGCAGGGTCCATTGCAATAAGTGGCCAGAAAGATTTCGTGCTCTTTTGATAAGCCATCGTCAAACATTGGTAGCTTCTTGAATTTATCTTTATGATTTGTGATGATTCTGAAAGCATCGTTGTATGTCATTACTTGAAAATCATTTTCGAGCCATTTGAAATGTTCATTGATGTCAAAGCTTTTGTTAGGTTTATTAATTCTCACTATTTCTTCTGCTGATGAATCGAGAAATTCCTTTGAAGCCGTCTTAAAAAATCTACTTATTGTGCTGATAACATCTTCAATCGATTCAATAAAACTTTCTTCCAGCTCAAGCATATAAAACTCCGAAAGATGAACAGCTGACTTTGAATTTTCTGCTCTGAATGTTGGACCAAAATTATAAGTTTTAACTAGCCCATGTGACATTGCTTCAAGATGCAGCTGTCCACTAACGGTAAGGAAAACCTTCCGATTGAAATAGATTTCATCACCTTTATCAGTTTCATTTCTTCGCATAGCTTTCAGCAGTTTTTCATTATCTGGCTTAACAGTAAATACTTCTCCAGCACCCTCGCAATCATTTGATGTGAGGATCGGTGTATGAATTTGAATGAATCCTTCTCGATGAAGATAATTGTTGATAATGTTTGTGAGATTGTGCCGACATCGAAGCATGCTATTGAAGGAGCTAACACGGGATCTAAACTGCAAGTTCTCTCTGATATAATCCGGTTGATAGGATTGACGAGCAACGAATGGAAATCCTTCTGCTGGGCACCGGCCCTGCAGTTTTAAGTCATTGACTTTTAATTCCAGCTGACCTTTCGCTGTTTCGGAAAGCAATCCAGATGCCTCAATCGATGAACCAAATCCTAGTTTATCCTTTTCAGTCTTTTGATTCTGACACACTAGCTGGAGGTTTTCACAGGATGTGCCATCATTTATATCCGCAAAAAGCAGTTCTTTCATTGATCTCACATTCTTGACCCATCCTTTTACTGTCACTTTCTGATTAAGTCGCCTGTTGGCTATTATATCCTTAAGCGTCGAGCTTTTGGAACTGTATCGTTTCGCAAGAATCAACAGCAATTTATTAGGAGGTTTCTTTGAAAACATCATTGCTTTCTTACTCTCTCTTACGTCTATGACCTCTTACGTTCTCTCTACGTTTTATTTGTGAGCGATATTCCCCTAAGAATATCCCTTCGAGTTCAGAAAATCAGTTCGGTTCGACTCAGCTATAAACTCAGCGCAACGTATGTTCGTATGTTCCCCGTTCATGGTTTGGAATTTCAAAATTACTTAAAACTCTTAAAAGGAACTACACTATTTATTATGACCGAAACTAAGGAATCAATACAGGAAGAAATCAAGACACAAGGTGAAGTTGTCAGAAAGTTAAAAGCAGCAAAGGAAACAAAAGAAAAGGCAAGTATACAAAATCTGATGAAATTTCTTGATGTTTTCACTAAAGCAGACTTACTGATGACATTCCAGTTGGTTCATGCATGCATCAAAAAGATCATAGGTTATATTTAAATCTTGATTTCTTTGATGCTTTTCCAAATAACCATCTACTTTTCCACGTTGCATAAACTTTCTAATTCTAAAGTCTTAATGGTTATCCAACGTGACGAAATATTATTGAACCATTACACTGCTGCTATTGTGCCTGTATCTGATCTGTCATGCATTTTTTCTCTTATTTTTTTCATGATCCAGTTAATGCTATTGTTGTTGTTACGATGTTAAAGCATATTTCACTTAAAATTAGATTACTAGCTAGAAATTCAAATCGACCTCTTCAGATAAGTCGTCTATGTTCTTCAGCTCCTTATAAAAATGGTTTGCAGGTCAGATACACATCATTGAGAAATTTGGAAGCCATGTCACTTATGTGAGATTTTCAATTCATTTTAGGTCGATGAAGAAGTTGCCAAATTGCTGGCTCTGAAAGCCAAACTCACTGAAAATGAACCGGCAGTGCCGCAAAAGTTCTCGCTGAAGACCCCAAAAGGAACTCGAGACTACAATCCACAACAGATGACCCTCCGTCAATCAGTACTGGATAAAATTATTGCTGTATTCAGGAAGCATGGTGCTGAAACGATTGATACGCCAGTCTTCGAGCTGAAAGATGTTCTCACTGGGAAGTACGGAGAAGACTCAAAACTAATTTATGATCTGAAAGATCAGGGCGGAGAAATTCTGTCGATGCGTTATGATTTGACAGTTCCATTGGCCAGATATCTTGCAATGGGCAAAGTATCAAACATTAAACGTTATCATATCGCCAAAGTCTATCGACGTGACAATCCAGCTATGACTCGCGGCCGCTATCGTGAATTTTATCAATGCGATTTCGATATCGCAGGAACCTTTGATCCAATGCTTCCAGATGCTGAATGTGTCAAAGTTGTATCCGAAATCTTATCATCTCTCGACATTGGGGAATTTGTCATTAAATTGAATCATCGGAAACTGCTCGATGGAATGTTTGAAGCATGTGGTGTTCCAGCTGATAAATTCAGATCAATCTGTTCAGCAGTCGACAAACTGGATAAAAGTCCATGGGAGACTGTGAAAAAGGAGATGATTGATGAAAAAGGTCTCGATGAAGTAACAGCTGAAAAGATTGGTGAATATGTTCGACTCAGTGGTGGCGCTGAATTAGTTGAAACGCTTCTTAATGATCCAAAATTGAAGAATATTAAATCAGCGGTTGAAGGACTGGAAGGCATGAAATTGTTGCTTAATTATTGCTCCATCTTCGGCGTCGGAAATCAAGTGCTTTTTGATCTGAGTCTCGCACGTGGGCTCGATTATTATACTGGTGTTATCTATGAGGCTGTTCTGATAGGTGACGATTCATCGAAAAAGAAGAAAAAGGAAGAAGAAACTATTGGTTCAGTTGCAGGCGGTGGACGTTATGATAATTTAGTTGGCATGTTTGATCCGAAAGGAAAACAGGTTCCATGTGTTGGTGTCTCAATTGGTGTAGAAAGAGTTTTCGCCATTCTGGAAGCCAAACATGCAGCTGATAAAACAAAAGTGAGAACAACTGACGTTCAAGTTTATGTGACATCAGCACACAAAGGCTTGCATGAGAAGCGTCTCGAGATCTTATCAATGCTGTGGGATGGTAACATCAAAGCAGAACATTCATACAAACAGAATCCGAAGCTCCTCGCTCAGCTTCAGCACTGCGAAGAAAATCAAATCCCATTTCCTTGATTTTGGGCGATGGTGAGCTTGAACGTGGCGTTGCAAAATTGCGTGATGTAATTACGCGCCAGGAAGAGGAAATTCCAATTGACAATTTAGTTGAGGCCATTAAATGGCGATTAAGTGTCAGAGGACAATGAATTTCATTCCAGTTGCAAAGCCCTACAATCAATCAAATCCATCTTTGATGATGAAGAAGTTCTTGAAGAAGAACCATGCTGAGAATTATTTAATTTTTATTATTTCACAATAAAATTTCACAACCTGAAAGATTTTTTTTTTTTATTTTTCATTTCTCATCGAAAATGTTTTAATTCAATGAACTTTTACGGCAAAAATTGCGATCACAAATTTACACGTTATGTTAGTCCCGTGAAAGGTTAATTAAAATTGATTTATTGACAGCTTTTTTTCGCAGCTCTCCATCCACAAGCGGTTAATGAAAATCATTTAATTATGTATCATGTTGAATCGTCATAATCCGTAAGCATGGAAATATTAAATTTTTCACGCATAAAAAAAATCATTAAATAAATATTTGTGAATCGGCTGACTGCCCATTGAAATTGTGGAATTGGAAAACGCGATTGACAAAGGAAAGTTGTTCTTAATTTATTGACCTTTCTCGTTTGTGGTTGTAGAACTTCTGATGAGACATCTTTTCAATTTGTTCCATCGACGCTTCATCAAAGTTAAAGAATTAAAAATAACATTCACACGTGGTTCTAAAACGCAGAAATTGAAATATCACAATCAATTTGTTTCGCTTTTAATTAATTGTCTGTCTGCATTGCTTTTTGTGCTGCTGCCATTTGGGTGGCTGATGACGATGCAAATCGAGTCTCAAAGAGTTCGTCATAAGATTTGCGAAGGCAAAATGTGACAAAATTGTTGAGAGGAAGTAAACATTTGTCAATTGTTAAATTAAAGCGTTAATTTCTTTCCGCGAAGAATCATTCGCGCCCACCAAGAATCAAAATTCATTCAGCTGAAAAGGAAAAATGTATATAAATCCATGAACGTCGATGGACTTCAAGTTCAGTTTCATTTCGATCGTTGATTGTGCAAAAAGTATATTGCGATGGCAAAGCTCAGAATTTTTGTGATTATTTTAGTGTTGTGCATACTTCGTGAATCAATTGCTCAATCGCCGTATGCTAATGAATTTCCATATCAGAAATATGGTTTTAATCGCGAATCAACGCAAGGTTCTGAAGATGGCACCAGATTCATGAAGAATAATTTGCGCGATCAAACTGGACGTCTTAAGGCAAATACAGACACTTCACTCAATTATAATTTAGATACGACACGAAATGATCACGACTTGAATCAGATAAAGCGCGGTGGAACTGTCGATAACCTGACACATGTTCAAGGCGAAGATTTTGAAACTGATAAGAGCCACAAGCGAAAACATATCAAATCAGGATTTCAAAATTCATATCATAAGGACGAAAATGGTTCGCGTTCATCATATTACGAGGATTCAGATGATACAGGAGGAAAAGTTATTTATGATAAGCGACATGGAACAAGGGGAGATCAAGCGGATTCACAATATACAGAAGGATTAAAAAATGGCGTTTCTAGAGATCGTTATGATGATCGTAAAACAGGATTCGATAATCGCGATCTTGCTGATCGGCAACAATATCACATTGAAGATCAAGGTAAATGTCATTGGATTCGTAAAATTTCCATTAAATTGTTCAATTATTTGCTCGTTTCTTAATTTGCGTTTTGTTTTTAATTTACAAAACTAAAAAATTCAAGGTAAGCAACATGGCTTTGCTGACAATCATCGCGCTGGATTGGATGATCGTTTTGAAATTGTACGTCGGCCGTATTCCGATTATCGCGATAGATTTTCACGTCTTGACGACTATGACAGATATGACCCTGTGAGCCATTGGGTAAAATTCAATTTTGTGTTATTCTGACAATGGAAACTTTTTTTTTCGGAAATTTTGTAGTTGGAAAAATTCAAAATCAGATAAAAATT
Organism: Propsilocerus akamusi; assembly: GCA_018397935.1. Classification (NCBI taxonomy): domain Eukaryota; kingdom Metazoa; phylum Arthropoda; class Insecta; order Diptera; family Chironomidae; genus Propsilocerus; species Propsilocerus akamusi. The sequence continues at coordinate 7,092,740 of CM031470.1, read as the reverse complement.
TATTGAATTTGTGCCATTTATAAACTTGAAATTATTATTACTAGGGATATAACAGTCGCCTTCCTCCACCACCAACACGAATGCTCGACCGTGATGCAATTCCATCGCCTAGTCAGGACTTTCATACACGTCGCAAAATCACCATTTTTGAAGATCCACGCGATGATTTTAATGATCCACGTTCTGATCGCACTCGTGATAATGGTCACATTATGTCACGCAGTGAAATCACAAGGCGCTTCGATTATGGACCGAGAAATGACCGCGACCGTACCCCACTTCGACTGCGCTACAGAGGATTGTAGAATGGATGATTCATTTCGTAAATTTAACTTCATTAATGTGCTTTTGGGATATGCTTTTTAGCCCAATTTTGGGAAAAATTTCTAATTTAATAAAGTCTACAACAAAATAGTTTCGGAAAGTTTCTGTAATTGTAATTATAATGTGCAGTTCATTGGTTTGCTAGAAACAATTTTTCAGTTCCATTCCTGGACCAAGTTTCCTTTCCAAGAAACATGTTTGAGTCATTAAGCCATTGAGTAAAATTGTCCGCATGCAAAAATTCCCTCGAGTCACATTTATCTAAAAATGTTGATTATTATTTATGCATCATAGATGGTAATTAAGAAAGTTTCCTCAACATGCATTGCACGATGTTATGAACGAGAGAAAATATTTACAAAATCGCCGGCAGGCTGTGAGATGGTCAAGGTGCTCTTTCGAGTTTCCATGCGACATTCTTTTGACAATTGTGAAATTTCAATTTATCATATTTTTTTTTCGAGATGTGTCCTTTGAAGAATGTCAAATGAAGCATACGGATACATGTATGGTAATAAAAATTCCTTAGTAACAATCCTTAAGATGATCCTTGTCCAGTTACATTTCCATTCTCGGATTCTCGGAGCTATGTTTCCATGGATGTTGATTCGAAATTGTAAATCTAAAAATTATTACCTGAGAAATTTTTATTGCAAAATCTTTTAGAAAATTCCTTTAAGAAATTTTCTGTTTGCAAAAGAATTTTCATTTTTTTTTTATTTTATTAATCATGAAAAATGATGTTGATGGAATATTTTTGTAAAGCGATTAAAATTGCTTCGACCTCGGAACCCTTTTTTTTCGAGGGAATTTCTCTAAACGGGGAAAAAAAGGGAAATCAAATTTAAAGCATTTAAAAGTGAGCGCCGGCACCCTTTTCACATACCGTCCGTAATTGCTAATTTAAAGTTGCTCGTTATTTGAATTTCCCACAAGCATTTTTTTTTTATTATTATTTATTATCGAAAGAGATTGAATGAAATATTTTTAAAATCTTTTAGATCAATAAACAGCAAGAAATTTATTGCACAAGTTTTTCGTATTTCCGGCTTGCAGTGAATAAAATTCTAAAAAACGAGATTTGAAATTCTCAGCAGTAGTTCAAGGACATTTTTTTATAAATTGAATTTGATGACAAATTTTTAATCTTTTCAAATGTGCATTAAATATTTTTATATGGAGGGGAGGAATTTTGAGCTTTGACCCTCGTAAAGATTTTTTTTTTTTGAAAATAAACTAAAAATTTACAACAAAAAAGTGACTTTTCAGTGCGAACGTGTCCGATCGATAATGAAATTTTTGTATCTTATCTCGAATTTTTGTCGAGTCGCAGCATCGAAATGACACGCGACCTAACTCGATTAACTGCAACTTCAGTGCGACAAGGGATGAGAACAATATGAATGAGATTTTTGGTTATTTTTTGTGCAAAATGAGGGAATTAAAAATTAGTGTGTTATGGATTTAATCGAATTATGAGACTTATGTTTCATTCTGGTAACAAATCCAGAGCAATATTATGCAAAGACCAGTACAATAATATCTAGAGAAGGGATAGATTCATAAATTTCGTATTTCACAATGAAATCTAAGAAAATGATTTTTTCAATCGCACTGCCGCATCGACCCCACAAACATTAATGAATTCTTAACCATGTTAAATCAACCGTAAATCTTTTCATGATGATCACTGAATCGATGTCATTTCTGTGTTGTGCGCTGCTGCTGCTGCCGCTGCACGATCTAATTCTGTAAGCTATACAGCAAATAATTTTGAATGGTGATGACTCACGTGTCATATTCTGGTGGAAGATTGTTATCACTTTCATTTCAATCTACTAAAGAAGGAAAACCAAAATAAATTACTTTTCATTGGTTAACATTATGAAGCAGAAAAAAACATCATTTAGCGAAACATTTCTATCAAGTCATGATGACGATGCTTCAGGAAACTTTTCGAGATGTCTCCACTTTCAAAGAGAAACATTTCAATTTGAATCTGTACTCATTTTCTGATTCCTATGCAACTCTTTGTAACATAAATTTATGCTTATCATGTTTCAGAAAAAAAAAACAAATGAAAAATGAGAAGCAAGAAACATATTTTTAATTACATTTTTCTTCTCCACCCACTCTTTAGTACGCGGAACCCTTATCAGGCATAAACAAAAGAGAAATATTTTTTTTTTGTATACTTTGTTCTCCGCCCACAACCATCAAACGATCCACTAAATGCTCGTAAAATTGATTTAATTACAAAATTGTTTTTGTTATAAAAAAGCAGCGTTTTTTTTTCGGGCTTTTGAGAGTGCAAACAACAGATTGAAAGCAAGCTACCCAGGAACATTTCAATTGAATGAGCAGACTCAGCGGCTGATTCTGTTGTTGTGTGTTTGAAATGTGACCGCAGATAAGCGTGGCGCGGTTTTGTCATGGCATGGAAGACAAAAAAATTTGGAATCGTAGTCGATTTTTTTTTGTTCATTACTTGTGAATTGCACAATTTGAAACAATGAACGCGCGCGCGGGGATTTTGTTGAATAATAAATGATTGAAGAGCATAGAGTGGCTGACGATTCATTCACAGTTGGAGGTGGACAATGACTGAAATGAGGGACAAAAGAAACATTTTTCAGGCACCATGACACAACTTCTCTCTATGAAAAATAAAAACTGATTTTGATTAAATCTGTTGATGCATGAATAAAATAATTCATAATGAGTTGAAGTTACCGTCAATAGATTTAATTAAATGCAAACATAACTCACCGACATCGAAAAAATTGCCTGCAATCAATTACGATTAGGTAGTGAAAAAACAATCAAATGCAATCAGTGTTCGTTTAAATTGACGCATGGGGAAGTCACGAGCCGTGAAGCACTTCAATTGCGGCCTGAGCCTGAGACACGTGAAAAGCAATTTAAATTTTTTTTAAGGAAAAACAATAAAAAAAACTATTTTCCTATTATTTGATAAACATCTCACTCAGCCGCACCATCAAAGCACTTCCTTTTCAATAATAAAACTGATAAGTTGAAATATCTTTTCGTTTTTGCAAACAATAAAAGTTATTGACTTTGCGCTTTATTTTGCGGGGGTTGTCATTTGTTTGCGGAAAACTTGAGTTGAGATGTCTTGAGATTTCGGCGACAAATGTTTTTCCATTGTTCAACGACCGCCCTCCTTCAGCACTCCTTGATATCGTCAATTCGATTCTGACATTAAACTTTTTATTGTTTGCCTGAAATTTCCGATGTCGTTTTTGTTATTTTTTCTGTGCCGAGAAATTTTCTGTTTGTTTGTTAAGAACTTTTGCGATTGAAGATGTTTTTCATGACGAAAGTTGCTCGGTGGTAATTTTAATTGATTGCCATTTATTCAATTGTTCTTTATTTGCGAAATGATTTAAATTTTAAAATGCGTTCATCATGCATTGCCAGATTCTATCGAGAGTGTTTTTTTGAAGAATGTTTCGTGTGTAGCTAATGTTTCATTGAACATCCCTTAAAACATTTTTCTCTTGCAAAGTTGCAAAGGGGTGGAATTAGTTTACTTGCTTGTGTATCTATAGAATCGCTCTCTGGATGAAATTGAGCATGGAAACTCAATTCAATTGCAGTAATTGAATCATAGTTTCCTTCGGTCATTCATTATTCTCCGATCGTCGGGCTGCAAGTGAGCGGTGCCGGTTGTTGCGGGGTGAATTTCAAATGTGATTTTGATATCACTCTACGTTTTCCAGCAAATCACCCTCACATTAAAAGTCTATTTGTCATCTTTTTTTTTTAGTTTGGTGAGGTTTTATTTATTTATGCATATCATAAATGATTTATGGAAGTTTGGTCAAAAGACGCCAAAGAACTTGTGAAATTATTTCAAGAGCCTTTCGGTCATTTATCAAAGAATTATTTTGTTATTGTATTTTGGGCGGAAAACGCTGCTTGGCATGTTCATCAAAATAATTTTGCTTCAGGTCACGAATCAGATTCTGAGCATTTTTGTTCGAGTTAAGTTTGTAAAAATTATGCTTTAAATACTTGAACTGGAATTTCGAACAAATTTTACCTGCAAAAGATTTAATGACCGTCTTGTTATGCAAAATAAACAGTTCTGCCCAGCATGAAGTCTCTCGTAGGGCTCGCACCGAAACAAAATAGCAAAAAGTATAAATTAAGTACGCGACAAAAAACTATAAAACTTGTTAATTTTCCAACCAGAGAAGAAAACTCGCGAACTGAACCAACCAAGAAAATAACGCTTTTACAAGGCTATTAATATTTATGCTTCTTTTGCAATATAGCATTGGAACTTGGAACTGAAAGTAAATAGTTGCGAGTAATTAAATTAACTTTTGTCACGACATTTTTGCTATTTCCTTGCTCTCGAGATATTTGTTTGCTTAGGGAGGGCGACTTGAAAAATCTTAATCAGCGGGAAAGAAAAAAAATTTCTTTGAGCTAGAGAAAACGCAAATTGGCCATAAAACATAAAGACCAAAGTTATGCAAGTCGGAAAATGTATTTTCAATGTATTTCCAGCACGAGAAATTAAAGTTATTTGTCTCGTGAGACTCATTCGTTATTCAGCAAAAGTCTGCAGTGTTCAAACTTGTCAAGGACGAGGAGCTGTTATCACATTACAATGCTGATGGGTAGACTAACATTGATGCAATTGATAGTATTGTTATTTGCATGTTGAATTCAAAACAAAATCTGCCAACAAGCGATCCGATATGACGATATGAAAGGATTTTGAACATTTCATTGCCTGTCGGAAAATGAGGGAAAATTTTTAAATCCAAAATGTCATTAATTTATTTTCTGTAACTGAAATTTAAAGTTAAAATTTTTCTCAGTAACCTTTTGCAAGTTGAAATTTTATATTTCATGATTTTTATTTGGTATTTTGTACTTGCAAGACGTTTGCGAATTTTTATAATTGTCTAAATTATTTTCAACAATTTATGGATCCCTTATATAATGTGTTTTCAATGGCTGGAGTTTTGGTTGGCCTCGTTTACAATTATTGTGCTGTCGGTACCGTCGAAAAACGCCAAGAATGCATTATGAATACGGTAAAAGAATGGCAAGAGCGCACCAAGGATTGCCCTCATTGCAATCTCTCATCATTGCTGTCAGGAAATACAGAACCTGAAACGTCGACATCAGGAGATCCTTGCCCACCATATTTGTCATCCGATTGTTGTTGTTCAAAGCCATTAGAACCTGAAACGTCTAAATTCCATACTTGTGATGTAAAACCCCCGACGCTCCCGACATCTTTTCCAACTACTGAACAGCAATGCGTCAACAATCCAGGCAAGATCACAAAAAATGGCTTCTTGAATTATGTGCGTGAGAAACGTGGCATGAGTTGTATTCGCAAACAAACAGAAATCGTCCGAAATGCTGCTGAGGAATGGAGGAATTTGAGTGTGGAAGAAAAACAGCGCTACACTGACTTGGGTAAACGTGCTCGCCGCAACAATCTTGCTCGTCCATATTAATGCTAATCATCATGTTTATTATGAGATCGTTCCAAACAATAAAATCGTCATTGAGATATATATTTATATAAAAACCCGTAAAACTCTTTTTTTTGTTCCTTTTCTTGTCATTTCCATGATTTGTGTACCATATGTGACGCTTATTTTCTAAAATTGACAGGATTAATTTCACAAAGCAAGCAGATGAGTCCTTTTCATTGATTCGCGGTCGTTGATGATTTTAACAAGAAATTCATTAAAACCATTTCAATTAAATGCGGATTCAAAGCCAAAACAAATAGGAATTGTTCGAGGAAATTTTCATTTGAATTGTGCAAATAAATTGAAATCAAATGTGTTTGCGCAATATCAATCACTCGGAGATCCATTTATAAATATTTAATACCACATAAATTTATTTATAAATTTCAAATCATAATGGGACCACAACGGCACTGTCGGGTTTAATTAGATGAGGGCCAATTAAATTTAGGGGGAAAAAGGGGTTAAGTTGAAGTTTTTTCATTTCATTTTATTTACATAAAAATCCAGTTTTGAATTTTGCTTACGGGATGGAATTAGAGGAGAGAGAGAGAGAAATAGATTCACCATTCCTCTCTGTAAAACCCTTTTTAACGTCATTAAATATAGTTTTATGATCATCATAATGGATTTCAAAAACAGACATCTTCAAGCAGGCCTCCGGTCATCCATCATTTATCCAATTGACTGTGAAACCCGCAATTTTAGGATGCTTATGATGTGAATGCAAATGCGATCCGATTTTCGTCATTCATTTCGTTCCACCCTCGCAAATATTAAAAATCAATTTGTCATTTCCCTTTTTTCAACATTCACGGAATTGCATAAAAGTGTTTTCGAAATTTACTTAATTAAATTCCAAGTTTAAGCTTACCAAATTCATTCACAACTAAGCTCGAAGAATAGTTTACGGTATATACTTATTATACTTGCGGAAGACGTGTGACATGTTCATCAGAAATAACTCATTAAACGCAACCTTTTCTGCTGGTAAACTCTTAAAAACTATATCAGGCTCGTAAAAAAATCAAGTCACGACCAAAAAGGTTTCAATTACAAACCAAATATTTGTGCAAAAGCAAACTTCTCATGATAAAGTCATATTTTTGGTGGTAACTTTTCCGGTTGGCGTGAAAAATTCCTTTTTTTACGACTTTTCTTTTACGATTACGACAAACAAATTGCCCTCTTGAATGTTTTTATGCGGGGGCTGTCTGGAAGGGAGCTCGGTCGACGCCCGCCCATTGATTTGCTTTATGTGGTATTTTGAAAATGTTAATTTGCTGCTTGCGCCGTGTAATGAAATTAACAATTTTATTTATAGCAATTTAAAGGAGAGAAAAAAAAGTGAAAGTTATTTAGGTTAAATTCTTTTACATAACCTCAAAAAATTGTAATTTCAAAGACGTTCAAAAGGAAAAGTTTATTCGAGAACTTTTAATCTGAAACTCCCACATGGGCACTGACCCTAATCACATTGATGTATGGGCTCATGTAACTATGTCTGGCTATAAGTTGGAGAATAAAATATGTTTTTTTTGGTTGCAGAAAAAAAAGGAAAAACCTTCACGCCGAATACGAATGAAACAAATTAAACTTGCCCATCTCGAGGGATTCATTAATATTAAATTCTAAAGAGCAGGAGCCATTTATCCTTCATTGTTTTATAATGGCAATGTGAAACATATATATAACATTTTAACAGTCACACAACATTGTCCTCGCAATTGCCATCGGAATCGCAAATAAAAGCAAGAAAAGTCAAATGTGAAGCGGGAAATTCAGTGATATTATCTAGATATGTGCATGGGGAGCATTCTTAATTAAGGTAATACAATATCAAGGATTTGTTGAAAACTTTCAACGATATTGTTGAAGAATGTGTCCCATCTAGCTTTGTTTCCTAATAAAATATTTATTAAATCAAATTGGAATTGAAAACATTTTTTTGTTGTTGTTGCTGTTGAAATAGGAAAAGTTGTTTGCAGCAAAAAAAAAATGATAATCTCCTTCGACTGCCGCCGACCGGAAATGTATTTTTTTTGTTGATTCTTAAATCGCTTCCTTCTTTGAAATGACCTAAAGCAAATGAAAAAAAAAACGAGTCTGAATGGCTTTAAAATTTTAAGGACATTATAATTTCCTTTAAAATTTCTATTTCAAGTTAAAACTTTTCCTGAATCAACAATAAAGTTTTCCGTGTAATTTTCACAAAAGCGTTAAAAGTGTCAAAATATATTCATGAATGGAAAACATATGAGACACTTTAAGCGTTAAAATAATTACAACTTTGATATGCACAGTCAGAGATTGTTCGCTATAAATTATATCACTTGTTCTAATGAGTAAGGTGCTTGCCAAAATGATTTATTCAATATATCAGACTTCCGACATCCAGAGTTGTCGCGAGAAATTGAATGCGTTAAATGTTTCATATGAGTGCGACACATTTTAACTTTACTCAATGAACAAAGATTTTAATTGAAGTTGTGTTTTCCATTAGCAAAAGAAACAACAATCGAAACTTTTCCCTTTCTTTGTTACGGCATCATTCGAAGCAGAGGCTTCAAGATGCTTTTATTGCGTATGGAAATGAGTTTCATGTATTTGAGTGAGACATTGTGTGTAATATGTGACATTTCTTAATGGATGTGAAAAGGGTTAAAATTTAAAATTCAAGTAAGTAATTTTCCACCATTGCAAATGTTATGAGAGTGAGAAAAGTATACTTTTAGTTTACCCGAGGAGTTCAATGGCAATTTCAAAATTACTGTTGAACTTTCGAGTTTTTAAACATTATCATTAACAGTCGTAACAAAGCCAGATAGCAATAATCAAAATTGTTTTAATTCCCATCCAATGCAGACCGTTCCAGTGCGGAGTGTAGTATTTATGTGTCTGGATTGAGTTCTGAGTATTGCATGGTGAATTTACAATTCGAAATGAAATCATCCATGAAATCATAAATAGCAAGTTTCACTGTGAGCCCGCGTTCGGGTTAGATAAGTAAAATTAAATTGTGGCTGAAAAATCGCTCAACATTTTGCGAGCACAAAAAAAAATTGTTCAAATCAAAATTTTCAGGATTATTTGGCGATTGCCATTGATTTATTTTTCAATGCGAACCACTGCTACCAATGCGTTATAATGTGTAGAGAAAACACCCGAACCGAGTTCAACCATAAATTAATTGATACAATCAGTTCCCGTTGGGATCACTGAATTTGCAAATTAACTCAATTCACAGCTTTGCCATTGCCATTGCACCATTTCTACGTTTCATTTGTTGTTGTAAGCGATTTCCATGAAATTCCTTTCTAGTTATTTTCTCAATTCCTGTGTTGTTGCCATTATGTTTCCATCAATATTTCTCAATTTATTTCACCCGCACCATGTAAGAAAACATTACTTTTCATAAACATTAACCAGAATCGCGGGTGGTGGCAAAAGTTGTCTTCCGCCGACATCAACCAGAATCTGATAATGTTCACCATCAAAACGAACTGACGTAGAAAAATAAACATTAAAAAAAAAACACATTTATTTCGCAAGGTAGCGTAAGAGTGAGACATCAAAATAGGAAATTAATGATATTACGACAGAGTGAATAGCGCGGGAGCAAAAATAAAAATGCCATTGCAATAAAAAAATTTGTGCTTCGCTGCTGCTGTTGCACTGCTGTTATGATGTCATTTTTATCTATGAACCATTTATTTTTGTCACATTTTTCCTCATCGGCACTAATCGATGCGAACGTTAAAAAAATGTGTTTATGGATTTTTGCTATTAAAGGTTTGTGTTGCGAAGGGGTTTGGAAAATATTTTATGGCGAAAGGACTTGAAAGAATTTTTCACAGTGTCACAAAAAAAGAAGAAAAATTGTCAACAATGCTTGGCGCAAATCTATAAATAAATGCTCTTAATATGTTTATCAATCCTTTCACACCCGATTAACCACCAATGAATCGAATTTGCTTTCAGCCCTTGCCGACGAAACCAAATTTTAATAAGGTTCACACATGACAAAATACCCCAGAAATGCACATCACCGCAAAATAGATTTTAATCGATGTAAATTGAAAGCTTTTTTTTTTTTAATCAATTTCGAAAAACTGATGCCGATCAAAAGAGAATTCAAGCACAAATTATTGAATGAACATTAAATTGTGTCTGGACTAATTAACGAGGAGGGATAATGATGAGGCGCGTGATGAAAATTCCAAAACATTTCACTTCAGTATTCAATCGAATGAAGTCATAAAATTTTATTTTTACTGCCCAGCAATGAATTCCAAATCTGGTCCAGCCCTCGATTTAAACTCGGCACGATAACAAAAAAAAAAAAAAGTTTTAATCGCATACGAAGCTAAAACATTTGTTCCAGCGATGGGAATTAAAAATGGATTGTACAGTCATTAATTAAGGCATTAAATTAAATAAATTTATCATGTTTTAGCATTCAGTGGTGGTGGATGCGATTGGAGTGAGCACTTGATTGCCTATAATCGTTCTCATAACACGCTGGAAGGAATGAAAGTTGTTTTTGTGTTGCAGAACAAAAAAATTTCATGCCAAATAAATTACTTTTGAGCAGATCGTTTGATACCAGAGCAGCAAAGAAAAAAAAAAATGTTCCTAAATCAGAACGAGACCGAAAAAACAAACAACTCTCATTAGGTCCTCACGAATCAAGGCTTGAGGTAGGGGGAGGCCTTTTAAGAGTTACCCCTCCGAAATCCATACACTCGCATTCCTAGCATAGTGGTTTTTAGGAATTCGTAAACAACCCTTCTGCTTGACCAGAACCAAGGCAAGATAAATCTTTTGTTGTTTGTTATACCTTTGTCGAAATGATTAAAAGAAATGTTGTGTGCTCTGACTACCCTCATTCGCTGGCCCTAAATATATCGTCATGGCTCTCTATTTACTCTCCTCCACATCTGATGTGATTAAAAGAGTAATACGGGCAATTTATATTGCTCACATGATGCTGTTGTTGTTGTTGTGTTTCTGTTGGCCAATTTTCAAAAAGAGAAACCTGAGCTTACGACCGAATAATTTATGTTTTGTGGCTATTGCCAAAAGGAAATAAGAAATAGTTGCTGCTTAATGAATGTCAATGACCTATTTTTAAACATTAAAACAACTCTACCTTTTACCCGTGGCTACTTAATATATTAATCTGAATATGAAATCATAAAAATTAATTAAATTCTTGTGGTAAATTCTTAAGATTTCAAATCTCTGCAACGTTGCTGTTCATCGGTCCATTGCTCGATTGAGTGGAAACCAAAAATAATTACTAATTATCACAGTAAATTTCCAAGCCGCACTCAAGTGGAACTTTTACCCGAAAAATTGCTCAAAATAATCGTTTTCATCTCGATATACACATTCCAGTTTCAACATCATGTGCTTTATTGTGCAAACATTGTAATCGAACTGAAAAGGATATTCATGCTCTCCATCTCCATAATGTATGTTGAAAATGTATATTCAGTGCTAGAGATATGGCGTGGTGGATGTCGAGAGAATGAGAGATGCTTGATAAATACATTTAAGTACAGTTAAGGGGGCAGTTTTATCTATGAATCGAAAATTAAACTGTGGTTGTTGAATGCATTGAAATACGCTACTTGAAATTATCTGTTGATGATTTATTGTATGCTTAATAGATGTGGAAATGTTTGCCCACCTTCATTTCACCTGCCCTTCACTGCTTCCCCTTCCTCGCACATGTTGTAGATACGATTCAATTATTGATGTTTCACAAGTGTTGTTTTGTTATTTATTTAACGGTCATTAGGGGATAATTTCGAGTGGGGGATGGAGACGTGATAGGTAGGAAAAACTTTTTGCGAGCTGTGGTGAATATCATTTCAAAATCATCAGTTGACAGAATTAAATTAAAGTTTATTGCTGCATATTTTCCTCGACTTTTCACAAATTTTTCCATCGTTGTAGAAAATGTTTTCACATCTGTGCAGTATCAAGTCACCCAAAAAAAGCCCACAACCGAGCAGAGCGACATCGAAATGGACAATTAAATGGTCAGCAACATATGCAGCAACAAACAAAATTCTCCAAATCACGTTTTAATTAAATTGTAATCATCATCAGCATCATTTTGAGGCGACGCATCGCACCAGTATAAAGACAAATGGAATATAAATCATAAGCAATTTTTGGGTGTTGAAACATTTTGCGCAAGTTTTGTGGCTTTTCATATTTTAGTTTTCATCATTTGGAGATTTCAAAAGTTGTGAACAATTGCAACTATCAAGAATCCGGCTTGGATATGATAAATGGCGAAATCAGTAATAGTGTATTCCTCATATCATCTTTCTGAGAATTGCAGTGATATTTATTATAAAAGTTAAACACAAAACCGACTTGACTGATTGATGACTGAGCGCTTATTTTCATCTCATTCGGAAGCCACAAGAAATTCGAAAAATCTTTCTCAGATGCTAAAAATATTTTCGGCAATTGAAAGTATTTAGCAAAGAAATTCTTCCACTCATATTCTTTATCTTTATAAAATATCTTGGCGCCGCTAAAGTGACATCAATTTTGCAGGCAACCCTTGTTTTTGTGCAAAACTCCTTCGCGATTTTCAATAATTTGTTTTGACATTGAATGTTTTCATTTGGAATAATAAAGACTTTTTATAAGATTTCATCGTATTTAATGTGTAAAGATAACAATAAAAGATAATTTGATGGTTACGCATTTTGGAGTGGTGGGGAGGGTTTTGTTTGTTTGTTTGTAAACAACGCAGCGACATCTATATTGATTACCTTCAGTGACATACATACAAATGATAGCAATGCTTCGTTGAAATCTGCTTTAAAAATTCTCTAAATGTTTTAAACATAAACTAAAATTGCGTCATTTCAAGTTGGAATTTAATTCAACATAAAGCCACTCGCTTGTGTTTTCGCTATGATTCCCCAATGATACTTACCCTCATGTTTATTTAATTTAAACGTACGACAGAAAAATCTCACTCTATCTATCGTTGAAAAAAATGCAGCGCACTTGTGAATCTTTGTTGGTAAAAAATTGCTGGAGATTTTTTTGAGTGCGAAACATTTTTCGCTATCGAAATGTGAAACAGCAAAAAAGTTTCATGTAAAATTTTATTTTATTCAGTAGAAAGAACGTGAACACAAGAGTTAAGGCAATAAAATTTTCAAACGAAACTTCCAGCATACATAAGGATGTATTTTATGTTTAGTGCTCTCGCGATATGCTTAGTGAAGAGCTTCAAAATGTGTATAATTTCGAGGGTTGAAATTTGTTGGAAGATTTTTTTTTTTTTTTTTTGAACAATTTCCATAATCCAGTTAAACTGTTCACTCCTGGCATGGCATCTTTCTTGAGCAATAATTCAGCTTAAATAAAATCTGTTTAGTGTAATGAAGTCAATAAAAAATTATTTATTGGTTGAAAGTGTTGGGTTTGAATGCGTCTAAATTTAGATTTATTTGTAGGTTTGGTTTAATCATTATAATTAGATATTTTTTAAGGTTTATCCATATAAAATGTAATCTAATTTTGATGTTGAAGCTTCCGCAAGTTTTTTTTTTATTATGTACAAATTTTAAAGCTTTATACTTTGACTTTGATATTGTTGACCTCTTCTTAGACACGCCTTGCTTCTAACAAAAATCACAAAGGAGGAGCTTTTGGATTCAAAATTTATTCATGACAATGACAACAGAAAAAAAAAAATTATTGCTAATTATTGCTTTTACAAGGAAAAACTTTGAAAAACTAATTTCATGGAATGTACGTTTCGAGTAATTATGGGCATCGCTAAAGGACTGTGAAGGGTTGAGAGATTCATTCAATCGCTCCCCGGGGGGACTTACACAGAAGTGCCCCGCAGCATTCCACCAGAAAAAAATAAAAAGAGTATAACACCAAAGAAAAACTACTGCAAAGATAAAAATTAATGAGTAAAATCTGATGATAACACAGAAAATCCCAATTTTTCTCATCGTAATCACCCTCTTTTGTTGCCTTTTATGACTCCGTGATGCTCCTTTGTGAGTTTTGCTTCCCTCGAAGACGAAAAAAAAAAATGTTTTCACATAAAAATAAATACGCAACCACATCAAAACTCCCCCGCGCGTACACCAAACACTGAAATATCATTACATGCATTATGGAAAAAGAGAGAATCCACCAGTACTGTCGGTCGGAGGGGTCTGTAGATTATGATTATTTTTATGATGTTATAACAAAGCTATGATAAGACTTTGATGGTCGTAAGCGTGGTTGTTTTGTTAATCTTAAATGGGCTATAGAAATTATATTAACTGAAATGAAGTCGGTTGAGGAAGCAAAAAAAAAAGCTGCTGCTGCTTGCCCCTTGAATGAAACCATCGGACGGGATTTCTTCAGGATAATTAAATGTTTGTTTCTTAATTAGCAACATAATTTCTAGGTAATTGGTTGGAAGCGAATGTTCCATATGGTTTCATTTACCATCAAAACAATTTCTGACCACCATTTGTGGATATCATAAGATGGTTTTCATGAGACGGACGATGAAGCAATTAAGAAATGCACGAGCAAATAAAAGTGATTAATCATCGTGGCTGAACAACACTTACAATCAAATTCCGTGAATCTTACGATAAGAATTACCCATTCAAGTTAAGGAACAAAAGGAAAATTGAATAAACTCCAACTGTCTTGATTGATGACTTTTGCTTTTGTTGTGCAGAAAAGCGAAGTTCAATGAACAATTGCCAGAAAATTATGATTCTGGTTTGGCGTCGACACTCGTTTTTCATCCTATCTTGGTCTGTCCATCATTCACTTCATGGAAAGGGATTTTCAGAATAACTAAGAAGCTTATAAATATCACTTCTTGTAAAAATCAATTCAAATTTTTATGAAATTTTTCCTGAATAAGATCAAGGTTCTGTTATCAATTGACATTTATAAAGTCTTTGATTTACGGCACTCGACTGCAAATAAATTTAATTTCGGACTATAAAAATAATCATGCTGCGGTTTGATATGGCACACAATTTATAACAAATGTCTTATCTACCCTTCTCGATCTTTTTACACAACACAAAGAAGAAATGTAAATACTTCTTTCTCAGTTTGTCATTTTATAGTTTTTCATTGAAGAAGGAAATCATTTTCCCTCATTTTCCGTAGTTTCAAGCACTTTATAAAGAATCATAATACAAAGTGCTTTGAATATGATACAAATTTGGAGCAAGTATCTTTAGTTTGAATAAACGCTTAAAGTTCCATTATAAATGAAAATCTGAGCATCGCATAAAATTGCCGGAAAATGTCGTCACAAGAAAAAGCGACCGAAACAACTTAGACAAAATAATATTTAAATGTATCCACCACAGCACATAACAACATCACAGGAAAGGTTATTATTGTTATCGTTAAGATGCTTTTCGTTCATGATTAAACACATAATAAAGTTAGTTTTGTTAAATTTTATGAAGGGTTCGTTTTTCATATGTGTTTGGGTTTATTGTTAGTTTCTCGTTCTCTGTTATCTCAAGTCAAACAGAAGTTTTAATAAAATTTGCTCCATTGTCTTTCGGCCACAGGAAAATTTTCATAATTTTGGTTTTAAGACTGGCAATTTTCCGACAAGGAGAAAGAATTTATAATATTTATATATGGAGAAAGTTTTTCAGAAGTTCTTGCAGCTGATAAAATTGCATAAAGACATCACATTTTCTTAATGTTTTAATTATTGAGTGAAATGTTTTAAAGGGTGGAAAATTATAATCCTTTGATTGAAAGCATGTGTTTGGGCTCTCACAATATAATACAAACAGATTCGATGGAATATTGGATTAAAATATCTAATGTTGAAGCTCCATCAAGATGATGGCAAAAAGTTTTATCAGCTCCTAGCCATTAAAACATCTTAAAAACTTATTTGTCTGGAAGAAAGACAAATAGCAAAGACTTAAAAGTCATTCAGGCTTATCGTAAATCGATTAGATTGGTCTTGCAGAGCCGCCAGCATAAATCCAATCTCAAGAGAGAAACAATTAAAATCGAAATTACAAATTTTAATGGAGTTCTTTACTTTAATGTCTAAACTTTGAAATTATTCAAATCGCGCACACAATCGAGTAATATCACTCGTAATTTGTTATTCAAAGAAAGTAAACGCCATTTATCAAAAACCCATATTTCAAGTCAAATATCAAAATCATTCCTATAAATTATGTATCAAGTTAAGATATCGCTTTTCATTGTTGTAAAATTCATAAAATATCTTTTGCGATTCCGTTTGCTCAAATGCTTAAATCTTTGTTTGTTCAGTTTGATATCACTTTCCACAGACAAAAAGCTATGAAAACTTTCTCTTCCAGATTGAATCCATTTGTTGAAAATTGTTTGAAGGAAATATATTCGATTGCAAAGGAATTTTCACAGTCCTAACCTCAAGAAAAAAACTTCACAATCGATTTGCGTTGATGTCGAGGGAAAATGTAAATAAATGTGGCAAACATGCGGTGAAAAGTAAGACAGAATGCTCAGCTTGTAAAATTGTTAAAATCCCTTTATGATGTTTCTCATACAACCTCCACATCACAGATAGTGCCGATATATTTTCATTTCGTGCCGTGATATTTGTATTATGTGTGTGAGAGTGTCTATCTAGCAACATATTGGCGCAATCCAATATTTGATTTCGTGATGGGAATTTCTGAATGCAATTTAACTGTGAAATTATTAACTTCGATTTACAGAAAAATTTTAAATTCATCGCTGCGCATCCACATGGAAAAAATGTTGCACAAGTGCCGAATGTTGTTGGTGGAGAAAAAAAAAAAAAAACATTTAATTAAAATGATTAATGATGCAGCGATCAACGAAATAAATATTTTTTGACAATTTAATAAATAACTCGAAAGGCGAAAGATCAAATTGACGTTAAAATGGTCCCCTGGTTTTTTTTATGTATCATTTGCCGGCGGTGGGCAAATTTCATCCCTCGTCGACAGCAAAGCAAAAATATACAAAAGGAAAATTTATGACTTTTTGTTGTTCCCAAATGGAGAGAAATGTCATTTCTTATCAGTGAAACATTTTCCTCCTTTTTTTTATTCAATTTCTTGGCAAAGTCGTCAGAAATTGTGCTTGTTCATTTCGCACCACAAAGCCCATAACGAGCTGTATACTGCTGTCGCTATCGGCGCTAACAAACCTTTATGGTCCTTATCATTGTGGTTGAAATTGTTTGTC
Source organism: Propsilocerus akamusi (assembly GCA_018397935.1). Classification (NCBI taxonomy): domain Eukaryota; kingdom Metazoa; phylum Arthropoda; class Insecta; order Diptera; family Chironomidae; genus Propsilocerus; species Propsilocerus akamusi. The sequence goes on along the minus strand of CM031470.1, from coordinate 7,075,632 downwards.
GTCAGACCAGCGGAAAATGATGTGAAAATCTGAGGATTTTTTTTAAATTTTTTTAAAAATAAATTGCCATTTTAAAATGTAGTGAAGGGTTGAATGTCTTTAGAAGATTTATCTATCCCTATAAAAGGAGGACGATGATGTTTGTGACACGTTTTTAGAGAATTTTAAAATTTTCTTTTAACATTCGGTGTCCATTCCACCTACTCATACTCATCACAATTTTAATTCTTTATATAAAAATTGTTGTTTCCAACCCCATATCATTAAATGACCCTTTTGAATGCTGAACAGATCACATTTAATGTTCACTGCAACACATTTCTCCACATAACACCAAATGATTCCAATTAATTTTTCATTTACAGGCCGCCCCCGTTCATGTATTGCAGACCATCATGCTGGACATTCTCGAAAAATTATTAATATTTGCCTCTAAATGAAATCTAATATTATGGCGAAGGGTGTTTATAGTGTCATCCAGGACATTTAATTGCGCAAAATGTTCAACCGAGATTATTTAATTAATAAATTCACAGCCCCCTTTCTACGACAATTCCGTAGATATCCGCACTCGATACAAATTTTCGAGGATTATAAATTTTTGGCACAAGTCAATTGTAAATTGCGATAAATTTCGTGAATGGTTTAACAGTGAAATTTATAGCCCATCTCCACCTACATACATAACCCTTTCGCAATTTGCGCAACTAATTTAAATGCTTTAAATATTTGCAGCATAAAGCTTAGTTGAAATGACACAAGAAAAAAAAGATTGCATTTGAAATCTCACTTTGATTTACATTTTAAAACATTTCAGCATTTGCCTCATTTGTGATTTGTTGTTTTCATGCTGGCTGCATCATTGGTGTTGTAAAAAAAAGAAAGAATAGCTTTTTGTTGAAATTTCACGAGCTGCCGTGCTAAAGCACTTGAATGACTGTAAAATCTGTACAGAATTGTGGCAATAAAATTTTCATATGATTTCATTGTGAAGCATCTTTATGGTACGTTCGTGATAGCAGATAAAAGCGAAAAAAATGTTGAAATGTTTTTTTGAAATCCTCTGGAATGGTATTTGAAGTATTCAAGCAATTTCCATGCTCGAATATGAAACTTTTTCTTAACGACTTTTGCCATAGTTTTGTGCGATTGTAACGAGATGCGGAATAAATTTTTGGAGAAAATTGTTCACAGAAAAGTGAGTGATCCAGTAGATTAAAGAAACATTAGAACACAGCGAGAGCTTGAAGCAAAAGGGGCAATTCAAGTTAAGGAGTTAAATAAATTGAACGAGGTTAATAAGACAAAGCAGCGGTAAAATTAAAATTCAGGTTTTATGCACTATTGAGAAATTTTCACGGAGTTTCGTTTGATGTTTAAGCAGAGAAATTCTTTGTTTGAAACAATTCCTTTGCTATGAAAGTTTTCGAAATCCGTCGGAATGCCAAAAGGATTGTTAAATGAAATGATCCGGTGAAAGGGAGAAGGAATTTTACAAAGACATTTGAGTATGAAATTTGAATTAAAACTTCCCTCACAAAAAAGGAAAAATATTTATCAAATATAATTCAAAAATTAAAACATCTCACACTGTGCGACAATTAAAATTATCAAAATAAACATTAAACATTTTTCATCAAAACCCCTTTTGTTAGGCAGTTGATGCACGCAATTATATTCCATAATTAAAATAATGGTTATTATTTCATTTCACAAAAATCATTGTGGAAAATTATTTCGCATTATACAATTGAAGGTGTTTGAAAGCATTTTCAAGTGTCTTTTCCACTTGAATCCTTTTTGTGTTTTTTTCTACATTGAACAAGCATTTGCGCATCTACTCCCTCTTCCTTTGCTCACAATTGTCATGAATAAAAACTCGAAGTAAAAAAGTGTGATTTGAGTGCTCGAGATAATAATATTTGGAAAAACTCTTCGCCCGCCTCGACTAAAAACGCAAATTAAACAAGACAATTAAACTTTGTTGAATTGCGTTGTGTTAAACTTAATTAGATTGATTAAAAACAGAGAGCGAACGACAATTGCGTGGAGGATGAACATTTGTTAGGGGGGAATATGATTCTAAATGGAAACGGTTGATGTGAAAGTGTTATGAAAATAAGTTAAGTCCCATTCAGCACAAAGCTCAAGCAAAAAGTTTTTTTTTTTTTTCAACCCTTTTCTCGCTTCTTTTGTTTTGCTTTTCATGTGGAAAATAAAATTTTTTGGGAGTTTAATTTTTATATCTGATTAACGTTTGAGGGGGGGGGGGGAATATACTCGCTTCCATTATTAGCTTAGTCGAAAAGTTTTTTTTTTCTTTATTTGCTCTGATTATCGTGCACTTTGAGCAATCGACAATCGCACAGTATGACACATTTTATTGTTTCTCATCAGGGGTAATCGAGGATTCCTGTAGCGTGCAAGAAAGGGGTGAAGGTTGATTGTGAAAACATTTTTGCTGAAGCACAACAACATGCCACCATCATTTATCTTGCAACACATTTCATTTCATGCAAATTTACCTTGATTAATGTTGCAATTAACAGTCATGAGTCGAAATTTAAACCTATAAACATCCAATTAAGCACACATGGACTGCAATAAAATAAATCACAATGAAATTTGCAAGGGAACATTCAAAATTTACGACTGATTCTGTTATGATAGAATTTTAAGTTGTCGACTCTTGGAAATCCCGCAAAAAATGCATAATCATAAATTTCCTTCAAGATGAGGTCGTTGTCTGTATGATAGCGGGCTGAAAGCATCGTGGTGCGCATAACTGAAAAATAAAATCACGCTATCAAAAAAGCTCCAAACAAAATATTTATGAGCATGAAAGTTTGAATGAGATCCCGCCTTCTCCCGGAGAGAAAATTGCGAAGGTGGAGCTTTTATGATGATAATTGTTCAGAATATCAAGTTACTCTTTAAATGCAAACTCATATCAACATTGATATTTTATTCATAAAGTTCGTCGACAGCCCGCTTAATTGTTCACCAAAAGAAAAGTTTTTTGTCAATTTCCATTTTAACACTTTGATGGAGATTTTATGCAAATTGGAAAAATATTTTTGGGAAGAGAAATTGCTGCAAATTGGTTGAATTGCGGGAGTTTATAAATTTTTAAGTGCCCTCAACTCATCCTTTGGTAGTCAATTGCTACCTTCTCGCTTTTACGGGCTTCCTTTCCCGAAACTGTTCATCATTATGCTACATAAACAGACTGTAAATACCATCTCGGGCAAGGATTTCGTAAGCATTATTACATCATAAAGGAATGTTGGAGAGTGGAAATTAAGGATGAAGAAAAAACCATTGAGGGGTTTCGCATTACAAAGCCCATGATAAGTCGTTTGATGGCCGTTTTCGTGGTTGTTTTGTTAATCTTGAATGGGTCATTGCCCAACAGTAGACAGAAAAAGATCCTTGAGGGTGTGATGCTGCTGGTGGTTTAATGGATACCGCCCTCTAATTGATTAATGATTTCCCAATGCGTGTATACATCGCACGATGTGGATTCATAACGCAACATTTGGTGTTTTCTTTAGTAAACCTTTCTTTGATGAAGTCGAGTAGTCTCTTGAGTCGACATTTTGCCATCGGGTGGAGCATACCATTTAAATGCTAATCTTTGTTAATCCTCAAACAAATTAGATTCACAATATAATTGCTCGATAAACTTTTCCGAAGAAATCCTTCGCAAATCATTCACAAATCCCCCAGCCGCTCACAACAACAAGTCACAACTTGTCTCAGGGCTTTTTATGTTATAACAAATGAATACTAATTTGTCTCTTGAAATAAAAATTAGTCTTATTTAATGTTCGACGACACAACGTCCTTCGCGTTTTGTACATTGCTTTTGTTTTCGGTTTATCTTCTCTTTTAGTTGCTGTGAAGGGAAAAGGAAAACTTTTCTCATTCGCAATTCAGGCTTTATCAGCTTTTTTCAAATCTCTCCACTCATTTATTTCTGTCTTATTTTTTTTTTCGTTACACGCTTTAGATTTGAGAAGAGTGAGGGCGGAGGGATTTTCAACCGCTTACAACAACATTATCGTCATCATCATTCGACGACGAGCGAAAAATGACAATCGCAGTTAAGAAAGCGAATTTGAAGACGCAAATCACGAAAGAAAAACGTGAAAATAAAGACAAATTTCTTCTTGGGGTTTTTTACACGAAATCAAATTAACATTTTACAGCACTCAATTGTGTGAGTCGCTTTATATTTTATGGCTTAAGGAGAGTTTGTTATGTAATAAGAAAGTTTTATTTTCTACTTCAAACCTTTTTATTGCTTATATCTCGAAATGATGTTTTTTTTTTACTTATTTCGAGGTGGAAATGAACGAGATGAAGCTAATTACAATATCACATTTGTGCTGGGATTAAGAAAGGGATTTTCAAAGTAACCCCTCTCTCGTTTGCAGCACATGTACATCGCAATGCCAAATTATGAAGAGAAATTCTTCATATTGTTCAAATTAGGATAATTTATTCGGCTCAAGAACAAAAAAAAAGACATTATAAAGATTTTTATTTATGCAAAATACGTTTTGCTGAAAAATTTCCCGTTTACCTTCCATAAGCGACGTTTAATATAACCTCTCGAGGGGCTTCGTTCTGAAAATAAATCGCTAAGAATGAAAACTTCGTGCAGATATTTAAACTTTTTTTTTTTTTTTGAAGAATTTGTTTTATTTTTGCGACTTTCTTTGGTACTTTTTTATATCAGTTTCTTATGCAATTATTTTCGTCTCCTTACCAGGACTTATACAAGTTTTATTTTAATACATCGATAACGATTTTATGGTAATTTATGTACAAAATCGGCGGAAATAATGCTCATTTTGAGTTTTTTTTTAATGTTTATTCAGTTTAATCATGCCATTGAGTCAAAAGTATTCGAAGTTCGCTTAGTGCTACAAAATATCTTGATTAATTTAATTATATTTTTCTCTGTGAGTTGTATCTTAATTAATTTCTAAACAATTGTTTTTCTTTTCTTTTTTTTTTTTGGGATTTATTTGGCGGGATTTGAGTAACTGACTTTTTAAAAGGGAAAATTTTTATATTTGTGAAAATTTTATCGGAATTTGAGAGCATTTTTCATTTGGCACAATTCCAGGATTTATAAAGAAATCGATCTTACGAGCAAACATTTATTGTACTATAATTAAAGTAAAAAAAGAATGAGAACATTTTCTAAAGAGATTCATATAACGATGCTTTGGGCCAAAACATTATTGAACTGATAACAATTAACTAATCATGTAAGGGAGTGAATCCGGAATGGAAGAAATTTTAGCCATTCCATTTGTGCCAACGTTGATGCTGATTTCAGTTGGTCGTTATGACTTGCTTCATATGAGTCGGCGTGCCGAAAGGTGACGTGACGCCATTCAATCCGTTTTGATTGTTATTCATATCGTTGTTTTGTGATCGTTGCGATCCAATGTTGGACAACATGCCATGATGGTGGCCATTTTGTTGAACGGGTGATGATGAGGATGTTGGAATATTTGGAATACTATTTGGTGGCGTTCCTGGCAAACTTCCCGAAGCATGTCGCTTTAAAATTGGATGATTCGCCATTGTTGCGAACACTAAACGTTCTTCGTAATCGTATTCGCATAGAATTTTGTTATCACACAAATAAAATTTGTCACCAACACAGAATCTATAAGGTCAAATGGAACAAGAATAACAAAAAAAATTAAATCAGTAAACAAATTGAGTTTGGTTGGTCAGAAAAAAAAATCTCAGCTTCAATGCGACGGAAAATTCGCCTATAAAACATCAAACGGCTTCCCATTGTTGAATTTTTTTTAATAATTTGTGTTCAAATACATATTTTGACTTCTCATGAATGTTGCCGCAGGTCATGAAATGTCGAACGAAAATTTACGCAAATTAAATCAATTCCGATCAAATATTACACGAGAATTTAATGTTCTGTAATTCTGTAATTGTTTGCAAATGGTCTTTGTTTACATGAAATTTTATGAATCAACATCGCATAAATATTTTCCCCCTTTACAAATGGAAACTGACCCTGAATTGAACTTGAATCCTTTTTTTTACTTCTATTACTCCCACTCTCAATTTTCTAAACAACTGGAAATTAATTTGCAGCGAAATAAAATCGAATGACTGGGTAATAGAAATTCAATATTCGAGTGATGATAAACGCAAATGAGTCGCACATGATGTTGATTCCTCATGCAATCACATTTCTGGCATCCAGAATTGCCACATTTTAATGGTGTCTGAATTATAATTTTCCATATAAATTGGTGGATTAATGTGGAATGATATGAATAAACATTCATAAATTTAGTTTAGAACTTTTTCCTCCTCTCACACTACGCTCGGGAAAAAGTGTTAAAGCAAACAACATATATATGTTATCCTTTGCTCGTTTATGTTTAAAATTTTGCAAAACATTCATCAAAATCAACAACAAATGTGCTTTGAAAATAGTTGAGAGCGAGCATAAGCTTCGAGGAAATAAATTTTGTTGAATAAATAAAACATGTTTTGGGGAAAATTGGACAAATGACACCCAAATGCATTGTTGAATTTATTTCAAAGTTTTCCTTTTTTAAGGGGTTTTATGACCTTAAAACTCCACACACTCAAAATGTTTCGCATAAATATTGCAATTTTATGACTCAATTTCATGGGAAAAAAGATTTGCAAATTTTCCTAATTCGCCAAATGTTATTCGAGAACTTTTAATGCATAAAAATTCACTCTTCCAATTTATTGGAATTAAATTGCTTTTTAGTGGTCAGATGGGAAATCAGAGAATGAGCAAAAGACGGAAGGTGTAAAGTGTTTGAAGAAAAAAGGTTCCGTTTGCATCTTAAAAAATTCATCGTGCCGGCGATGTAAATTTCCTGCTGCGCCGCAAGAGTCGAAAGCCATTAAATTGAATTCAAAATCAATTTCCATTCCATAGCATTGGCACATTAAAAATTGATGAGTTGACTCACCTGTGATTGCATTGCTGACAAGCGAAGCACTCAAGATGATAGACATTACTACGCGCTCGCATAACCATTTCAAATGCTGGAATGACTTTGTTGCAAGCAGCACAGAATCCTGTGTTTCCAAATAGCCTGCAGATGAATGGAATTGGTTTATTTTTTATTCACAATTAGTATGCAAATTGGTTCAACCAAAACACAACACAAGCACACACAAACTGTAAATTACCTTAAATAATCTCTCTTGCATAACATTAAATTCCCTTTTGTGTACAGCGTTGAGCCGACTTCGCCTAAACGACAATCACAGCAGCCACATTTCAAACAGTCCTCATGCCACAACAAGTCGAGAGCACGTAATAGAAATCTATCCTGAATATGCTTGCCACAGCCAGCACACAATTGACTAGAATTATTTTGCTGATGGGACGACTGTTGATTACCATTATTGCCCGATGATACCGTCGAATGGTGTGTCGAATTTTGAAGATCCGATTTTGTGTCCATCGTGAGCATCTGAAAATTGTGATAAAGAATTTATTAGTCTCGAATATGCCGCAACAAGGTAGAGTAGACAAAAAAAAATTAAATATTATGCTGGTGATGTGATCCAGTTTAGAGTTTCCGTTACAACCCTTTTGTCGTTCTCTACAATTCGTTTTTTTCCTCATTCTTTATGCTATTTTACAGTTGAAATGTTAGAAAAGCATTTCACAATCCTCCGCCAGGATTTACGAGTTGGCCGGAAAAAAAGGAGCAAAAGAAAAATTGTGGAAAATTTATGGGAAAACTTTGTTTGCACATTCATGTGATGCCGCTGCTGTTCGTCTATACAGCATGAACCGAAAAAAAAATTTATATCCCCACAAATCGTCAGCAAACTGTTAAAGTCAATAATTTCGTGTCACTCTGTTAAAAGGAAACGATAAAAAAAAATATTTTTAAAATTTAAAGAGAACAAAAATCGTGAAACAAAAGTCGTGAAATGTTTTTGGTAGGATTCGTTGTTTGTTGGTTTGAAATTATGCAGCACATTTGTGATTTTTTTTTAGATTTACAATTCTACTGTTGATGCTTTTCTCGAAATAGATTTCTTTCATTTCGGGCACAACACGAAAGGGTTTCTTATATAGAGGGAGAGCGCATTTTTTATGGATTTTTTTAATTACAAAAGTTTCAACAACTCGAAGCCAATTCGCGATAATAAAAATAAAAGAAAGTTGTTTAATTGTTATGTTCTTTTCAGCTTCCTTTGTGCATTCAAAACTGGAACTTCAAGTTGCATTAGGTTTCTGTTAATGAGTTTAATTGGCATACACAAAGAATTTTAATTTACAAAGAACCATCACGTGACGTCATTAATGAGTGAATCATTGCAGCGACATGTTTCTGACTTATAATTCTGTGCTACAACTTATTTAGACGTATTAAAATTGCTTTTCAATCGACAGCTTTCTATATATTTATTTTTTTCCAGCTTTATCGTCATTCAACGATATTAAAAAGCAATCAGGGATATTAAAAACATCTGATGGCAGAATGTTGGGAGAGATTCATTTCCTTTCCAGTCGCACGTCGTTGATTGTATTTTGCGAGAGAGAGAGAGAGAGAGATAGAGCATTAAAAAAGAAACTTTCGAGTCTGCAAACTTTTCTTGTAAAAGAAATATAAAACTGCAGGTGCTTTAACTACAATGCGAGAGTTTATAAAATAAATATACAAAACTATTTTCTTTAAAGATTTAATAGCGAAAATCGGACAATTAAACATTGTGCATGATAATTGGATCAAGTCATGTTCACGTGGCGGCAAACACAATCATAAAGAATACCTCGAATAAATACTTCAATATCACAAACTAATGATTGCATTGTGCCTCAGTAGAAACGGTTTCGTTCGATTGCTTCCAGCGTTAAATAATAATTCTTCAACTATTTTCTCTCTAGAAAGTTTGTGCAATTTGTTAGATGAGCAAAAAAAAGGATGCAAAGGAAACTTTTTGTATACTCTAGGAATGTCTCTAGCCACATCAAAAGGAACATGTGTGCGCTAGATGTTAAACAATTTATTGCTATTTGCAATATCGATGGTTGGCAACAAGCCGTTAATTTATAAACGATCCCGATGATATTTATTTAACTTCAATCGCTCTTCATTATCCTTTTAACGTGTATCAAAATTCGAATCGCTGCAATGTCCATTTGCATAGGATTGGCAAATTGATTGACACCCAGCAATGATGCCGCCAAAATAAATTTCGAATTTTTACGCATCAGTTCAGCGGAATGTTTTGAATATTTTCACTTTGCTTTTGCCAGTTTCACAATCAGTTACATCTCGTACAGCGTTTTCGGTTACCACTGCATGACACTTTTCATTCCACAATTTCAATTCCAATTGCCACATGTCCTTGAGGCAAACAGTAATTGCATTATCGACCGTCAAATATTTGTCCGGTTCTAAAGCGCGAATAATCGAATTGCAAGTGATACCTGCGTCACGGAGGAAACTTGTGGTGAATAATTTTTCATAAACAAACGTGAAAAACAGCGGAGAAAAATACATTTTGGCGAACGAAGAGAAATACACTTGACTTTAATTGCTTGACATTCGACTTGCGAGTTGCGATCGACTTGACTTTTGTGTTACTCATTCCAATGCTTTTCGCATCGATTGTTTTTTTGGGAATACTGCAGCAAAACAATTCATGTGCTTGAATGCAATGCAACGCTCACACATTAGTGACCTTAAAAAAGATCGACAGCGTTCTCGATGATTTGTCGCAACAAAGTGTTTCAACGATCACCTGCTTTTGATATTTCTCAGCGAGATCTTTAAATTCTTTCCCAGCTTCTAATTGTATGCCATAAATGACGCCACGCTCAAATGGATCATAATCGTTTAAATTGTCATCACATATCATTGAATGTGATTTTCAATTAATTTTGTAGGAATCGTTTTGTAGATTTCCATCGATGAAATTTTCCACAATCAAAATCATGAGAGAATTTTTTATCTGATCGCTTTCATAAAAACGATTCAAGAAGGATCTTTGTCCTTTCCATAGAATTTAGGATTCGGTTTTGCTGCCTTGCTGGTGGTGGAAAATCCTCAAGATAGAATTTTCAAATGGGTTATCGTATGATGCCGTATATATATATATCTATTTTATGACCCACGACGCTTTGCTGGTGGTGTGAATTTCCGTTGAATCTCTCTCATGGGAATTGGTAAGATTTCGTTTAATTAACGTTATAGTGTGGCCATCATATCGAGATGGCAGATGCACGACAAAATGAAACAGTCATTCAATGAATCCTTCTGGGATCCAAAATCGGATGTTGTGCAATAAACACTTTCATAAAAGTACCACAAAAAAATGCAAAATCGTTATTTCTACTGAATCGTATTACCGCGATTAGGTCAAATTTCTTTGGCTTCGGATGTACGCCGATGGCGAGAAGGATGTGCTGACATCATACAATTTGACACTTGACGCAGTGAAAATAGCATTTGCAGCAAAAACTTTGATTATCCGATAATTTTTGAAACCAAATATTTTGTCATTTCTTTGAATTGAATATGAGTGTGCACGACATTAATAAGTGATAATGCCCAAAGGGACTTTTCTCCTTAGAAATTTACTTTTTGCGGCATCGACTTTCTCAGTTTGAGATGAAATAATTTCATTTTTATCGTATGTTTATAAAAAGCTTCTTCATTGCGATTTATGTACGAATAATTGCTTTTCCTGCCAATCACTTGTTTGCAAAGCGACATTTATATTTTAATTTTGATTACAGAAATAAATTAACAAAACAAATTTTTTCGTACAAATACAAGAATTTTAATGACTCGAAAAAAGATAATTAAAAACTTCATGGGCTGCTGCGAAATCCAAAAATAAAAGCCGGCCGAGAGAGAAAAATAAAAATAGAGAAAGAGAGGGAGAAATGTCTTGATAACGCCTTCTGAGCTTCTGACAATGTTGCTGCCACTTTTTGGCTTCCAATTAAAAAATTCCGTTTATTTTCAAATCTCCGTGAAATTTAATTGCAAGAGACATAAATTCGTCTTTTTAATTCAAGCGCCCATGACAATTGCTCAAGAAAAAATGCAAAATCTGCAAAAATATTTTTGGTCGCGGACAAATTGTGGGTGTTTTAATGAATTTAAATTAATGAATCGCTCAGGTTTCTTTATTTCTGTTATTGCAACATGTTCCACAATTTAGCTAAGCGACAGCAATTTGTGACATAAACATTTATATGCCATCATAACGAAACATCGCAAATGTGAAAAATATTTTATAATGCAAAAATTATAATTATTCCAGTGATATGTCGCAAATTGCTCACAAATCACTTTTCTAAATGAGCCCTCGCAGTGCTGTTTAGGTAGGAGCACACACAGGCACACAAATATTTCATGCATAAATAGGTAATTAAATATAAAAAAATAAAACTGTACAACGAAGCCGGGGACCGGCAGAGCCATGATAATACCAACCGACAGTTTTACAACAAAAAATAAATATTTAAGTTAATTTAATGTTGTTGTTTGGCTGCGCCTCAAAAAAAAGAGACTCGCAACGCAAATTTTTGCTGTTGATGAATGCAAATTTTTTGTAATTTTTTTTTGTATTCATCGCTGAAGTGTTGTTTGTGGTAACAACAAGTGCGATATTTTTCACTTCATTTTATTTGGCGCGCTATTCGCGTAGGTAAATAATTTATTGGTTTTGTTCGAACATTGGTTTCTCGCCGCGAATGTGAACGAATGATGCAATTGACAAATTAAATAAAAAGTCGTTTTGTGGATTAAGTCAATGCAATTTGCATGACAAACAGATCAAAAATGCATTTTAATTCAAGCGCAGAGTGAGCTTTATTTACCTAGTTCCCATTATTTCGAGTACGCTCTTGAGTACCTTATTAAGACATTCATTGATTTCTTTGTAATTTTCGTTTGAATTCATTAAATTGGATTCCAATTAATATCTAACGACTTGTAATTTACAAGCCAAAGCCTCAATCGAACGCCTTTTGCCTTAATTAGCATTTAGCACAATTAATTTATTTATTTAATTGCGCTTAAATATGAATTTGAAGTCTGAGACTGTAAATTAAATGCATCGAGTAATTGCATTAAAATACGCGGCGCACCAAATACATGTTATTCGAGTGTTCCAAACATGAGCACACAGTGAATCGTTGTAGCATAATTAACTGCTTTTTTTGCATTTTTCTGAATTCCATTTGATATGCAAGTTTGCGTTTAAATTACAAGTTAATTCTCTTTGGCATCGCATGAGACCTGACAAAGAATATTTCTCAGGATCTAAATAATACTTTGTCTAAGAACGACTTGTTTTTTTTTATGCGACTCATCGTGGGGATCTTGGGAAATCATGTTATGGTAACAAAAAGAAAACCAAAAAATGCCATCAACATCTGTTGACCATAAAACACATGCATTGCAAACAGTTTTTATCACACACTGGAAGCATGTTGAGAATTATCTTCACACTTGTTTACACCATAAATGGATTTTTATTTTTTTTTGTTATTGTTTGAAATCTCTTTCGATGAATTTTTGACTGAAGGATGAAAATCAATTAATGAAACATGTGACAAAAATTGGTTTTTGGAAGAAAAACATTCACGAAAGGCCAGAAACAATCTTAATTGAGTCACCAAGCTCGTACCACGCTCATTTAGTTTTGTTTACTTTACGCTTGCAATTAAAAATCTACGACAAAAAAAATATTTCTCGAGTTTCATTCACTGACGACGCAGTGAGGAGAAACATGTAATTAAATATTAAAAGCATGTGTGGTTAGAAATAATTCTGATAATTAAATTACTTTCTCAAAATTTCAGTTCTTTGATGTTGTTTGTTTTTAAAGACCGCAAAAAAAGGCGCGTTGTTGTCATAGCGAAATTTAAAATTTTTTAATTGCCTCTCCGTGCAATGCAGGCACTCACTTTTTGAGTGTTGTTTGTTTGTATGATCTTCAATTTTTTTTTATTATTTCTTTTAAGTAGCGTCGTTTATGTTCCTGAACATGCAATTGAGGGCCCTTCCAAGTTTTTAATTACTGCGTTGGACTGCTCATTGAGTGAACAAGATATGTTTAAAAACAATCTCAATTAATTTAATTAACATTCGATTCAATAACTGAAGCAGAAATTTAAATGAGACTGGAAATCGACTGCATGAATCCATTTTAGGTATCCTTTTTTTTATCCCCTCCTCAAAACGCACATCCTTTTTTGCACGGTCCTCTAATTAATTGCTTAACTCAAAATGAAAAATTGCGTATCAAATTGCACATGGAAATTTTTTCGTTTATTATTTCACTGATTGTTCGTGCATCACAATGCAACACATTGCACAGCAGCAGCAACGTCAATTAAATGCATCTCTTCCCCTCATGAAACATTTGTTGTACCGTTCTCACCTCACACTGCTTACACATTCACATACACCATGTTTTTGTCATTTGTGATGGCAAAACAGAAAATAGAGAATTTGTGCAATCTGTTATTATGTTGCAGGAGTGCATGTGATGTGTCTCTAATTACATAATTAATTTTAATTGATTGAATGGACATCATAAAATGGGGAAATTGAATTCCTTTTGTGGTTTGCAATGATAAACCTTTTTTTTTTGCATTTCCCGATGTTCAAAGCGAACCATTGGAATGACAACATTCGAGAAGACAAACAATGCTATTCAATTACAGGATTGAATATTTGCCCAAATTGCACATTCGCTATTTAATAATTCACAAAACATATTTTCAGCACAAGTAGTCAAAAATCAACATCCAGCAAACGCTGAAATTGTTTAGAAATTGTGCAAATTTAATTACACAAATGTATATCAAAGATTTTCTTTGTTTTAGCCAGCGATAGGAATGTCAGTTGTACTATTTGTATCACATGTGTGAACATAACCGGTAAACTCATTAAAATATCATCCTATTCCTTGCCTTCTGGGCTTGACGCTGAACTTTATCTCCTTTTCACTCTCTCTTCTCTGTTTGCATTTCATTATGGCACCAAACCCAGAACTGAAAATCTATTTCGTTTATTTATGATTTGTTTAGCCAAATATGGCTTTCTGATGATGGCAAAAGGGCAACAAACATTTTGGAGATTCCATTTGTGAAATTTGCTCAAATAATTATCGAGTTAACAAACTGCAGGCTGTTTGTAGGAGCGACATTTTTTTTTTGTGTACACTCGCTCGTCTGATATGAGAAATTTGCTGTTTTGTCATCATGAGTCGCGAGTTGTTGGCAGATAAAAACATAACATTCATTCATGATATAAGCATTTGACAATCGCTATAAATCATATGCGAAGTTTATCACATGACTATGAGGCTTTTAGATTTAAGTGATGCGCGATTATTCAGTTAGATGTTAAGTATAATGAAAACACGAATAAACGACCATCACTGGATTCGAGTACTATCGCAACGCTTATATATGATCACAACATCGAATTTCAGTCTGCGATTTTCTTAATTAAGTAGTAAAATTGCTTTCACATGAACCATAAAATACAATCATCCGAAGCAGCATTTTTCGAGTCATGGCAGGAGAATTTTATCGGCTCGATTAAAGCCAAAATCAATTATTTTTCAGTGATGCATTAATAAATGCAAAACAGGTGTCCAAATGATTATGGAAAATTATTTCATCAAGCGACAATAATTAATTTAATGAATCATGATGATGTTAAATGCTGATTTAATTGTTAACGTCATTGCAATAGTGGACATCGGTACAGTCAGTATAGTCCCTTTAGATTTCTCTATTATGGTGATTTTATGGCACAATATTTATGCAAATTCTTTGCGGTTATTAACGTCAATTCCCACTGAATACTTTTCGTAATCAAGACATAAATTGACTTATCAATTGCCTCATGTGATTGTACAAATTGTCTCTTTCCTGTGTCTGAGCACAATTTGAAGAATGCACAGGCTTGACACAGATCGTTAAAGCATCAACATTGGATGCATTTAATTCCCGTTTAATTAATGATCATTCTCTTTCTGGCTCTGGTTGCATGTTCGCATTTTTCCCCGGGAGCAAATTACAGTTTGCTGCAAGATGTTGCAGCATTGCGCATTAATCTCGTTTGATTTATTTCGTTGAGAGGCTTTTCTAATGATCTATTTAATGATTACGCTACTAAAGAGAATGAAACGCAAACAACCCCAAAATGATGATTTTCTCGCTACTCATTTATTGTTCCTCCATTTTTAACCCTTTTAACACTTTTCAAATGTAACGCAATCAGTCAGGATATTAAATTTCACAGCACAGATTTCACGGTGCATTTTAAAATGAAATCACAATTTATGGCAACAAAATAAATTGCCTCATTCTTCTTCCCGCTTTGTGGAAAGCTCAGTTTTATGTACTCACAAATTGTTAATTTTACCAAGAAATATAGAACACGTTTTGGACGCGTTCGTCACGTGGGAATCATTTTGTAAGGGTTCTTTGGCATAATTCAAATTGTCCCAAAATGTTTTTCAAAATAAAATTTCACGACTTTTCAAATTCCACACATTGCTGCAAATTCATAAATTGTACACACACGCTTTGTGGATCAAACAGCAGCGATTGTATGTAACTAGTTCCTACTTATACCCTTTTTTGATTCCAATTATTTCAATTATAAAAAAAAATTCCACATAAGTTTTTTTTTTTATTCGCTAGTTCAAGTTCCGACATCGAATTTCGCATATATTTTAATTAAATATTTCAAAGCACATGAAATCAAAAGATGTAATTTTTAATGTCGAGTAGTTTTTCCAACGTCTAAGGGTGGATTAAGATTGGAATAAAAATATTATTTTAATTATGTTTCATGTCGTCGGTCGTTTCATGAGCTACAAACATGTGTAAATTTTTTAAAAAATAAAATCATTTCGATGGCAACATTGTTATATATCGTTTTTGCATGCGAGCTAATTCATCAACTTAAAATTTCTTTTGTTGATGAAGCTAAACAGGCCTTTTGTTCGTCATCGTCTTGAAGAAAAAATATATATTCTGTAAGGAATAATCTCATTATTAATGCTCTTTGCTGAATGTTATTTAGTTTTTTTTTTTAATGGAAGGGTTGCAGTTTTAATTCAACACTGAGATTTAAGAGGGTCGAGTTGATTTTTAATTAAGATTCATTCGACATACCATTGTGACTCAACAATGAAATTCATCCCAATAAACCTCATCAGATTTCTGACTTTGTTATAAGATTTCCATTTACACAATTGTATGGTTATTTTATAATATTAATTTTATTTTTCTTCCAACGCCAGAGATTGTTTTCTTATTATTTATTCATAGAAAATCTAATTAAATTCAATTGAAATTAATTTAATTTTTTTTGTCCGAGAAGTGTTTTTTAAAGAAATCACAAAAAAAAACTGTAGGTAATTGAAAATTCTTAGCAGCTTGTCTTTTATACGGGGAAATAAATTGTTGCTTAAAATGTAAGACTCAGAGCCATGGAACTAATTAAATTAGGCCTAATGCTCTTGCGATCGTTGCGACGATCATTTCGCGATTTGATATTTATGAAGAAAAAAAAAGAGCGTGACAGGAATTATAAAGCGATTGCAAATACATTTTAATTAACGTTTCATTAATTCACTTTTTATAGATTCTTTCGTTAATTAAACGGAAAAAAATCTTGTCTCGTAACATAAAAGGCAAAATTAACATTTAAATGATGCTTCTAGAGTTTCTAATACATGTTTGCACGGCATTAATTGACATTTCAGTGCCTGCACATTATGCATTTCGTGGAAGCAATTACTGAGCTCAACACTTAAATAAAATAGATTTAAGGAAGGTTGATTATTCCTTTAAGACTGCTGTAACATGGAAATCGTCAATTTCCCCATAATCAATTGCACTCTTCAGTGAAAGTGCGGTAAGAAACGATTTCGCAGTTAATCACCAGCAACTTGCAAATATTGCGTTAATTAAATTATACTCACTTGATGTGACGGGAGAGAGAAAGTGAGAGAGAAAGAAATCTCCAACTGGCCGGCACCGGATCCAAAGGTATATTAATTATCCACAGAACAATTTAATTAACCAGATCAGCTCTCGCTCAACTCAAATGTGAGTGTGCACGAAGTACCACTTTAGTATTAATTATAAACTCACTTTTTCTATATCTTTTTTTTTCTCTCTATTATGTTGCCTGCCTAACGAATTAATTCATTCGACTTAATCATATAATTATAAACATTTAATGAATTTCACAAGCTTCTCTGTTTTGTTTGTTGTTGGTTTTTCTCGAGAGATTCTTTTAACAATTCCTTTAATTAGACATTAAATTCACTCTAGATTACGTTTTGCTTGTAACATGCGGATTTCGAAATATTTAATTTAATTAGATTGCGATTAATTAATCGGCGTTGTTTACTTTTTTCTTCTTCTTCTAAAAATTTTCGTTAGTTTAATTTTTTTTTTTATATAAATCACAAGCTGATAAGAATTTCAATGTCCGTCACGAATTTGTTGTTGTTATCACTTAGCCCCTTAATTAGGCAAAAGGAATCACGTAGAATTAAGAACATTCATCAATGCGCAAATTCCACTTTACTTCGAACAGTTTTTTTTTGCTGTTGCTGTCTGCTGAGCGTCGAAATTAATTAAACATCTGTGTTTAAGTTTGCCATTCGCTACAATTTAATTGAAATACTGATAGTCGTTGACTATACACCGAAATGTAAACATGCCAGTCGCTCTGATGAATTGAGGCGATCGCGTTTTATTAATTGGAATTCTTTTTATGCCACTTGTACAGCCTCCGAATGTCTGTTGATCTGATTGCGTCAATTTTGAGAACTCAATTCTACTCTTATGAGTTTTTCTTTTTCTTATTTTGCTTTATCATGAATTTACTCATGGAAAAAAATAAATAAACACACCACGGCGCGTTTCGATCGAGAATTGCGAAAAGAAACAGTTGAGCACAAACACAAATTTCACGTCTGATCGCTGTCACAGTTGTTGAGATAGTGAATGAAATTGTTTGTGCGAATGTTTTAATGTGTCTCGAGTCATACTTTTCGTGTCGTAACAAGAGAAAAACATTGAAACATCAGCGAGTGAACCAGAGAAGAACAAGAGAGAAAAAAAAAGAGAAATTCTCGACTGAGCATGAGCTCAATGAAACAGAATTTTAGGGGTGTTGTAGAATCGACAAATGCACAGTCTTTTTTTGAGGGTTGGACAATGTTGATCATCAACAAACATCAGACATAGACGCAACATATCTTCCTTGGGAAATAATATCGTTTTGCCGTCGTTGAAAAATGTTCAAGTTGCTGGCGGAACCCCTTTAATTAAAATCAAGACGAGCAATCATTTTTATTGACAAACAAAACAAGAAAAAGAAAAAAAAAAACAAATGAAAATTGCATAAATGTTTGCTCAATATCTTCATTCAGCTTCATCCCCCTCGCGCATTTCGATTTTAATTTAATTCATCCTGCATTTGCTCATCAACTTTTCTTCATTTGGTGCTCTATAGATAAATGTTTGCTTGAAGAATTAAACGGATTTCACTGTAAAAAATTATATATAATGCATGAAAATTTGATTCATCAGACTCATCAGTCATCAATAATTAATTATTTGATATTTCATGTTTACGTAAATATTTAATCGAAATTTTTTTTACAGTGAAAAAGTTGTTTGAATGTAATTAAATTTAATGAATTTTCTTTTGAACATTTGAAGTAGGAAAAATTTGATTTTGGTAAAAGTTGTTGAGTGATTAACGATAAATTACATTTAATTAATCAAAATGACTTTCGTCCTTAAAATAACATTAATTCTTTTAAGTAATTTGAAATATTTCTACGATATTTGTTTGAGTTCACTTTGAATTTGGTTGAAATTTTGATAGCATAACTTTAATTTGAGCGATTCGTCCCTCGCCACCGTTCCATTTAATGCCAGAATGTCATCATCAGTGCAGGAATTTTGTCGAAATGAAATCAATTCCAATGATGGCTTTTCATTTAACAAGAATTTTCTCTCAATCGCACGAATACGATTTTGAATCAGATAAATTTTCCTCAAATGAATATTAAACTGGAACAATCGGGATGGGATGACCTCGAGTGGTGATTTGTTGAAGGATAAAAAAATAAATTCGATAAACATCAGTGGATCAAACACTTGCGGATCAAGGAATTTAAAGTTGTTCTTTTGAATGTTTAATTCACGTAAATTTTCGAGATTTCTGAAAATTTCTTTATCAAATCTTTCAATAGAATTTGAGGAAAGGTCAAGTTTGGCAAGATTGTAAAGTGAATCAAAAATGCACTCAATGTCCTTGAGCTTATTTGATGACAGATCTAGATAGATAAGCTGATAGAGTTTGTCAAATGCATTTGGATGTATAAAATTAATGAGATTGAACTTTAAGTAAATTATCTCCAAGCTCGGATTGTTACTGAAAGTATTCGCTTCCAGCATTTCGATATTGTTTTCTCCACACCAGAACGCCACCAAACCTTCCAAAATGCTCAATGTATTCCAGCTGATATTCTTGAGTCCAATTCCATTTGCATTAAGCTCTTCAATTCCTCTTAGTTGTTCCATGAATTCACTTCGAAAAGTCTCAATGTTTGAGTTGTCAAAATAAACATATTTCACAGATTTCGTGTCGATATCCACCTCCATTGTCTCAAGATTTACATTTTCCAGTAGACAAGTTTTTCCGGAATATTCATTTGTGGAAACCTTACAGCTGACTTTCACATCATAAGCCTTTGCCGTCGTTGATAAGACGATTAAAACACTTCGAAGAAAGAATAAAGTAATTTAATTAAATATTTTAATTAATTATTCATGACATTTCGAACCTAAGCATAAATATCAGCATACTGAAATAAGCACAACTGTTTCGTTCAATTTTTGCACTCTCACTATACTCAAAAAGCATTATCTTAGCTCAATTCAATGACTTTTCCACTGATAACGATTTCAAGCATTTCACTTGATAGCTTATCGCTTGGCGTTTTCCGTTAGTGATGTGTATACGAAATGTGTAACCAGCAAAATAAAAAGGCGGTACATTTCGAATTAAGCAAATTTCCGCTAATAAAATTTGCAAAACATGTGTAAGATTTGCAACACAAAATTTAAATTGATACGCAACGTTATTTGTGGAAAAAACCCATAAAGATGTTTTAATAATATTAGATTCAATATTGTTTGTTTGTGTAAACATTATATGTATGTCAATCAATCGGACAATTGTCGTAAATTGATACAATATTGAACTATAAAATCGTAATATACAATCGAGATTATTGAATGTAAATCCTTGAAATTATTTTTGGATGTTTCATTATCTGGAAGATCACTAAGAATGTATAAACTTTATCATTTAACCAGCAAATGAATTTAACACGTGCAGAATGAATGTGCACGCAAACAATTTTAAGTGAATTCGTGATTGAAATTTTTCCTCGTTAGCAACGAAAAAAAAATTTTTTTTTGAGCGGGAAAATTCATTTTGGCTTACAGGAAATTAATTTTCATTTTATTTTCCCAATGGTTGATATTCCCCTCGATTGCCACTTCTCATATATCTCTGTACTCTGTACCTGACACTGAGCTCATAACAAATGACTTCATTAAACGATATTCATAACCGAATTAAAAGAACTGTGAGCCTCATGCACTGGAATGAGCTAAAGAGTTATTTTGGGCGTAATTAATTTGTTTATCTTATTTCCACATTATTTAATTTTGCCATAGAATGAAATAATTCTCTCAAGCTATTCATATTTCAAATGAACGAAGGGCAAGAAACATAAATGCTCACATTTCGATTTTCTTAGGATTTTCTTGCTAATTGCTATATAAAATTTAAATCCAAAAATGTTTACAAAATATGTATCGTTACATTCCCTGCGTTATTTTATAGTAGGAAATTATAAAACTTTCACTGCTCTTGAGTCCCGAATGGACAAAAAATCAGGAAGCTTCGTCCAACAAAAAATGAATTGCATGGAAAATTTATGCCAACAAAAATCTCGACATGATTTCACAGAGCGAACCCATGAACGACAAACATTGGTAACAGCAAAAAAATAACTTCAGCATTCGAGATATGGTCAGCAAAGGCAGTGTGAAGAGTTTGAGGCAAGTATCCATGTCATAAAGTGTTTAATTTACACTCCGAAACAGGAACTATCAGAAGAGGGGACTTGAAAATTTTCCAGCAACAGGGAAAAACAAATAGCCGGAAGTATTTTTCTGTAACATTATTTTTTCTCCGAGTGTCTACTGCTACGACTACGATGAATGCTGTAGAATATTCTCAAATTGGGATAATAAATTCAGGGATGAGCAGTAAAGGAAGTGTGGTGTGAGGATGGATTGCAGACGGGGTAAAAATAAACATATCACATGTAGCGTTTGGAGGATTATCGTGCGAAAAATTTTGCTGTCCATTTATTTATTTTTTTTCGTTGCGCCATCGTCGGTCCTTAATCGTCGTTGGGGCCATTTTTAGCTCGAGGAAATTTCATTCACCATTAATAATTAAAAATGAGTTTTATGCTAAATTTGCATGTGGCTTAATTGCCTTAAAAAGCAATTTCGAAGTTGAGCTGGGATGTTTAACGGAATTTGATGCACATATGAGCTATGGCCCCCATAAATGACTATTTTGTACCAGCAAATGATGGCTTCCTTTAATTACACGTAATAACACAAATTTATGTCGATGCCTAATGTGACAACATAAATATTCGGCAACCTCCTTTGATATTTAGTTCCCAGGAACACATTTATGGGTTCATTCTTGTTCCGACAACTTGGTAATAATTCATTTTTATTAGCAAACTTGCTTTTGAACAAGTAACACGTTTGGTGTTTAAATTTATGGGCGAATTGTGTGTGTGTATCATTAAAAAGTCAGTTGCTTTTTATTTGCTTTTCTGCTACCCCTTTTTTGTCCGTCCCATTTTACACCCCCTCGAATCACATAAAAATTGTCAAAACATCTCGTTTGCTCGCAAAAGGCTTTGAATGTAACACAATACCAGAACAACAACTTAAGATGCCACTTGTGGATGATTTTCCAGAAAGAAAATAAGAAATCAACACACATGCGAGGGAAAGCAGCTACAGCGAATTATTTATTTATCCCTCCTAACCTCACATTTTTTTCATCCAACATTCTATGTCGGAAAATGAAATGAAATGATACAACAATAATAAATGTTTCATCTCGGATATCGAGATGCTTCTTAACGAAATTATATTTCTATATACGTGGGGTTTATACATAAATGCTGTCAAGCAAATACAAGAATGAGTAAGACATTAAATGAGTCGAATGAAGATCATAATTTTTCTTTGAATATCCTTCCAAGAAGTGAACGGGCATTCCTCTTCCAACCCCCTGTTGAAGAAAAATTCCCCGAACAAAAAAAAAACAAAAGCAAATAAAAATGTAATAAAGTTATTTTTCATCGGGGCAAAAGCATTTTTCCCAGCTTATGCCTTGGCATTTTCTGTCTTCATCATGTTCTTCCACTTCCATGGTAAATATAGTCGATAAATAATAATGTGATGTTCACTTTGTTCACTCTTTCGGGTGATTTAGCAAAGGCGTTTGGGGAGCATGAGGCGAACATTAACAGACTAAAAGTTTATGAAATATGCGTTAAGATGGAATATTATCGTCAGCTTTTTTTCTTGCTTTGCTTTCCCAATTTTTTTGCCGTCGTTTCTTCGGATATTTGTTGTGTGTGAAAAGGAATTTTCTTAAGGGTGAAACGACGTTTTTTGGGGAAGGAATCATCGACAATGTTTGGTGATGTAATTCAGTGGAAATGTAAACAAATCTTCTCTGTAAATATCCACAGTGGAATTTTCACGCAATTTAGCGCGATGATTTCTGTTGATTCCGGAAGTATATATATTGTTATGTTGTGTGATCAAATGTAATAAAAAGCCATTGGTAAGTAATTTCGACTAAGCCATATTATTTCTGGAATTGCGAAAATTACTCCCACGTGCAACATTTGAACTAAATTAACTGCTCTTTCATCTAATTCTGCTCGCACAACGCTTTTTTTGCGGCACCGTAGAAATGGCATTTGCAGAATGATACAAATGGGTTAAAAGATCACCTGCCTTGCAGCAATATCAATAAAATTTGATGGCATATCGAAAAGTTCAGCCGAGAGAAAAATTATGGAATGGCAGTAGAAAATGTTTCTTTGTGATGACCTTTGAAAAAGGTTTCCAAGTAGCAATACCATCCCGCAAATATCCATCATAAACTAAACACCTGATACCGAGAATTGGACGATACATCATCACAAGACTAAATTCCAATACATCATCAGGCTTTCTTTTTTTTTTGGTCGGAGCTTAATCTGCTGAAATGTAACAAATTGCCAACAATGTCAACGCAATAAATTCAAACTTAATGCTCACACATTCTATTGCAGCATTCTTGAACATTTGTTTTTATTTACTCTAACGACATTCATTTGGAAATAATAATCCGAGACAAGGAGGAAAATCTTGATTAACTAGTTTGGATTAGTGTGATAGAAATTCATTATTCTGGTCCTTTGGCCGTTTGTAGAATTCATTTATGAATTAATAGAAAAAAATGTCTCAATCACAACTGTCCATCTTCATAATTTTTCCTTTTTCATGTTTCATAAAAATAACAATTCAATAAATATCAATTTCCTTTTAACTGTAAGCAACAATCAACTCATAACTCAATTGATGGCATCGAAAGTTTGTTGGCAAATCTACAATTTGTTGGCAATTTATTCCATTGATGGACATGATAGAATCGTTCGAATGGAATAAGAAATCTTTGGCTATGCTGTAAGGTGTAAGAAATCTCTCTGTTAACCTTTCCGAGAAATGAAATTTAATCGCTCTGCCATTTTCGTGGAAAACTTATTACTTTCCGAAAATATTTCAATTATTCCACAACGCAAATTGAAGTTTTATGTTTCAATTAAGGGCCAGATGCCAATTACCTTTTAATCCCATAACATTTCTTCAGCAAAAACTATCTTCAAGAATACAGAAAACTTTCTACAACTAAAATCGTTTTTCATGCTATCGAATTAAATATTCAGTTGATAAAGTTCAAAAGAATAGAACTTGTGTCGTCTTAAGATATTGACAAAAGTGGTTACTGAAAATGGCTTTGTAAAGGGGGTGAAAGTTTTGCGAAATGCGGGGGACATGAGCGGTCATTAAATATTCAAAGCGAGAAATGTGAAAGGGAATATTTTGTTGTCATCTTATGGCGTTTCTGTATGCTGTGATAAATTGGCTTAAGTGATAATGGCAATTTTATGTAATGTGAAACTTTTCAAGGCATTATTAATTGCAAAACCGCATGAAATCGCTTTGAGAATTTCCATAAAGCGACCTCAAGGACACTGAAAATTCGAAAAAAGGGATGAAAAGGTTAAAAGAAATTAATACTTATTAAAATTTGGAGATATAAATGCCCATCGCTGGGAAAAATAATCACTGACTTGAGAAATTTGGCCAAGCGAGCCATTAAATCTGCATTAATTTTTGTAGGAAATAGGAAATAAATCTTAATAAGTTCATAAATTAACGTCAGATTGTGGGACGGCATTTCTTTTTCTTTTTTTTTTTCCTTTTCAACTTCCTAATTGCGCATTAAAACAAAAGAAGGCACAACAAAAAATTATGCAAATGAATAAAAAAAATATCATCAGCAACAGTTTAAAATATTAAAATTGAGAAGGAGCGGCAGCGATGAACTGAATAATGCAAAGAAAATGAATGATTTGCATAATCTGTTATGAAGGAGATGTTTCATTATGAATTTTCTCAAGCAATGATTTTAATAAACATTTTTATTTTCGCTCTTCAAAAATGCAATGAAGAGGAAGATTACAAATTTATTTTTAGTTTTTGGTGATACGACAATTGAGGAAGTTTCGCTTTAACTAATATCATTCAAGTAAAGATTATTTAAAAAAAAGAGTGTCGTCTAAATATTACGTAACAAAGCAACTCAGATTTAAGACACGTACTAAGACAATGCATGGTCATTAAAAACAACATTTCAATGATTCTGATATGAAGAGCTTCGTTACAGGTAGTGACCTCTTTTGACGGGAAATTATAAAGTTTCAATACAAATATTATAGAAACGTTAAATTTATTACAAAATCATAAAGAAATTTCACATAATTTTACAAGTACCCCAAAACATATTTTCTCCACTAATTTGTTCGCAAGAGTATTTCTAAACCGTTTGCTAAATCAAATGAAAGAACTTAGGCAATATTTGTATTATAGCTGCTGACAGATTTCAACACTTTTCCAATGATATGTCGCAGTTTGTCTTCACAAGAATTTAAATAATTTCTATGAAGCGTTTCCTGCCTACAACACAGGAAATTGTGAAAGGGTTCCATGCTGATACTTCTAAAAGATATTTATCGGAATCTATTCTGACTTTTCTTTCCCAGAAACCAATGTATCATTATAATAATGTGAGTCAACTCAAATAATCAGCAAATCAGATTTTTGGCAGCTCTGACAGAGCATCTGGGTTTGTTGAATTAAATAAACATTCATTGGCCTGAAGGTGCATTCGAGTTAAAAGTAGTCTCATCTTTTTGTTTTGATTACGCTTTCTGATCTCAATTAGACGAGAAATTAGTCTAAAAATACAATCAGTTGATGTTAAACGCAGGGACCATTCCAAGATTGTGTAATGCTTTTTATATTGTGAATGTTAATCTGGTTTTGTGTCGCTCGGCAAACTTTTACATATTTTTAACCCTGAAACGTTATATTATTAAATTATGACTTTCAGGCTCAAAATTTCGCGCATCAGATGGTTTGACTTATACTTTAGATAAAATTAAATTGCATTTAATGCGCATCAAAAATGACTCAAAGAGTAAATGTTGCAACACTCAATTAAAGATTCTACAAAGAAAAGTTGAGCAAAATCAACATTGCCATTAAAGTGAATTTCTCGTTATAAGCATGGTTACGAAAAACACTCACATACACACAAAGATTTAAATATAATGCAAAATGAGGGGCAATAATTTAAACGCACACAAAGTCTATAAAAATCATTTTATAATAAAATGTTAAATTTTTCCAGTTGATATTTTATTTATATAAAAGAGCACTCGGTTAAAGATACTGAAGTTAATAAAATTTGCTATTTATAGTTCATGTAAAGTGTATATAAATGTAGAATAATATCTGGAGAGTGAGTAAAATGTGATCTCATGATCTCTGGCATTTGAGTTACTCATTTTAGAAATCATTATAAATAGGTGAGACGTCGGGTCTGTGGGTTAATTACAAGGGAATTTTTTTCAAGTGCTTTTCCAGCTGATAACAAATTGGCCACTTGAGCCTAGATTTTTTTTTATTTTCCCACAAAAGTTACAGAATTTTTGTTCATAAAACTTCAAAAGAATTAAAATGCCGACAACGCAGAACGTTTTAACAAACATTACGGATAATTCTCATAATGAAATTAGATGATTTTTAATTGCCAATGCCCAGAAAACGTGAAGATGCTTACAAAAAAATACTTGCAACTGTACTAAAAAGAGGATTTCAGTTTTCATGGTATTCATAAAATGTCGACTCTAATTCTGGTCGCTTAAATTGCTTTGATGTTTAATGATTAGAAACTTCCACAATAAAACTTTCCATTCATAGAATATTAAATCAAACAGAGCCCACAAAATGCTCATATCCTTTCCAGAAGCCCATTAAAGGCTTCCCATTTCTATTTCCACTTCCAGATTTAACAAATCAATTTCATTGTCTTCAATGATGTTCGTCGCGCCTTGAAAGCAAATTTGTCCCGACCGACGGACTCCAGACGTCTCTTACAATCACTTAGCATTGATGTCCATCAAGAGTAGAAAGGCCCATCATCATGCAATCCAACCATCGAAACATTACAATGCCATGTTTTTCATCAAGGCATCACAATCTGTAACTGCATTTAACCATCAACATGTAGCACGTGTTTGGTTTAAAAATAAACTTTTAAAAAATACAAAATTTTTTCATCCTTTTCTTGTTGAAAAATAAAAAATTGTGTTGTTTTGGATTTCGTGTGAGATGTAATTTTTTTTATGTTTATGCTCGAAGTCAGAAATCCCTTCACTGCCTTACAACGGACTTTTACTTGGTCTTGATCGTATCGTAGATGTATTTCAACACGTGATTGTAATCATCCCTTGAAGTTTCATTTTTTGTTCTTCGAGAAATTTTTCATTCAATATTCGATGCGTCAATGATGATTACGATTATGGAGAAAACATGATACGGTTGTTAAGTATTTTTTTTTTCCTCAAGATGTACGCATCAAAATAATGGCTTGTGCCGTCGCGGGGTGCTGCTTTGCTTGTTGGCCGGAAGGAAGCTCATTTTGAAAATTCCATTTCGTGAATACAGAAAAAAAGACAAGAAAAAATTTAAAATGCGTCAAAAGCAAATGCAGATTGATCAAAAATATTACACAGAAGATACTCGTTATCATTCATAAATAATATTTCTTATTTTATGACTACAAATTTTCACAGAAGAAAGTTGTGCAATAATACGAAGATTACGTGACGCAAGTTTCAAACAATTCCCTCACGTAACAGATGTGCTTCACTCACAAAGATGTTTCATTCATAAACGGGCAAAAAAGTGCAGTAGAAATTGTTGTTACATATGATAGTTTTCCTTTTCGACTCATATAAATTGTGACATAATTAGAGCTTCATTCTGTGTGAGGTTTCAAGTGATTGGTTGTTTTAATGTTCTACATTTCACGCCGCTCGCACAAGCTGCCTCGATTTATGCACGTTCTTTCCTAAGACGACAAACAAAAGAGAAATTTGAGTGTTGAACTTCCGCCCACATGAAAACCATATTTGAAGACTATGCGTAGATTTCAGCGAAAAATATTTTAATAAAATTCATCCATGGCGTTAATTCGTTAATTTATTGTAATAACACGCTAACCACATGAATAGCTAATAAAATGGCTTATTTTAGTGTGTTATTGAACTATTGTAAAAATGAACATATTATTGTGGGCATATTTTATTCCGTTAAGATATAAGAAATAAATAAATAAAACGGTTCACTATCCTATTGTCATAAAAGACGATAGAAAATGACTCAGTGGACCTTAATGGAACATTTGTAGGATAATAACGAGCCATTTCAGTAAATCGTTGCTGTCCAAATATTGATCGTATAGCACGCCAATTTGAATTTTATTGGCTCTACCATCTGCGAAACTATCATAAATGTGTCTCAGATTTCAAGCTTGTACAACCTGCCGTCGAATGTTCAACTTATACTCTCGTACTCTTTGTTCTGCATAAAATTAACATTAACATTCTTGGAAAATTTCAATGGGCATGTTTGAACAATGCGGAATAAAATATTGGACACTCCTTTGATGTAAAATTGATTGATGTATATTTGAATTGTCGCACATTGATATCACCAAATAATAAAAAAATTATAATGGAGTCACCACATCAAAACGATCGTCGTCATTTCAAAACAATCCCAAAATATGTCATGCCAACAAAACCGTAATCGCCAATTCATCATTTTGCTTTCCTTAAACTTTTGAATTTAGCAATGGAATTTCGCGGTGAAATGATTTGAAAAAAAAAAAAAAAAAAAAATAGTTGAAGTAGTTTTGAAGAGCAAATATTCGAACAGCGCTAAAATCCGATTAGTGATTCCAAGTGCGTTTAAATCAAATTTCAAGTTATTCAATTTCTAAGCTTTTTTCTTTTTTTTTTTTTTCAAAACACAACTCACCAAAACTAGTCGACTTATGTTAGGAATTTCAATTAATTTTGCTGCTTTGAAAATGGTCAGCTTAAAAATTCTATAGTTGCATCAAACATTTTATGCTTTGCGGCGCAATTATTTTTTAAGTGTGGGCTCAATTGCATTTTTGAATAGTCAGTTGCGCACAAAGTGCATTGCGCCAGAAAAACAAAAAAAAAAACGCATTTTCAAAATGGTTAATTAAATTCACTGGTGGGTTTTTCGGTGGAAAACAGTTAGAGGTTGACAAACTGATGTTTCCGCTCGTGCATTTTGTAGAGAACGAATATTGAATCGGCGCAATCTTCATGGTGGTCGATCGAAAATAATTCATATATTTTTGTTATAAATTGCTTTCTCGATCGAATATCGAACAAAAGATCATTAAAGATCCAATTTCGGTTGAATTGAACGAAACAATAGGCATCAGTTTGCATGAAATTACATGAAATTTGCGGGCGGTCTGTAGCTGCAAATTCAACTTAATATTCAAACAAATTTCTCATCAAAATAACTTTTTTTTTTATTGAATAATTCTTATTTGTTACATTAATTAAATTATATATTTTTTGCTTTGTTTTATACTGATGAATTTCCACAAACTATTTTCTATTTACACACATTATGATACACACAAAATATTTATTTTTACACGTTTAATAAATATTTTCATTAGTACTTTGTTGAATTTGGGCGATTTTTGATATTAATCCTAATTCGGATCTACAAAATTTAATTAAAAGTTTTCATCAAAATTAATATAATTTTTCATCGATTTCTCTTCTAATTTTTAATTAAGTTCAATAATTATTTCGAAATTTCTCCATGATTTTGTACAGAAAGCTTAATACGAATCCAGAATGCATAAATAATTGTGTTATGCTTTACAAATTTTTACAAATTAATTAAGTAGAATTTGACTGAGAGAGAAAAGTTGGATAACATCAACTGCTCATCAGAATATTTTATGTCCCACAACATCATGACGCGGCTGCTTTTCTGTGTCATCAATATACACATTGCCATTGCCTGCTGGATTATTTGACACCATAAAATGTTTTCCATGTGGATCTTTCAGGGATTCTTTGCCAGCTGCAAGAATAAAAGAAAAAGAAAAATAAAATAATTGTTTACTAGAACGATTTGTCCATTAAAGTAACTTTAAAACAATTCCACGGATTTGCTTGTACATCGAATATTTAATTTATGAATATTTAAAGTTTTTGTTTTAGGGAGTAAACTTTGAAGTATATCGAATGCATGCACGGAATATTTTATTGTCTTCGCAAGAATTCTTGATCGATATCGTGAAGTAATTTTTTTAAGATATTCAACGGAATTCTTTCGAATAAATAAAATAAAAAAAAAAAAAATGTTAAAACAATCAAAAGATATTGCATCGGTTCTCATGAACCGCATGATCACAAAAAGAAACAAACAAAACAATCCAAATATGCAAACGTGATCTTCATCAAGCGTAGCTTGACATAAAGTGGTTCTTGCCAAAAAGGAGCCAAATGTAGAATATCAAAATTAATTTATAGCGAGCAACGAATAATCCGTAACGGAGTGAAACAAAAGATTGCGAAGGCTCAGAAGAGTGACAGTTTAATCGCCCTTTAATTCCACAGAGAACCCATAACCATGCCACATCCATAAAATATGTCCCATAAATTTTCGTCTTACAATTGCGTCACAGATTTCTTAAAATCGTTTCTTTTTTGTGATATCACACATAAATAAATTATTTGTTAATTTGATTTATTTTCACATCGCAAATGTCACCAAACACATAAAAAAAAATATTTTCAAACATCTTCATAAATAAAGTTTTTGTTTTCTGATTCCTATAGTTTAATTAACTAGCGGAGTGAGCAAATCTCCATTCAAAAACAAAATTCTTGCATGCAAACAACGTTTATGGATGACAAAAATGAATTATGATGATTGATAGTTGCCAAGAAATCAACAACTTTTCTTCTTCTTTTTTTTTGTTTCGCGCTGAAATTTTATAGGGTAAAAGTATCAATATCCGAAACAGTTCTTTTGTTTATTTTTAGAATAAATCACAATAAATCATCAACCGGCAGATCACAGCAAGTGAATAATTTTCACAGGAAAATCTTTATTTTTCCTCTTAACATCCGCTGTGTATCTCACCAACCCAAAATAATTTTTTACGGGATGAAACTTTTGCAAAATAATCGTTAAAAAAAATTGAACTTCGTGTATACTTAAAAAGTTTTGTGCGTTTTTATTTTAATGTTCGCGGATGATTAAGAATTTAGTGCGTTATTAATAGGCTTCGTCTGGATAATTTGTGCAATAAAACATGCTCAATTTAGAGTAAAATATTTTACAGCTCATAAAGTTCTTTCCATATCTGCTTGCTATTCGACTGAAAAATTATTTAGCTTTTTTAAAGTCTAAACTTAATTGAATTATTGATGGTAATTGAATTTCAAATTGTCTATGCTTAAGGGCCATTTACGCTTGTTCATAAAAAGGCTTCCCAGTTACACCAATTCAAAAGTTAAATGTGTGACATTCATTTGGTTACAAGCAATCAATAAATTTAAATTAATATACAGTAAAGATTCGTGAGAAGTTAGTTTGATGTGAAGCGATTAGGAAGCCAGCAAGGACACAAACAATTAACAAATCTTACCTAAAATATCTTCTAAATAAACACAACGTACTTCGATTTGTCGCGGACCCAGCGGACATTGCTTCGTGGACGGATCATCAATAAATATTGTGGAGCTCTCAAGAGTCGGCATCGCTAATCGAGCCATTAACTGCTGCGAAAGTTCCTCGATATCTGAAAAAAAATGAGATAAAATATGTAAATATTTAGAATTCTATTCAGTGACCATAAATTGCGCTGAATCCCATATTCTGTATGTATAACCTAATATTTCCGCTTTAAATGGTGAACCATAGAGGCATCTGAATAATTAATGACGCTCGTATCGTGTTTTCTATTCAACCGTAAACACCACCAACATGATACATGAGATACAGTTGCAAAAAATGAACAGCCCTCGAATGATATTTTTTTAAATACCGAAATGCATTTGGAAATCGTTAAAAGTTTTTTTTTTTTCGAAGCTATAAACATTAGAAATTTTGGTTTTAATGATAAACACGTGTTTTTTTTATGTTGGTTTTTAGGTTATAAAATTTTAAATATTCCCAAAATGCAAATAACAAATTCCCTTTAGTGACCTCATTAATTAAATTCTTCCGCTGTCCATCAAACGACTAATTCATCATCAGTTATCACTCAAAATAATTCTCATTTCAACAATTTTGGATGATTTCATTGAGCTTGGTTAATGGATTTGAGATCTTTAGTAATGGCCAAAACAGATTCGCTGAAATCATTCATTCGTGCTGTTTTCTCATTAATTTAAATGTTTCTTTCAACGTAAAATTATTTTCTGAGGAAAATTTCTGTTTTTTCTTTCACAAAATTGCAATTTTCGCATGCGAATGATCTGCGAAATTGTTCGCTGATTCTCCAAAGACGCAATTCTAAAATTAAAACGTAAAAATATTTTTTAAGTCTATTTTCGGTGCCTGCAACATTTCTTTCTCTTGCTCTCTCCCTCTTTCATTCCCTCCGATAAAAAGTTTTTATTTTTATTATTATTTTGATGCGTTATTTTTAAAACTCGGCAATAACTTTTTTTTGCAGCTATGGAAATTGAAAGTTACACCAAAATTTGACTTCTGGATTTTTTCAGGGTACAGTGACGACTCTGATTATATGATAGAAATTTTTAACAAGTCCAAAAGATTTCCACAAAAATTTTATTGACTGTACATTGAAAATGGTCTTTTTAGGTTTGAAAACATTTTTTTTTGCTTCGCCCTCAACATGGAAACGATCATTAAAAAATGTTGTTGTTATGGCATTTGGCATCAGATGTTTGTCAGGCTCGCATCCTAATACATCTATATTGCATTTCGGATATTGTGACAAATGTTTTTTCTCATATTTTTGCAATGTGCAGCTTTGAGAGAGTCACACACACGTGTTTCAAATCATGTCACCATTCCATCAGTTTGTTCCACTGTCAAACAAAATGTTTTTTCTCATAAGTCCTCGAAACAACAGACAGAATACCGAAAAATAAGAAATCAAAAATTCTTGTCTTCAATCAGTTTCCTGTCAAATACATTTCGTATTTGATTTATTTCTCAATTCCGACAATTTAGTTCTTTGAAAAATCATTGAAACACTTTTATTTTTTTGTGGTTTCATGATGTCGTCACGAGGCAACAAAATTTTACTTCCTTTATGAAATAATATCATGGAAGTTATGTAACAGAATCTTGTGTCGACTTAATTATTTTTCAGCCATTTTCGGGATCGATCGATCCGGGATTTGAAGCATGCGGCCGAATTATATTATTTTTTTAACATGATACAATGAATGTAACCACCGGAATCTAATTAATCATTATAGGCGACACCTTTGAGTTGTCTTCGCACCATAATTTTAGTGTTTTTTTTTTTGTTTCTTTGAAATTATTCAAAATCCATTTGAATTGCGTCACTTTTGTGAAGCGCAAAGCATCTCAATGGCGAGTCAAACTTCTATTTATAATAACATTCAACTAAAGAAGCTGACAATTTTTTTCAATTTGTTTCTCAGACAACGACAACTCGTTTGACTTTGTTTCACGTCTCATTGGCAATTTGTTGAGTTTGGGAATTGGTTAATTTAATCTTGAATCTAATTGCATCGACGAGCAGGCGGAACATCAATTAGCTTCAATTCCCGGAAAAAGAAGAAATTTCTCATTTCATAAGAGTCATTTCCGATCTGATTTGGCTGGTTTGAAAATAGTGTCACTCAACTATAGAATCATAGGGTTGATGAGCATGTAAAAATATGAAACGGAAATAATCTCAATCACCCTAAATCAATACACCCTCATAGCAAATGTAACTGTCCTCCGCTTAATTAGCTTTACTAAAAAGCATCTACGAGGAAGTTGAATGAAGTCATCAAAAAATAGGGAAGAGAACACAATTGAAACATCAAATTAACACTCAATGACAATTATACTGGATGTATTTCTTGTAATTCGATAATTTCGATATGTTTCAAAGTTCCCTCATCCAAACTGTGTTAATTAATCACGTCATGGGATCTATTTGTGCCACTTAAGTAGTTAAATGTTTGCTTTTTTGTGTAATGAATCTCACACGCGAAGGAAAAATTTTTATTTCTGGAAATTCAGTTAAAAATGCGAAAGAAAATTTTCCTCAACTTAATAAATAACGATGAAAATTTATATTCAATGAATTCATTGTTTGGCAGACAAACTTCTTTATTGGCTAAACATTGTTGTCGATGGATCGCCAGGCGCGCTTCTAACAAATGCGATCCATTAAAGTTTGTAATGTAAACTCCAACGCAAAATTTTTATGAAAATAATCCAACGAGTCATTCAGACTTAAGTCGCCAAATTTTTATTCGTGATCAAAGTTTTGTTTATTGATTTTCACCCATCCGTCTTTTAATAATTCAAGACGACAAGTTTTCTTTAAATAAAAATAAAAATTGGACATTTGATGGAAATTTGTCAAAAACAAAAAAAAAATCTTTCGCTGTTTGAAGCCAGAAAAAATTCAAGAAATATTTGAAGAAAAAAAAGAAGTAGTTTCAAATCGCGTGCGTTTATTTTCAAACGGTTCATTTACAGATTAGGAAACACACACACACCGGGACGTGAATCGAGGAACAACACTTTGAAAAAAAAAAAAAAAAAACTAATTAATTTTAATGATATTTTTTGTAATTTTAGAAGAAAAAATTACTTTTTGGCATGCGCGATGAATTTTTTGTGCTAATGATATTTATCTAATCAATTTTACGATTATGTTGATTATGACCTATCATAGATTAGTCAGAAAGCTCTTATGCGATAGCTTCATATTATTATTTAAATTAAGAATCTCAAAAACAAAATTTCCAAAAATCTATGACCATTAGCATTAGAAAGCTATTTGTAATAAATTCTGTAACGCAGAATTGATGACGACATTTGTAAGTGATTTGAATAATTTCATTTGAGTTATGCAGCATATATATTCATTCTCACTGAAACGCCGAAAATATAACAAGCCCAGAGAAAGAATTCCGTAAAATATTTGCACAAAAATCATATAAACAGAAATTCATTCCTAAAAAAGAATTCAATAATTTTCATTGCTTAATGGTGGTCAGTGATCGTAAATTGATTTCTTTTTGAAATACTATCCAATTAATTTAAATATCATTCAAGTTTCTTTTATCAGTTGACTTAAAATTTTATGGTTTTTTAAGCATTAGTAAAACAACTTCATCATAAAGAGAAATTTACATAATCTGTCAACTCACCAGTGTCAAATTGCTTCTTGATTTTTCTCCACTGTCGAACATAATTAATGGAAATAACAGCAGTAACAATGAAAAACAGCAGACATGCCGCAACGGCGAGAATTACAGAAATAATTTGCCAATCCCACAGCAGCTCTTCTTCGCTTGACGTTGATGCCTGAGCTGTCAAGGTGTCCATTGCCATTTGATGATGATGGTCCTGTAAATATAATATTTCATATGTTAAAAGCTTTATATATATTTCCGATTGAACTTGACAAACCTTTCTTGACCTTTCGGTTGCGAACGATTTACTCCAATCGATCTCAATGGAATTTATCGATTGACAAATTGCATCCGCGTGTCTTTGACATGGGCGTGCAACAATTTGCTGACTGTTACATCTCGTGCACGGTACACATTCATTTAACTTTGAATCCCAATATTCATGATGATTGCATGTAAAACTTGCTAAACTTATTGGAATTAATGTTGTGAGTAATACTAGTAGAACAAAATTGAGGTTGAGAGTAAAGTTGTACCGCCGAAACGTGCTGTTGTTGTGCGATTTGTTGAGGTAAGTGTGATGATGCTCTGCATTTAATCGTTCATTATTTTCCATCTTTGTACTCTGAAATGACAGAATGAAATTTCTCATAAAGATTCTTCGTTTTTTTTTTTTTTTTTAATTGGAATTTTTTCGCGCAATTTGAAACTTTGAATAACATTCGAACGCAGAAAATTATTTTTGTTTACGCAATTAACAGAAACTTTCAACGAGTGTAATTTGCAATAAAAGCTCGATGCTCTCAACTCGCTCGTCGGTCGCTTGACTGGAATTTCAAATTGAATTTTTTTTTTTTTTAATTTAATGACATGATTGATGCCAAACCAGCAATTTCCAACATCAATCACGGCAGATGTCCAGACAACGTATAAGCGATATCACCGCATGTTTAACAAGCTTGTACTCGATAAATAAAATTATCCAATTATCAAGTTTTGTGGTTACTCCTGAAAAGTAAAATAAAAAAAAAGTAGCCACAAAGTGTGTTGCTTGTTTAATTGCGCAGGAAACCAGAAGTAACCATAAAAATAATTTATTAATTTAATTGCTTATTATTCTCAGTGAGTCGGCACCAATGCTGAACCTAATTAATTCTTTAAGAAAGCCTTCTGGAATTAAATAGATATCTCCACAATGTCTATCGCGCAAATTATTATTATTGTCATTTATGGAATTGAAATCAAATATATTATTATTATTATTGTTTTTCTTCTTTATAGTCAAACTCAATTGAAATTCCAGAAAGCATTGCGAGAGAGGGACAATTCAGCAATTATTATAAAACGGCTCGATTCACTCGCGTGTGTTTGTATGATGCATACCGCGCTCAATTAAGACTCTGTTTCAATGGACGCTTTTATGCGACTCGGATATAATTTTCTTATGGTCGCTTCTTAATGCCCAATTCAGCATTTTTTTTTTGTTAAACATTCAACAGGTAGCGCCCGCAACATAAAAATATTTTAAAGTTTTTTGTGCAATTTTTGTCCAAAATTGAAGACACCAAGGTATCAAAATTGATTTTGCGCTTTGAATAAATTAATTAATAGTTTTTTTTGAGGCTATCAAAATTTTTTAAGTGTTCGAACTTCCTCTTCGCAAACTTCTTATTGTTTTTTTTTTTTATTGATTTGATTTTGAGTGGCGCTAAAATGTCTTGACGAAATTTAAATTTAGAACTTCAGCACTCCAAAGGAATTCATGATAGAGTCATTCGTCCTAGATGTTTATAATTAAATTTTTTAACGAAATACAAGATCAAAAACAAAATAGAAACAGCATGAAATAATCGATTTGTTTGATTTCCTCAATGGGAACGTGAAAATTCATGCTGCGAAGCAATTAACTGTTTCGCATGTTCATTTTAAAATATATCTTTCGGTTGTGACCAAAGGTCGAAAATATTCCTAAACAAATGCGTTCAAAATTCGTACCAAAACATCTCGAAAGTAACAAAAAAAAATGTTTATACAAATTTTCTTTGTTTATTTTACATTTTTTTTATTAGTGGAAAATTCTCTTCGATTTTTCCCCTCGAACTCAATTTCACGCAACCAGAAGATTTCTCTTTTTTTCTGTTAATTTTAATGTGTTGTTCATTTCATTTTCATTGAAATTGTATACATTCGATACTGATCATCAATGTTTATACATTGCGTGCCCGGTGCCGCCGATTTTTTTTTTTTTTAGAATCGTTGCGATGGCAAAACGGAGACCTTTTGAGAAAATGCCTCACTGGCTTTACCTTCACTATATCATTATCATTGATCTGATGGCGAATGAAAGATGAGTGATATTTTGCTTCGAGAGCGATATTTAACGATGAAACTCTTAATTTTTTAATTACTTGTTGTCATATAAATTTGTCAAATGATCAAACGAAACGAGATTATAAGATTTCTTGTCTTTAATGAGTTTATTTTTTTTTTTAACGAGAACTTCTCGAAATGTGTGATGTCACGCGAAAGAGAAATCAGAACGCCATGAGAATCATTCGGGTCACAATAATTTGTTCTGTTAGCGTATTTTTCGCTCAAATATTTCATCGTGCGTACTATCAACAAACGTAGTTTGTTCCTTATCGCGCAGAATTGAGTAAGAGTTCAAACAATGACAAATTATGTTTTTTTTTTTCCTTCCCAAATTTTGTTATCAGAGAATTCTTTACGAATTCGACAGTCGCCGACATGCCGAAAAGAAGAGTTTTGTTGTAAAATGTTTCAATTTTAGTGGATGCATATTGTGACAAGAAATTAATTAGAACAATTTCGCGAGACATATATTTGCAATATAAATTTTTAATGATTATCATTTTACTCGGAATTGAATTTGTTTCAAGTAATTCGCCGAGATCACACGTTAATCACAACTGACCGTAATAAATCACTTGAATTTTTGGGCACCGATTTAACTGTGTGTGGCGTCGATTTGCTTCTTATTATCATCATACCAAACATTTGTTTCTTTTCACAAAAAAAAAGCGCGAGATGACTGATAACGAAACCTTCGATTTGTTGTGAATTTATAATGATTTCTGTTTCTTGTTCTGTGGCAAAGTGCAAGAAATAAAAATAAAAATAAAAAACAAACGCAGGTAGACGAAAATTTCTTATCGCACTTTAAATATCAAATCACTCAAAATGGTTCGTGAGAGGCCAACGCTGAATTTAAGATTAATGGACATTTTGTAGCGGATATCCTTGATGTGCATTTTAAGAAAAAGTAAACAATTTAATAAATACAGTAAGCGAAATAGATTTATTCTTTGTTGATATCTTTCAGGATGTTTTTTTATTATCCTTATCCGTTTGGACCGGGCAACTGAATAAAATGCCCACAGTATCCTAAATGAAACATACAGTGCTGTTGATGAAAACCAGTGGCAGAAACAGGAAGGATGAGGGAACGAGTTGAATAAACATTTTGAGAGTTCAACTTCAGAGAAAGACCGCGCACGCGGCTCATAAAATACTTTTTTTTTTTGGCGGTACTTTTGAGCCCTTCTACCACAAAGGAAACTCTCGATTGCCATCAAAGGCATCGATTGTTTCGC
Source organism: Propsilocerus akamusi (assembly GCA_018397935.1). NCBI lineage: Eukaryota > Metazoa > Arthropoda > Insecta > Diptera > Chironomidae > Propsilocerus > Propsilocerus akamusi. The sequence goes on along the minus strand of CM031470.1, from coordinate 7,036,708 downwards.
ATGTTCGCATAATTTTACTTACATCTTTCGAGCATTCTTTACAATAATCCATATTTCTGACCCTGATGTGTTACTGCTGATTATTTATTTATAGTTTCCAGTCGAATGTGGTGTAATTTAATATTAATGTTGTAATCCAAATGTCATCACATGTTTCACTTAAATTGTCGCTTTACACTCACATCATTTCTCGAATTAATGATCAACAACATACAGTGAGTGTTTATTGAACTTTTAATGTTTTCATTATGCACTTGACCATAAACAGAAGCTTGAAATGTTCGCTTATCAATTCACAGAAGAAATTAATATTTCTCTTTAGCAATGTTGCTGGATGTCCATGTGAGGAATAGTTGATGTATTTTGAGTCCACAGCAAAATACACTCTACCATAATGGTCACGTAAATAATCGGAAGTTGAGTTTGATGGAAAATTTATGATTTGAAAAATAATTTTTTTATGGCTTTGCGTTGGAATAAAATTAGAAAATAAATAAAAATTCAATCGAACGAAAATTGTCACGATGGAAAAATTAGTTTTTCCTTCAACATAAGATACGTTTTTTTTTTTCACTTCGATGAAGCTCTCGTCTAAACACCGGATGTCAAAACACAGAATTTCACTTGCTTGCTTATGAGATTTATCTCCTTCAATAAATCAAGATTTTCGTCTGAAGCTTTTTCACTTATTCGAGGTTTCTTTTTTGCGGATTTCTTCGATATTTCTAATAAACTTTTGCGTTCACTCACTTTAAGTAATATTTTTTTCGATTCCTTCTTGCTCGACTTCAATCATTGATAGTCTCGCAAATGTTCTGAAGTAAATTTCAAAATTTTTCGATTTATTTACCGATCGCTGTGCGAACGTCTGTTCACTTTGAACGTCTCGTCTAAACTGAAATACACCAAAAAAATATACATTCGAATGTGTTCAAGCCGAACGAACGATCTTCAGAGTGTTGTGGAAGGAAAGAATTGAAGAAAGAGAAAAAAAAAATTGTAAACATTTTAATATTCTACAGGCATTCGGGATAAACCATACATGGAAACGCAACATACATATATGCTTGATAATATGTTTGGATCGTTTGCTTCACCGACAACGATAGAAAAAAAAAAAAAGATTTATTTTTCGTGAATTTTGCCTTCTATCTTCGTTCGTGATGCTGGATGCATCATATTTATTTCGCATACTGTATGTTGCGAGCATCTTTATAAATTACAATGATTGTCTTTTGAATAAATAAACAAATCTCACAGTAAAGAAGAATAATTCTCTCTTAAATTAAATTTAAACAGATAATTGAAGCTGTGCAAAAGCCCCAACGATGAATGGAGCTTCTTTATTGTTTTTGAGGACTTTTATATGCACAACTACATGCATGGATCCGTTTATCAATTGCAATGAATGTGCAATATTCATAAAATTATAAACTCTTTGCGCCAAAAATGACGAGACTCATTTCGTTACTGAAGTGCATTTGCTTCCACTAATTGTTGTGCCTCACTCTATTTTTGCTCCTTCTCTCTCACTTAGCTCGGGTGTCGTGTCTCAAAGCTGTAAATTTGCATTAACGACTAGTCTCTTGGGCGACAGTTTTTAAAGCAAATTTATAACGCATATTGAATTTTCATTTAATGTTCAGTCTCGAGTGGATCCAGAAATTGAACAGAACACTTTTTGTAGAATTATTTTTGGCTCTCGAATGTCATAAAAAAGTATTATTTAGGGCCATTTTATTTTTCTGTTAATTGTTTATTCGTATTGTTATTTATCTGAGGCTGTTGCATATGGTGGATAGTTGTGATAAAAGTGGTCCCCAAGGACTCAACATGTGTGACTTGTGGGACGGATAGCAATGAAAAATAACGAAATATGTAGTTTCGATGGGTAATTTGAGGAGGTCTGTTCCATGCTCAAATAAATGAATACAATGAAGAATTTTTGAGGGAGTTGTCAGATTTTGAAGCAGCAGGGATCTTTTGTGATTTATTGAAATTTGATTAAGTCTTTCAAAACCTTTTTTTTTTTTTTTATTTTGCAAGCAATTTCAATTCGATTGGGTTCGATGGAATCAATCCTAAAACTTTGCAATCGCAGAAATGAATTACTCGCATCGACAATTGAAGTCTCTTATAAAAATAAACAATTTTGCTATTTACAGAAATGAAATTGACGATGCCACTTAGCGTAGCAGCTCCTACCTACACATGTTTTTATGAACAAGTGAAACTGGCAAAATTGCGCAAAATTTTCTCTGTAGGTCACAGCCAATTGATGTAAATCTGTCAGCTGCGATCAGCGAATTTCTCTTTCGTCAAATATGCATTCGTAATTCAGATCCATTTAATTTTAACTTGTCATCAAGTGCACGCTATTCTGCTAAGTAAATTCGATTTCAGAGCCAAAAATATCCCGCAGCCGTGAACGAATGATAATCTGAAGACATGCAAAGAAAAAATTGTGCTGCATCAAACAAATTCAATTAAGTAGTCGTGAAATGCTTGTATACAAATTTTAATTGTTTCACTTTTTCGGTGGAAGAGAGCGCATAACCGAATTGAAATTATCCAATGGATGATTGACATATGAACAGCTGAGAGTTGCCAAATTGAAGGATTTTAAATCTTAAGATACGTTTCCTTTTTATTTGAAACTAAACAAAAAAAAAATTTTTATTTCTTTATAATAACAAAGCAAAAAATGTTTATCGTGTTCCATAAAATTACGATTTAAATAAATTAAACTTAATATATCGCGCGCGCCTTGAAAAAAAAAAATCTAAATTGTGTGGATGTATAAAAAAGCATTATAATCATAGATTGGATGTTAACTTTCTGACAGACTCGACAACACTTTCAGAACTTGATAATTTAATTTCAATTTTAATCGAGAATAATAAATTGCAATATGAAAAGCTTTCTCGAGAATGAGCTTTTCACATTTGATACGAACAATTTTTTTTTCTACTTAGTCTTAAAACAAATTGCATATACATCGAATCGATCGTTAGTGGATTGGAATGGAATAACTAAGAAGTGGACTTGTGTGATAAAACTATTTGAATAAAAAAAAGAAGTCAGAAAGAAAAGCAAGGCCAGAATCGCAAATAAAATTGTTTTGCAATTACGTTACTGTTAAGTAAATACAACCCACAATTAAGGACGTTGCTTGTTGCTTCTTTAAAATTAATAAAAATGTTTTATAAAATCTTTTTTTTTTACTGTCGAAGGCCGTAAAGAATCTTTTTCTTGTTTCACAATTTTGGAGTAAAAAAGGCACCATTGGAAAATGAAGGATCGTAACGTCAGGTCTGATGAAATGATCAGATGATTCTTCCATATCAGCCACTATTTAGGTAAAATAAATCATTAGGTTTCAAGTACACTGTGGAACAGTTGATAATTTCGTACCTCTGTTTAAGATTCTGACCACGCTGCTGATAAGGATTCTGAAGGATTCTTGGATGAGTTTCCATAACTTTGAGCAACAAAACGTCCAAATATTCCTCAAGTTCCTTATTTTTTTGCTTCTGTTGTAACAAATCTTGTTCCAAGCTGTGAGCAATTTTCATAATTTCCTGGAAATTTTTGTTTTATCACTTTTTGTTCAAACTTTGTCAAAATGTATCCAACTCACCTCCTTTGATTTTCCATCATATTTTGCAAGAACTTCCTTCGGAACTTCAATCTTCTTTTCCATATATTGCTTCCTGTCAAACTCATTTTCACCGCCAATAATAATTCGTTCACCTCCATTTCCCATTGAGCTGGATTTGTTGTAATGGTTTCGGATCTGTTCACCGGATGATTCCTTTTGTGGTGTCGTTTCCTTGCGGAAATTCTTCCATTTCTTACTAAAAATATTTTCCTTGTCTTTTTCGGGCTTTTCCGTTTTCTCACCTTTCAATGAAATCGGTGAAACTGGTTTAATATCGGAATCGACATTGAGCGACACAATGGACTCGGCAGCCGTATTTGCTCGTGGCAACGGACGCGGTTTCGATTGGGCACGTTCAATTTCAATGAACTTTTCAACTTTCTTCTTGTCAGCAAATAGCGGTGACGCAGGAGCTGTTGGACTACTGCTAAGCGAAACGCGATCCATTGATTGTTCTTCAATTGTAGCTGCACGTTCTTTTGTATCTTTTTGATCATCCAAATGCAATGGAACGCGTGAATTTTCCCATGAACGACGTTTCAGTGAGTCAGTGCTATGTCCAATTTCAATGCTTTTACCATATAATTTTGCTTCCCATTCATCCACTTTAATGTCATGCTTTGTCGGCGTGTCATTCAGATTTCTTGGTGGCTTTGAAGGTGGCAATGTTGCTGTGTTTGATGGCGTGTCATCGTTCCCGGTCAATATCAAATTGCTCGTCTTATTACGATTAATATTCAATGAGCTTTCACTACTTTTATGACTCAAATTGTCAAATGCAAATTCGTCTTCGTCTTCACTGATAACACCCGGATCAGCATTTCCAACGTTCGAAAGGTTCTTCTGACGCACAGGATTTGGTGTGCCAATACTGGAAAATGAACCCGAATATGAATCCGAGTCTTCATTTTTTTCCTTCTTCTTTTTACCCGTAATATGCATCTTTGACCCCAGCGATTTGGCGAATTTCTTCAAGCTTTTTCGCTTCTCGAGCGTTCCAAGTGATAATAAACTTCCACCAACATTATTGCCGGTGACATTATTCAACGATGTTTTGTTTTTGTCTTTCTTACTCAAATCACTCAACGAACCAGCTTTGACAGTGAATGCTGTACGCACTTCCAATTCACCGCGATCTTTTTCCTTTTTCTCTTGACCCGGCTTCGACATCAGTTTAAACCATCGCGATCGAGGACGTTCAAACTGATCCATTTGATTAAGTGGAAGCGTAATTTGACCGAGAAACTCATCGAGTCCAAAGTTGTTGTGATGCAAGCATGTCAAAACGAGCTCAGCACGATTTCCTTGCGCTGGAATTGCCCTAAAAGTAATTAATTAGCAGAGATGGAAAAAATATTAAAAGAATCAAGCTTACAGCTCGCACTCTTCATGCCAGTCGACATTTGACGATGAATTCTCCTTCAGCGATGTCTGGTATTTCTCTTTGCCCAGCGCAATGGTGGTGAAACAATTGTTCGTTCCATTTTTGCCCTTCGTAAGCAAACCTTTCGCGCGCTGAACTGCAAATGTGTAAAAAAAAATTGCATAAACATTTTAATATAATCGCTTAATGGATTCATTGCATTGCAGGCAAGAAAACGAAGCGGTAATTAAATATGTTTTTGTAATGTGAGCCATCAGGGAAGTGGCTGAAAGAAAAATTGTATGATGCCGCAATTTCACTGACCATCAATCGAACTTGCAATCAATTAAATAGTTTTGGATGGAATGATGGAATGCTAGTTAACTGAAACACTTCAGTGACCTCCAGTGATTTATTTATTTCCCAGCATAGATTTTTTGACGTTTTCGTGAATTTTTGACTTTTTTTTTCTAGAAATTGCGCAACAACGAATGAAAAATTCCGTTCTTCAGTTCGCATCCACAAATTTGTTTAATGGTTCAATGCGAAAATGTTCCATTGTGAATTTTAAAACCTTGAATCTATGATTTTTTGAATTGCTATGTAGAATTAACGCTCTTGCTCCTGCCAGGTGATTCATTTGCGACCCGTCGCAAAACTGATATAATCAAGAAAATCAAATATTTAATAATGACATATTGTGTTCGTATCACAAACCATTATCATATGTTTGCGCAATCTGTCATTTCGTTTATTTTCTCCACCCTCTGTATACTGATAACGGACACGGTGACGAATCGTTGTGACGGCACAATCGTTACCACGATACTATACTCATATCAAGTAATCAATTTTCTCATTCTCTCCCATCACATTGTCTGCTTCGCGATTTACAGTTTGTAGGTGAGAATGTGTGTCGATTATGGATTGTAGCGTGAGGTGTGTAATGGAATGCAATGATGTTGTTGTTGTTTATTTCGGATTTCTTTTCTGACTCAGATAATGAGCAAACTTACTTCAGCAAATCATTGGGTTTGCGTAGGCGTTCAGTTCAGAGATGTCACCAAATTTGCTGTTCAACAATCAAAAAATTAGCTAAATTTCATTGTTCGAGGTCAACAAATAAATAGCAATCAATTTTTCAATTCACGCAATAAAGAAATCATTTCAAAGTAGCAGCGCAATAACGCAATAGCACTGCTAAGAATATTGTTCAAATTGCCGCAATTTAAGCGATTTTGATTAAGGCTATTTAATTAACCGTTCATCGTCGATCAAGCATCGATCGCTTGCTTTCATAATTTCAATTAGCTGCCAAACAGCAACTGGCAGAGAGCGATCTTTCATTTCAAGTTTCTTCAGTTGAACATTTTTCTCAAGACTTATATTTTTTAGTATATGCGAATGAAAAGCCAGAAATCGTCAATGAGATCGCTTATTTTTTTTTTTTCATTCCTTTTGACTATTTTTGTTCTTGTTGTTGGTGGTTTTTGCGTCCCGTTATATGACGAGTGGAAATTATGTACATTTTTATGCATCGCACGACTAATCAAAGAGTTTCTTGATTCTTGGAACTTTATTGAAACTCAAAAGAAATATTTTCAACGCAATTTCAATTATTTTGTTTTCTTATCAGCTGATGAACTAACTTCCTGAGTCCATTGTGCGCTTATTTATGTTTATCAAAATAGCACTGAAATTCCATCACTTTTTTTCACTTTCAAATTGGAAGAATTGGCCTTCAGCTCACCTGTTACTTGGATATGTGTTGGCGTGTACATTGAATTTTAATTAAACTAACAATTTCAACAATCTTAAATGCCAAAAAAGCTACTAAAAACCATCTAAATTCTGTTCCGTTTCTCGCGACTTGATGACTCAAAAAAACTAAATAAGTTTTTACAAAAATTCTCGAACGAAAACTAACACAACAAAGCAATCTTCGAAAAATATCCCTTGTAGCGCAAACCATTCATTTTAATGTGCGCAGCGTAAACATTTTGTAAGCATTCGGATTCAATCAAACAATTAATTTCGTTTTCCATAGGTTTTTTTTATTCAACAAAGTTCAAAGTTATTAAACCAAGGACAAAATGTGATATCATATATAATAATAATTTGCGGGGTTGTATATCTGAGGGACATTTTTATGAGTCAAGAATTTTATTCAGTAAAGGAAATTTAGCTGAAAAAAATTATTTATTTCTTAAGGCCCTTGCGCAAAGTTATTGGTGTGCAGCATAAGGAACAAAGGAATTTAATAAGCACGGGAAAGGAAAATTCCGTTAAATTTATACAAAGAAAAACCTTTTTTTATGCGTTATTTGTTTTTTTTTTTTTTTTTTTCAATCTTATGCGTTCCTTAGAACTTCCTTCGTTAACAACTGTCTTCAATCGTAACCGTTTTTTTCAAATGAATTAAGTTTTTTTTAAACGAAAATGTATTTTGTTTTTGTTGAAGTTTCTTGGTGTCCGATGCGCCAATAATAAGAAGAGTTCATTTAAGAAAGAAACGGCTTTGAGAAATGGACGATAAAAGTATTAGCGACATCCTAATCATCGAAAGTTTGTGAAAGCAGGAAATTGGCAGCTAAATTCTCGTTCTTTTCGCATGCAATGTAGGCTTGAATTACAAGTTCATCTGGAAATCCCAAGGCTTTTAACTAAAAAGGAAATCGAAAGGTGAAAAATGTTGCAAAGAACGATAGAAATTTATCGGCTTACTCTTTCGATCGCTTCTCGGTCTTGTGCAGTAAATTCGGGTGCATTGCCGACATCCAGAAGTCCTCCAAATCCACCTCGGTCATCATCATCAGCGCCGCCACCAACTGGTGCTTGGCGACCATCATCCGATTCGTTGAGCATGTTAACGAATGCTTCTTGATTTTCAGAAATCAGTTGCAACAGAGCTGGATTGGTTTGTCCAATTTGCTGCAGGACAGCGTTCAGCATTTCTGGATTTTGCTGAATGACATTACGCATTTGTTGGAATTGTGCTTGACGGCGCAAAAATGCCAGAGGACTTTCATCACTTCCTTGTTCTGCACCGGCAGCTGGTCGAACGGCTGCAGCCGCTGGACGTGATTCCTGTTCGTTACCACCAACTGGACCAGCGCGACTAACAGGCGGCTCCTGAAGTGCCGCTTCTGGAATACCCATAATCAAATATTCGACCGCTCGATCAGGATTATTGAAACTGGCATTCAAGGCGCGCACAACTTGATCGCGATCGTATCCCATTTCCATAATGTTCTGCACCATTGTGTTATAACTATCACCCGTCAACAAAATGGATTCAGCCTGGGCAACGCTTGATGGTGTTGTTGTGGTGCTGGGCTCAGCTGAAGGTGTGGGCTCTTCTTTTGGGGCTGACGTCGAGGTAGTTGAAGATGCTGGCGGTTTTGGTGAAGGCTCTTCCTTCTTTTCAGTCGTTGCTACTGGAGTTTTTGGTACTTCCTTTGATGGTGATGATTGTGATGTTGGAGCTGACGATGCTGACGCTGCGGCATTTGGTCCCTTTTTCACCATCACAACAATAAATTTCTTCTCATCGATGTTGTACGATGAAACGACTTTACCATCTTCGAGTATACATCCTGCAATAATTAAAGAGATATATTAGACAAAGAAAAGTGTAAACTAACAATAATAAAAGGATAAAGGCGGCTGAATATAAGACAGAGCCGTGATTGAATGCGTAAAATGCAAAAAACCAATCTGGGTCACTGACCTGCATAAATCAATTTCTGTTGGGCAGCTGGATATTCTTTTCCCATCTCCGATTCAATCTTATCCTTAAGTTGTTGAACCTGAGAATGCCAAATGGATCAAAAGAAAATTAGTTTAATTAATGTTCGTAACCTTAAAATGCATTTTCTACGTCTATTTGAGCAATTTTACCGTTTGGGATTCATCAAACTCGATCTTAACTGTCTGCTGGAGAAGGTTCTTAACTGTGATCCACATTTTATCTGATAGATCGCTTTCAAATGACTTAATTTATCGCAAAAATTCAATTGTCATTCAATCTTACAGCGACTAACTTTTAAGGGGTATTTCCATTTTCCCCTCTTAAGACGCAGATTCGATTTCTTTCGGTGTATTTATAAATATCGGAACAATACATTTTATTGTCATCAATTTCGGTCGTCCTTCCCACTAATTTAAAAGCCAAGGCTCACCATCATTTGCATAACCGAGAATTGAAGCAGTTAAGTCAGAAAGTGGTTCTTTATTTATCGAAATTCAAGCAATTTTCTTTATTTCATTGTTTGTTCAAGTTCAAAAATTATCAATATCACAAATAATAAAACATTTTCATACGAGCAAAGTCAGTGTCGTTTTATCTGGGCGCTTTCGAGCCATTCTTTCGGCGCTTGTGTCTTTCATTGCAAAACTTTCCGCTCCATCCCTTTTTACATTTACAAGTTCCGTTTTGTTGACAAGTTCCATTTTTGCATGGCTTTTTGCATATTGATCTTTGTAGTCTTCCAATTTCGCAATGATTGCCTCCCCAGCCTTGTGGACATCTGCAGATATTGTTACCTTTGCATTTACCACCATTCAAACATGGCACCACACATTTCGCTGTGTAGGAATTATATGAATCACTAAACATACCAGGAACGTTTCTTTTTAAAACTTACACAATTGGCATCTTAATCCATAATATCCCTTCGGGCATTGACATGTATCCTTCTGAACACATTTTCCACCGTTCAAACATTTCTCAGTACAAATTCCTGTAATGTTTATTTAAATTTAATTTTAGTTGTCAAAATGTTTGGAGCTCAAAAAAATGTTATAAATCTAATGAGACGAGGAATGTGCCATGCCAGCAGACCATCAAAGATGGTAGATAAATTTGTGAGAGTTGATCATGCTGGTGAATTGGGAGCTGATCGTATTTATGCTGGACAAATGGCAATTTTAGGTCAGTTTTTTTTCGTGATGATACCTATTTGAATTATTTTACAATTATTATTTCTTTTTAGGACATACAAAGGTTGGTCCGACCATCAAGCATATGTGGGAACAAGAAAAATTCCATCGATCGGAAATGGAACGCTTAGTAAAGAAGCATCGCGTTCGTCCAACAATATTGACTCCAATTTGGAATATTGCTGGTTTTGCATTGGGAGCTGGAACAGCTATGCTGGGTGAAAAGGCTGCGATGGCATGTACAGTTGCTGTTGAGACAGTTATAATGGAGCATTACAATGATCAACTCAGACAACTGATGGAAAGTCCAAATCCCGATAAGGAAATCCTTGAATTAATTACAAAATTTAGAGATGAAGAGCAGGAGCACCATGATTGTGGCATTGATCATGGCGCTGAACAAGCACCATTTTATGATGCGCTAACAAGCATTATAAAATTTGGTTGTAAAACGGCAATTAAAATTTCGGAGAAAATTTAAATTTGTACATTAAAGTATTTGTAGGGATTTTGAATATAAGTTGAATATTTTACGCAAAACTGTTATTAATTATTTTCAATCTCCTGTTTCCTAAACCTACCTCCTTCACAATATCGGCCTTGATATCCTTTTGGACATGAACACACAGCTGGTGCTGTACAATTACCGCCATTCATACATCGTGGGAAACACAATGCTTGCTCACAATTTCTTCCCAAATATCCTTCCGAACATTTGCAAATTTTGTTGATCGTACAATAGCCGTTGTTGAGACATTTCTTATCACATTCGGGATCAGGTCCTGTGTAAATTTCATTTATTTTCACTTTTTTCCGAGTTGGTAAAAATTTAATTTTTTTTTGTGATTTTGCAACATACCAACCAAGCTTTAGCCAACATTTAATCGATTAATGTGAAGCGTTTTATTAATTCAAATCTAATTTTCAAATGACATAAAAGCACAATAGTTATAGATGGCTCGCAGTTTTTGATATGAATGGCATCATTAGGAAGCATAAATTTTGATTGTTAATAGATTAAAAGCTTCTCGAGTCAACTTAATGATTCGAGTTTATATTGTAACTTCTTTTATTTTATTTTTTTAATTATCAAAGTTGGTTAGTTGCAGAATCATGAAATAAAAAAAAAATATATGTAAAGCGGAAATCAATACACTACCTTGCGTATGTTGAGAGTAATCAATAGAAGAATTCATACCTCTGAGGGAGCATTCTTTCCGGAGCGTAAATCGCAACGGAGTGCCGGGAAGAAATTTGCCTCTACCTTTTGTTATCAACAGACCCAAACTGAATTTCGCAACGCCGGATGTGCGATTTGAACATGGTAACATGACACTAAATTCTATTTAAAATTATTTTTGATTAACACATGAAGAATTATTATTTATCTACATCTTACGAGTTGGTTCCTGTGGAATTTTTCCTTTTGATTTTATTGAAATTGTTGGCGGTTGAAGAATGTTCTCATCCAATGAAATCATTTGATCAAAGTGATAACGATATTTTTTGTGTCCTGCCGTCCATGTGAAATTAACATAGTTTACTTCCGATGGAATGACTGGCAGATAGTTGTCAAATGATGGATCACGAAGTAATGGTGAAACTTTTCCATTCTCAATTGCGAAAATCCGCAACGAGTAACCGCTCAGCACCTTCACTTGCTGTTCCGCAATCCAAATTGAGAGATCCGTTGGTGGCTCATTTGTCTGATAATAATGTTGATAATGGTGAGAGAAGTAATTGGGTTCATGGCGTGCATTTATGCTCCGGATATGCAGAAGCTGTACAATTGTTAGCACCAAAAGAAACGTTCTCATTATGACCCTGTAAAAGAAGTGATCGATCAAAATTACAGCACTTCACTACTTAGCACTACGCTACAGCTCATTGATGACTAAATTAAATTAAAGTCAATCATAAAAAAAACAGCCTCAAATGCCAGTTATAGATATTGCGTCAAAATATTCGTTCAAGACTTTCTGGCAACAAAACAAAATAAAAGGCCCGATTTTGTTGAAAGGCATGCCCCCATTATTAATGAATCCCCAGAAGAAACACTCAATAATAAAGCTGTCAGAATATTGTTTAAAAACAGACAGCCGAATAACACCAAACAACGATGAAATAAAAGGCTTCAAAATTAATTTCCAAAATGATCATTTCATTAATGTATCGCTTCGCAAAGCGATTTATATTCTTTTTAATGATAATAATAATAAAAAAAATATCCAAAACCATAAATTTCAAGATCTTGCATAAATAGCAATATTGATTAAGATGAAACGAGATGGTTTAAAGATATTGATACAACATTATTTCAAGTGGTGTGACAGTGAGTCTTCTGCTACTGATTGAATATATCTGCGATACACATATATGTTATATATAAGCCTGAAATTTGACATAACTGTCTATCATGCCATGCATAAACTATATCGATTTCTGAGTTTCCTCTTTATATTTTATGGTGTAAAATTCCCATTTGTGGCTTTGAACCAATTTTGATAGTCGTTTTATGTATGGTTCTTGCGATCTTTGCTTCTTTTGATATTCATAATAAATTGTTTTTGTGTGCAAATTGAAGGAAATCAAATTAAGCGAATAAAGGAACAAGAACACGAGAGCAAAATGCAAAATACACAGAATGATGTTCCAGAAACTTAAGAAACTACAAGAAGAAGCGCGATCAACAGACATGAAATGATATTGAATGGACAGCAAAACGATGTATTAACAACATTAACCGTATCATCATCCACTTAAGCTAAATGGCGTTTTGTTTCTCTCCTTCGGGGTCGTTTCTTTAAATTACAAAAACGCATGATGATCGTCGCTACAGAACCCATTCGATCCATCACCGTTGAACAGGAAAACCGATTTAATTTCTTCATCGGTGTTTTATTTTCGGATGGTGGAATAAGCCGCAAAATAAGATTTTTTTTTTTGCAAAACTTTGAAAGGTGATAAAGAAGTTAAAGCCACCATCAGGTTATACTATAAATTGGATGCCTTGCTTTTGCTTATTCTCTTATGTGCATTTTCATATATCGGCAAATGATTAACATGTTTCTCGGTTTCAACGAGACTGTGAGTCTCTCGCATAAACGAGTTCTCGCAATATATATATTTTTTTGCAAAATTGCCGGAATGATCCACGCGAAATGTGGCTAATGCATACACCATGTAAAAGCGATTTGATTTTAACGCCTTTTTCGTGCATTTAAGATTAACATTAAAAGATCATGCAATTGAGCTTAAAGCCCAGAAAATATTTCATGTTCTTATTTCATGTTCAAAACCAAAAAAAAATATTCATAAGAACCTAAATCAGTTAAGGTGTTGACAGCATTAACAAAATAAACGGAATTAAGTTGTTATACTAACAACAAAACATTTGGTTTTTGGCAAAAAAATAAAGCCATAAAAGAATATTTATGTGTCGTTCATTCATACGTATAGCCAATAGATCGTAAACGATTTAAAAAGATTGATTAGGTTTCGGTTTGAAAAAAAAAAGCCAAAATATCGTTTTTACAACTCGCGACGAAACCCAAAAAAAAAAAAATCGAAATAGGAAAGTGAGAAATTCATTACCTGAAACTAATTTTTTTATGCTCCTTTTTTGGTGGCGTTCGACCAATAAACCATTTGATTTTATGTTTTTGTTTACAAACTTTTGCGTTCTTGAAACGCAAACCAACAACAACATTATGAGTTCTCGACCCGAATAAGAGCAATAAAAGAATGAGACCAAATTGCTCTTTGTTTCATTTAATCACCTGGCTCAAAACTTGAATATAATGTGCATGCTGCTCCTTCCTGGAAGATTACATTAAATATGTAGCGACATGCAATTCAGTTATGGGAAGTCTGTATTTACTTAAAATGCTATGTATAAACATATGCAATGTGCGTTTGCACAACTTTTACTTTTCTGTCTGATGCACATTTTATTTGCTTGAAATTTTATATTTTAAATTTCCGGCGAATAATTTTCTATCGAACATTTTTCACATTATGAGCCCATTATAAGTATTCTACCGTTTAAGTGCAATGTCACCCGACGCTAATCAAATATTGAATGATCAAATACGAATCAAGTAATACAACAACGAAAATCAAGTAAAAAGTTATTTGAAATGTGAAAAAATGGATAGAAAAATAAAAATTCATTGAAGAATTTAACAATGAATTCAACTTTGATTGGCGTTTGATGATTCAGGACATATTTTACTAAAAAATTTAATTATTTTTCTTATCAAGTTTCATTTGATATTTTGCACTGAATAAAATCAATTATTGTTCAATTGCTGATAAAATAAAAGTCTCACTAATGAAAGTAAGTAGCGCGACGAAATGTCTTTTCATGAGGTTGCGAGGTGTTATACGAATTGTCGTCATGTGCCATAATAAGGCAAAGTCAACTTCTTCAGCAGGCAAAATGTGGTGAATATATTCGCACGAAAAACAAAAAATCTCACAAAAGGGGCAGAAAAATAATAAAAATAAAAGAGATGAGAAAATAATAAATAAAATAAATTATTGCAGTCATTTATAGACGCTTTTTTTCGCATTTATATTTCTTCCAATAGAGAGAGACAGGTTTTACTGCTGTCGTTCGTTTAAATATATATATATATTTTTTCGTGTGTCGTTTGCTCGCGGCATGTATAGATGTGCAAATATTTTGGCATATCTCTGTTTTACGATGTGATACTTTGAAGGTATTCTGCAAAAGATGAGAAAAAGCTCGTCGACATCTGATCCACCATTTCTGCATTGACTACAAAAGTTTTTTTTTGGCATCTGAGGCTTCAACAACCGGCATCACCATTTAATTACCATCAATTTTTGGACTCACCACTTCTTTTTTTATACTTTATTGCCACTGACTGACTGTTATATTGCTATTTTATTCCTTTTCTTAACTGCTGCTCGCCTGATGACTTTAACGGGGCTGATACTTTAACGCTTTATATATTAATAATGGCAACTCGCTCTGTTACTGTTCTGCTTCGTTTTGTCGCCGTATATTTATTTATTTTTTTATTTTAAATCGAGGCGAATGGGATAATGACACACTCTCGATTATTTCTTTTATCATTAAGAGAAAAAAAAAAGTTTAATTCACAACAATATATTTTTTGCCTTCTTTCCGTTCACATCCAAATTGCTTCAAGCTCAAACACCAAGCTCTTTATCTTCTTATGGATGATAAGTGCGATTTTGTTGCAACAAAGTCACTTCGTCTTGCTTGTTTTTTTTCTGCTTTTAGCAAGACTTTTTTTTGTGGCATGAACGCGAAATGACTCAAAGCATTTTCCAGAATTCTGGTTTATTGCAGAATTCGAGTATCTTTTGATTCACTTGAAACTCAATCCACGACAATGCGATTTAAATAAAATTCCCATCAAATGTTTCGTTGCCACTTGCGTTTTTTTTTTTATTTCACACACACGAAACAAATAAAATAAAAATCACGCAAATTGTTAAAAATTTAAATAAATTTCCATTTTAATCGCAATTTAAGAACGAAATTATATTAAATTTATTTTCAATCTCAAGCGAATGACAACGAGAATATATAAAAAAAACTTTCTGCAAAAAACGTTGCATCCGATTAACGCGAAGACACTCGAGCAACTCAACCAGTAGACTCTTTGACTGGTTTTCGAGTATTTTTTTTTCTTCTGTTGTTGTTGCTTTTCTTCAGCTTCAGTTTTCATTCTCTCATAAAAATATATACATAAAAAAAAGGTTTTCAGTGAGAAATATCGAAATATCATGCCAGAGAAATACATTCATTTTGAGATTCGATTGCATTGACTCTCATTCAATGTTTTCAACACAATCTATATCCTTTTATGATCTTTCAAATTTATGTTTCTTATGATTTGAAAAGTGATATTCTAGTGAAAGAGAAACACTGTAAAAAGTAAATCAAAATTTTAAGTTTCCTTGTTGGAAATAAATGCAATGCTTCACCATATTATAAAGCTTAGGACAACGCGTTTTTTTTTTGAAACAAGGTCAAGAGACTTAGTCTGCTTATTTAACGCTGAACTCAGCGATATTCAAGAGATCATCTACCGGTAGCGAAAGCAGCAAAATATTTTGCAAATTATCCGTCAGTTACCTAAATAATTACATTGCAATATCGTAAAACATGATTTAATGTTTCCAGTTAGGATTTAAATTTAAAAAAATGTTACAATGTGACGTTTTTCGTACCGCTGATAAAAGTTGAGATGTGATCACTAAAATTCGAAATTTCTTTTCGTATCTTAGCAAACAGAATGAAATGAAATCTACGAAAGTCGACTACATGTTTTACAGATTCACAAAATGTCCAATTAAAAAAAAAAATCTGACATTGCGCAGTCTTTATTATTTCAGGTTTCATATCTCTTCGTCGAACAACTTTTTGCCGAGAGCATTTGTAAAATTTGGTACTATGCGGTGCAAGATGTTGATATTTTGAAGCTAAAATTATAGGACGGGAGAAAGAATTTTCAAATGTCAACTGATTTTATGTGATCCTTCAACAAATTTATTTTTATCAATTTGATTCTGAAATAACATAATCGATTTTAAAAGTCAAATTCGTAGGTAATAAATTTAATCAATGATAATCGATTGAGAATGCATCTGAGTTTGATCTTCGCCATGAACTTCACGATACTGATTTATGAAATTCAGTGGCGATTTGTTCATCATTTCAGCGACAGTTGTCAGCAGCACTTTCTTATCAAATTCGACATTGGCTCGTTGGCCCCATGCAT
The DNA here is from genome assembly GCA_018397935.1 of Propsilocerus akamusi. NCBI lineage: Eukaryota > Metazoa > Arthropoda > Insecta > Diptera > Chironomidae > Propsilocerus > Propsilocerus akamusi. The sequence goes on along the minus strand of CM031470.1, from coordinate 7,019,961 downwards.
AGTTAAAGCGCACATCGTTGACACCCTCAATTTCGATTTTCATTCGCTTCAGATACAGTTGCCGAGGGAATGTCTCGCGAATAAGCTTGCCCGCATCACCGAAGAAATTGTGTGAATCTTTTTCATCAATATTCAGGCGCTCGAGAAATTGAAAGAGATGAGCTAAAAAATGGATATTGTTAAATAAAATCAGTTTTACAATATAAAAAATTACTTTCTTGCACTTCACCGCCCTTCATAAAAATGTAAGAGAGCACAATAAATAACAGTGAGATTTCCTGACGAGCATCAGGTGTGAACTGTAGTGCTGAGATGCCATGAAGGCTGGAATAAATCATGTACATTTTCCCAGATTTACATTCTGTGACTTCCTGCAATTCCAATCCGTAAATCGTCTTCAATGCAGTTGTACAGTTTTCGAAAACCTTAGCGAAGGTAATCTTCGCGTTGATATTGAGTAATTTTGAGATGTCAGCTCTCTTGATTGGAATCTTTGTTGGAGCATAGTTTAGCATGAATTTTACCATGTTCGTTGTCAATGTTGCTGTTTCAACTTGGCTCTGTGTTGCATTGAATTCATCCTCTGAGCTAGATTTATCAACAGAGGTCTTGCCAGAAGAATTTCTCTCTGAATATATTCAGGAAGGAACTTATAGAACTCTTATTTTTATTCAGGATGAGCTAGAATTAAATAATTACTTCTGGTACCGCGTGACGCCGATGGCTCATCATTCTTACTTGACCTTCGTGGCATATTTACACAAAATTGGAGAAAACAGCGTGAGGAATAAATAAATTAAATTAACAAAAAAAATATCAACAACCGGTAATAAGGGGTATGTAGACTAAAATAACCAGGGGTCAAAAAACAAGACGTTTGTCAATTCAATCTTTTCTCTCGCAATTTTTTCTCTCTCTCGGCTTCTTAACCTCAAATGTAAACAAAACTGCCTTCGAAACATTTAGTCAAGCATTTAAAATATGACTGACGCTATTGAAATTGCTCTTATTAGTGACAACAACGACCAGCTGAATAGTGTAGCTGTGTGGGATATCAGAAATGGCACAACCCTGATGCAATACCGAGGTAAAACTAGTAAATTATCATATCTATAGTTAAATTCTAATGAAGATAATTTTTGTACTTTTAGGAGGTGGTGCTGTTGGAAAACATTCACTAAATCTTATAAAAAGTCATTTTATTGTTACCGCTAATAATGTCAAGCCCTTGGTTTCGATTTGGCCAGTTAATAGTTCCGATACAATACAAAATATAAAGTTTGTATTGCCTTCTCGAGCCAATTCACTTTGTGTGTCACCAGATGGATGTTATATAGTCGCAGGTATTCAAGAGAACGTCTACATTTGGCAGATTGCAACAGGCCGTATGATGGCAATGCTGACTAAACATTACCAGCCAATCAATCGTATCAAGTTCGTCGATGACGGCTCTCACTTTGTAACTGCTGGCCAAGATGGACAAGTAATTGTTTGGAGTCTATCTGATTCAATTGGCGACCCTTACAAAATGGAAGCAAACACTCCTCTGTACTCATTTTCGGATCATGCTTTGCCTGTCTCCGATATATGGATTGGGCGTGGAGGAATGCGAGCACTGATGTCATCAGTTTCTCTTGATAGAACATGTAAAATCTATGACTTAGCATCTGGCACCATGCTTTTGAGCCTTGTCTTCCAAGAGATACTAACAGCGGTAGCATTAGATCATGTTGAAATCGGATTATTTGTTGGCACCAGCACCGGAAACATTTATCATCATCGTCTTCAGTCACCTCCCAGAACTAAAGAATACCATATTACCGATGAGGACAAAGTGGACAATAAATTTGCTGGTCACACAAAATCAATAACTTGTCTGTCTGTTTCATTAGATGACCAGATTTTAATGTCGGGCAGTGAAGATTGTAATGTTATCACATGGAACATTCAAAGTCGTTCTCTTCTCAAAACGCTGCCACATAAAGGATCAATCACCAATGCCATTTTCATTCTTACACCAAAAGTAATGTTCGATCGAGAAGCTAAACTTGAGTTGGTGACTAAAAATTTCCAGCGAATGATGGACAACAGTGAAGCACGAGACCAAGAAACAATTGATGTGATGATAACGCACAGCCTTTATGAGCAGCTCAATGGAAAAAGTAATTCGATGAATGGATTAATTTTAATCGTTCATACGTTACATCAGTTTCAAATGGCACCAGCGATGGTGAAGTTGAAAAGCTTAAAGCAGAAATTGAACGACTCAAAAAGATTAACAAAGAACTGTTCGAATTTTCCGCAAAAAATGTCTTGGATAAAAAATAAAATGCCCAACATTTAAAATTTTCCCATTATAGATAACCTGTTGCTTCACTTTTCGGCGAGACATTTTCACAAAATGAGTTTGGTGGCACAAAATATTGCGCACAATCCAAAGCAAAATTTCTCTCAAAGCTCCAGACAAAGAAAATTCGAATTTTCCGACTAGCGATAGTTTAATTTTTTCAGTTGGAGAGCTTCTTTCGAACAAATCAGACGTAAAAAATATTTTTAGCCAATCGCGTTTAAGTAGCTAACACTTTTGTTGATAAAAATAACTTTAATGTCTTTTTAATTTGAATTTTTTTTTTTTATTGCAAACAGATTTTTGTTTACGTTTTTTCTGCATTTTTACATTGTGAAATCTCTCATTAAAGTTAACTGTTCGCCAGACACAATTGAGAACATAACAAAAAAAGAAATTTACTTTATTTAAAAAAAAAGGGATTAAAAGTTTTGCAAGATAAAAATCACAAAAGCTTTATTCTAATAATTTCCATCCACCATATAAATGAGTCGCGCATTTTTGTGGATTCAAATCAAGGAAAGAAAATCTGCAAGCTAAATTAATGAAAGAAAATAAAAACAAAAGAAAATCAAGTGATGCTGCTGTATGAGTTAATATTTCATCAACATAGTGAAAATTTAATTTTCGATGAATAAATTTTAATTGTTTGTACAGAAAAAAAAAGTTTTTGTAAACAAACATCCACGGCACATCGGATGTGGAAGCTAATGGAACATTTTTGAAATGTTATAATTGATTTTAAATGAAGTAAATATTGCACAAAGAAATTAAGAAAGCAAAAAAAAAAAGAGTTATAAAATGTTTAGAGTGAGAATGCTCCATGTGTGGCTTAATCAGTAGGAAGCCGTTTCACTTATGATGTGATTGAAATTGTGGCTTTTTTCAAAGTGCAAAATCCTGTTGCGGATGATTAGTTGGATAAGTGAAAAAAAAAAAAGTTTAAAAATTATGCTGGAAATTTTTGTCGTTATGGAAAAATGAAAAGAAGTGTTTTAAAATACTTAATCCCCTTAGTAGTAATTTAATTGCATCAATTATGATGAATTTATTCTCATCTCAGCCAAGTGCTTGGAATCAGAAGCAATAAATTAAATAAGAAAATGTGAAAAGCAAATAGAAAAAGCAAAAATTTGTGAAAGACGACATTAATGAATAGCGAATCGCTATAATTTAACAAGCTAATTTAATTACGGAAAAACACAATTTCCTCGTTTTGGGTGAGTTTACCTTTCGTGCTGTACCTTTAAATATGCACAACAACTAAAAAGAAGTCTGTATAATGTCTGAAGACTCCGGAAATGTCTTAAACTCACAGCTGGTCGTAACAACAATAAAGTTTGTAAAGATAAATTATTTTTGCATAACAAATGACTTCACGCATAAATTGAGTCAAAAAAAAAATCTAAATTAATAAAAACAGAAATCGTATGGAGTCAACATGAAACCTCAAGAGAAATAAATTTGAGTCGAGAAATAAAGTCTGTTTTTCATATCACATTGAGCTGTTCGTTCAGATCAGAGACCGGAAAATTGGCCTGATGGGAAATTACAATTACAATCGCATTAAATCTGCTGAATCCACTCATAAAAAATGGTTTTCATTATATTGATTTTCAGCTTGCTGGCAGACGCTTTATGCAAGGCGACAACCGCTCTAAATGCTTCGCGGTTTATGGTGCGAGAGACAGAAAGAGAGTCCATTAAAATTCCATTCAATATTGATTGTTAAATAGTCGAATACTAATTAACTCATTGACAGTTGTGATTGTAAACTGACCATTCAAATTTCCAATGATGGGTTGAACATTTAAATAACTGATATATGCGCACACAATAATCGTCACAAAAAGGCCTCATGGAAGCCTACACAAATGCGGTGTCAATTTAAGAAGCGTGTTTCGATGTTACCGTAATGGATCAATTACAATATTGTTGCTTTTATATTATACGAAACAAATAAATGATATGATAAAATTGCTATCACGAAACCACCATTTACGAGAAAGGTTTGTGACAAAAATAGCGTGATAGTCAAAAATAAGCAGAATTTATAATGTTATGATTGAAAATACGCCATTGGCAACGTAAACGAGCACTTTAAGAAGACTTCGTTATACTGGAATATCGCCGGATTTGTAAGTTTCGGTTGTCTAGAGAGTTATAACGAAAAATGACAAAACAATGAAATTGATTGAATCTTTACGTGAGTTGTGAAATTTATTCTCCTTTTCTTATATGGAATCTGTCCCTTGGGTGTTTTAAAGCTGTTAACGTAAATTGAATAATTTCGTCGGAAATTTAATTTCGTCGACAAAATTTAAACACCGAAAGACCAAATCCTTTATTTAAAACCTTCAAGATAACACTATTTGATCGCTGAAATTTTAACCGGAGCCTACGTGTGAAAAAGCTTTTTGTTTAATGAGGCAGAAAAAGGAAGACTTTTTTAATGAAGCCACGAAAGGGAATATTTACGGTCCTTTTCCCACGTACAATTCACCAGCGAGAACGCCACAGGCTTCAATTTTACCTCTTAAAACCCCGGTTTTGGGTTTGCAAATATTCAAGGTAGATATTTACTTTCACTTTTTGATCTCTCCATGTTTCACAAAATGGGTTTCTTAGGCTTGATGGGTTTGTAAATTAAATAATTTATAGATTCTGATATGAGACGCACACAATGAGTGCAGTAAAGTTATACTTTATTTATAATTCAGTTGTGAAACCTTCCAAAGTCAAAATACAGATAATCTAGCGTCAAACATATATAAGCTCACGCACACATTCACACAAAAGATAATTAATATTACAATATGATGTAATAGAAAATCGATGGAGCTTAGGGAAAAGAGGTCTAGCATTAGGTCAATGCATCGTGTTCAGTTTTTCTCCTTAAACTTTCTTTTTATATGTTTCAGTGTGTAATGTGACTTGATATCCACTTGTCGTTGTTGGATCACGTATGGAGGATAGGCAACAGGCTGACATCGATTTTTTGCTCTCTCTCATTTTGCGCCAAATCGAAAGCTTCGTTAATATTTCAATACTGTATTTCAATAATAAACTACGATTCAAATGTTGCGCATATTAAGAAGAAGTTTTTAACACGCAACGTACGTTATCGAACTTAATTGTAAATATTTGATATTTTGCGGCCAATTCGGTCAATGCTCATTATCGAGTTTATTAATTTCACTTCATTGGAATATTTACACACGCTGTGAACGGAAGTTCAAGAAATTACTGTATAAATCTTTTTATTTCCTCCTACCTACCTAGCGTCTTAAAAAGTCAAATTATGTCAAATCAAGTTATTAAGTTTGCATGATAAATTTAATTTTGTGTCACGTTCCAAATTTGTTCAGCAAAGGTTATTTATTATAAAAAAAATATCGTCGAGTCCCTTCGAAATCTCGTGGCGTTGGTGGGGGACAGAAAACTTCGCTTCGTACAATTGTGTTATTCATTTAAATTTGAGAGACGCGTATGTAAAAGAACGAAATTCAAAAGTCCTTTCCTTGCAGGACATTCGACTAAATTTAACAGTTTTTCATTCTGCTTTCGCTTATTTATTTATTATCATTCCTTGTCGAGCTTGAGAGCTTTAGATTCAACAATGTTTTTCTTCCCACTGTTGCCACTCACAGCACTGCTTTTCACCCGCTCGTAATTTCGTAATTTTGGGGGAACAGCACGAACAACAAGGCTTACAAACAAAAGTTTTTTAGAAGTTTTATTAAATATTTTCCTTACAAAGGACTAATCTATTAAAAATTATGGTATTTCATAAACTTTCTCCAATTCTAATTGTAGCATTGCTTGTCGAACATACCGGAATAACATCAACAAAAAAAAAGTCATGTCGAGCGTGTGCAAAAGCCTTAATATTCTTATTTGATGAAGGTTCTTAAATACAGCAAACGATGGTACCGAAATATGACGACATGGCGAATGTAATTCATGTCAAAATACAACTGAAGAAGGATGAAATGAGAGAATAACTTGTAAAAAATCTTACGCATCGTTATTTCGGGTGCGGAGCCTTTTTGTAAGGCATTGGTGTACGAAAAAAAAAAAAACATTAGAGATTTTGTAATATTTAATATGGAAGAAAGACAACTTCTTTCGAGAGGGAGAAGGTGAATTAAGGCACAACAAATCCATTTCCCTTCGAATCATCTTATGTGGCAAAAGTGATAAAAAGGATTTCGCTTCTTATTTACCGAAATTTCCGTGAAGTGGACGAGTCGTCATGTGCACAAGGTGCAGAAGCGTCCCTTCAGGGGTCTCATGTGGCAAATGTTAGATGAGACAATCTCACTTCGTCACTATTGCTGTTAAGGACAACACGTGTCTTAAGTCATGCGTAAGCTTATTTTTGTGAATATCTCGCTCGACGATAATTTAGCTTATAAATATTTAAAAAGTGATATTGGTAGCTAAACGACTGTAAAGCACTCAGGCGCATAGAAAACTCATAAATTACAAATTGATGTCAAGCTTTCCTAATTAGCGTTTTTGTTGATATTCTCAAAAGTTTATTTCTGTGAATTGACTAAGTAGCTGTGAATTAAATTCAATGGTTATTTACATTCAGCGACACCATTATATTTAGATTCATTCATAAATAAACTCATGAAGAGCTCATTACAAAAGTATTTGTATCGTTAGAGATCGGTCAATCAAAACACAGTATTTGTTCAAAATTTGTCACAGATTTAAACATGTTTCGATTCCAAGCAGCCAGTGCCACAGCAATCAACCGCCGCCGATGATAATTCAACATAATTTACTCGTGGTGCAAATATAAATGGTTCATCCACTGATTCGCGGGGTTGATTAGATATGTGCGTCGCCGAAATGAGAGCTTTTCCACGTTGTCCGCAAATGTTTACACAAAATTAGTCATAATATTTTTATGCCATTTATCGCTTGAAGCGATAAGAGTACAAATTATTATTAGTAAAACAAAACTATTTTAGATGGAAAACACTCTGGTTGTGTTGACTTCGCAACAGGAAATTAATTGCGACTCGCATATCGAATGAATCACTGATGATTTATCGAAGTGGGGGATCTCATTCGAAAAGTTTCATTGATTAAACACATTTTCCTCAATTTATCGCTAATTGTTATCGCAATGTAAATTACAACGCGAAAAAGCAATTCATAAAGAAATTTTGCCGTTTAAAATAAATAAAAGGGAAATTGAAAAGAAAGTTTTTCGATTGAATCAAATTGGAAAGAAAATTTCAACAATTTTCACGTGGGGGGTACAATAAAAGTTTTGTGTGTGCCTTTAAATTTAAAAAAAAAAAAAAAGAATTTGTTCAAATACTTATAAGAAGTATGCACAACATCTTGCTCTAATGGTAATTATTTGATGGTTCAGAGAGAGCGAGGGAAATGCAAACCAGTTTAGTTGTAAAACATACAAATTTTGATGTTCTGTCACGCTCACGACAAAAGAGATGTGTCATTTTTAAAGGTGTAATGGCAGCACGATTTCTTATTTCTTCTATGCTAAAAGCTAAGTGTCTACATACATGCTTTATTTTACCGTCATAGGTCTATTTGGGAAAGCTAGAGAAGAAAAACTTTTATGATGCTTTGGGTTAATTTGACTCCCATTAGATTTGCTTAAAGAACGTAATATACTTTTTTTTCTTTTCTAAATATTTATAATGCAAGAAGTAAAATGGAAAAACATTTCGAGAAATTGAAGTACATCCTTGTCCAAACAGAATTTACATTCAAATAAAATTAAAGCACGATTTTATTTCAAGAAAATGTAATGGAAGTGAATAATAATAATTTCAATTGGTGAATTTGAGTTCTGAATTCCAACAAATGTCACTCTCTTTGTCGATTTTAGACACTTTGTTTGTGAATGTCGTGGGTGTAGTTTATTAGTTTGGAAGCCACAAAAGCTAGATGAGAAAACGCCTCAGATGTAAACTTGTCAAAAGAAAATGCATATTTCACATTCAATATGAAGAAAAACAATCAGAATGTCTGTCCCACATTTGGTCGCCTCAGGGATTTTGTGTTTCTTGGAGGTGAAAAAGAAAAACATTCAAATCTACAGAACAGATGCTTTCATGAGAAGACGGAAATAAATATGAGAAACAAACCAAGATATGAAGGCACTCAAATCATAAATATGCACGTTTCGAACATCAAAAAAGTCATTTCCAAGGTGAACTAAATTTCTGCGAAATTGGCTCTCGAAGCTTTAAAAATGTTATTGTTTAAACGAGCTTTGGAGAGAATTTTGCAAATGTATCTCTAACATCTAGAATAAGTAAATGGATACATTCACTTCATCTCGATGCAAATTGCTTGTTTTTCGTTTATGATGCAAATGAAATTGCATTTTCAACAAAGTCCTTTTTGCAACCCACGTTTAGGTAGATCTGCATAAAGAGCATGAAATATTGTTCTTTCCACATAAATGCAAATTTAGATCATCGCATGAAACTCATAGAAGATTTTGCTTTAAGTTAATTTAGCATTAAGAGAATATTCGATAAACAAGCATGAAGATAATCCGAAACTTTTTAACTGAATTTTTACTACAGCGAATATTTTGCGTAGTTGAGTGAATGATTTCGATTGCAAGATTTAGAAACATAATTAAAATAAACAGCAATATGATGAAATTTGATAGGTGCCATAATTAGGATGTATCGTTCCTATCATCATAATTTGACTGATGATTTCTTTCTCATTTATTTAGTTAGGTATTACTTTCCATGTGATTATTTTTCTCGCTATCAAGTTTCCAGAGAATAGGAAACAGTTTCGATGATGTTTTGAGGTATTAAATTTATTCATTTTCTGTCTCATGTGTCGCTGTGATGATCATTTATCATCATATCGAGAAACGTGAGTGGCAGAAATGCTGATAAGGAGCCAAATTACTTTTCGAATTGCGCTCATCAGCATCGAAATTGATAACTTTTTTTCCCCATTTTGGAAAGTTACGTGAATGATGTCAGTGGCAGACATCTTTGCAGATTATAAATCAAAACTACCTAAGTATATGATTACGGGATGTTCAATATCCGTATTCGATAAACAGTATTGAGGTTTGTTATTGAAAATTTCCTTTTTCCGGTTCATTCGTCCGTTTGCCTTTTGGGGGAAAATGCCTATAAAATTGCAAGTAGAATTATTGCGTCATATACATACAATCATTTCCATATAAAAACGTGAGATTTAATTTAATTCTTGTGCTCGTAAACAAAACAAACAGTCCCGCAACATAAAAACATTTTATGGAGATTACTCTGTTTAAAGTCACCAACAAAACATAAATAGTAAAAGCTTTCAATTTCATTTATCTGACAGATATTTTAATATCCTTCTAAGATGACATCACTTGCAGATGTTTGATTTTATTTATTTTTCTAAATAAACTTGTGACTGAACGAACACAAAACGATTCAATTCTTGAGCAGCTGAATGTGAAGGGCATATCGCTGTTATTATATCAGAAGAAAAAATCTCATCAATGAACGAAATGATGGAATTTCTGTCTCCTTTCTTCCTCTCGATCTCATTCTATGGCGATGGAATGTCGACTATGTCACAATAAACATGATAAAATTCAATCAGAGCTTTTTGCAGGAATTCCCTTCTTTTTTTTCACTGAGTTAGGGCATTTTACATCATTTATGTCGACAGCATTTGTGTCGAAAAAAAGCAATACCAAACATTAATCTTAAAATAATCTTCTCCCTGCAACAAGAATTTTCCAAACTAAATGCCATCGATTACTGGTGTTAAATATATTGAATTGTCACATAAAAAATGACTTGCCACACAAGCTTTATGACTTGCCACACGCATATTAGAAAAAGGAAATAAATAAGGAACATGACTGCGCAGTTAAAGGACAAACACGAATCAAAGTTAAAAGTCATCATTAGTAAAACGGACAAAGGTTCAAAATAGTGAAGATTCACTGACCCTCTTATAAAAATGTGACCTGAACCATTGAAAAATGTAAACATTATGAGTGCGAATTAAATAACAAAAGGCAAAACGTGCCTTCAATCGACTGCGACTTAAAAGTGAAGTGTACGATCTTAAGAACACAATCAACTCTATCAGAGTGAACGACCCACAAAAAGGATTGTGAAGTTGTCACATGAGACATTTTTACGAGGAGTAAAAATAAGTGTTTTGACATATCTGATATGTAAAGCATCACGTCGCATGAAGACGCTTATCAATATATTGAAGCGCTACTCTCCTTTATGAATCGACCCAGATTCATTTTTTTTTTTAATACTAAGCATTGATGACGATGATTTATTGTGAACCCTTCTATGCTTATTTTCACAAAAAATTTCTCATCTTCCGCTCAATAAATTTTATTTTGTGTTTTCCCTCCGGTTCTTCATCACGTCTCGAAACATTGATAAGCACTTTTTTATGCAGCAATACAATTTCCTTTCCTCTTTACCAGAAAATGGGAAACGAAGGGTACCTAAAAAAAACACTTAAGATGTTCGTGAATTGTTTCTGAAAACTTGAAAAAGTTTCTCAATTGCAAAAATTTCATTTATTTCCGAAATTCGATTATTTTTAGCCAAAGTCAAAAATAAATTTGCCACTCAAATGATCAATAGTGTTTTAAAAATAAGCATAATTTTCTTGTTTTAGCGTGAAAGTGGTTGCGAGCAGTAGAATCGAAGCCGTGATAAAAGAAACTCGACCCTTTTTTTTTAATGTACGAAATTAAACTGCCAAAAACAAAAATTAACCAAATAATTTTTTGACGAGGGCGGGAATCAATTTTTTCCATTCGTGTATCATTAGAGGGACCATCTACCAGTGATGTTTTGTTATTGCAGAAAATTAATATGATCCAAGAGATTTCAACATCATTCATGGAGGCGCTCCTTTATTTTTCACGCTTCAATTGACCTTTTCCATTTTCGGCTTAGTTATTTGTTTTCGAGATTAACTGAAATATTCAGACGAGAATTTAATTTTTCTCCTTTTACCTAATTCGCGATAAAGTCTTTTTTTTTATCTAATACATGAGAAACACAATATTTTCAGTACCATTCTTATGCAGTATCTTTGTGGTATTAAAACTAATGCTTATGTTCGGCTTATGTGAATGTTTGTAAATATGATGAAGTTGGATACAGTCTACAAGCAGGCATATTGGCTTCTTTAAATAATTATATATATATCTTTAGATATTTGATATTTCGAGAACCTTCTTAAGAAAAAAATAAAGTTAAATAAAAATGTATTTTTCTTTTTTTTCTTGAATTCTATTTATGAATATTTTCATCATTTTTGTCATGTTAGGTCTAGTTGATTTGATAAAAATTCACTCAAGGACATAATTTGAGTAGCTCAAAAGTGGATGCCGCTTTATGAAAGAAAGAAACAAAATCAAAGGAATTCTCTGGAAATTTTAAAAAATTCATGTGATATTCAATCCCCCATAAATTCGCTTGTGTTCCAATCACACTTTTCGAATAAAAAATTGTTGTCATTTATGTTTTAAAAGCTCTTTTTCCTGCTACGTAGTTATTTTAAAACATTCATTAAGCACAATGACGTGAAAGCTGGGTTTTATTTAATTGGCGTGGCAACATCAAATTAACTAATTTAAATATTTTTCTGCAAACAGACGAAACCTTGGAAATGAATGAATTTGAACTAAACATATTTTCTAACGGTCATTTCCAGAACAATAAGTTAACCAAAGAGAACCTCAGACGATGATTGAATGATGGCAACGCACCCAAATTCAAAAACAATTGCGAACAAATCTAATGGCAGCCAATTTCCAGCTTCAACATTCCCGGAAACATTTAAAGATTTCTTTTCCATGATTAATGAGGATGAGGATCAGGTTGAGTTGGTATCTAATCTGTTAGAGGACAAGGTAAGATTGAAAATTATCAATCACTTGGATGGAATTTATTGCAATTGTTTTTACGACAATATTAAATTGTTTCTTTCTTCTTATTCTTTTTTCGGTGCGGCCATCGCAATATTATTTTACTTTTAGGTCATTCCGAGATACAATGTTCGAGGTAGAAATCGTTCATCAAGTGCAAAATACAGCAACAGTACATCCCTTCTGCCCGCGTCTGGTCTCGCTGTGCGTTCAAACTCATTTCGCGTTAATCGCAGTAAACCATCAAATGCAACAGCGAGGGATGCCACTGGTACCGTGTCTGATTTCTGTAAACATATAAAATACTGTTGCCTCCATCAGAATATAACCAGTGTCCATAATTTGAATAGTGATCAATTAGATAGAACATTTAGAACGCAAGATTTTAGTGATGGACGCATGATTAGTTTAGGATCACAATTTAAATTCAATGAGCTCAACACCAATAGTTACAGTAACTTTAGTGACGATGAAAAGTCAATGAAATTTAACAATAAATTTTCAGTTGACAAAAACAACACGCCGAATACTACAAAGATCATTCACAAGCCCATGAACAAACCGAGCTACGACAGTTTTGAGAGTCGCATTTGTAATTGCGGTAAGAAAACAAAAAAAAATTAGTTGCGTACTTATAAAAAATTTGATGACAACGAGCTAATTAATGAATTACATCGGCGATAATTAATCATTCAGTTTATTTCATGTCATACGCATGGTAGAATCATCATTGGTGAAATCTATTTATCAAAATTTCTTCTTTTCTGTCAAACATTGCTTGAAAAGCAATTTTTCATTCTCTCACTTCACGAGATTGATGAAAAAAGCTTTAAATTGATAAAAAAAAAACAAAAGTTTATCTGAAGCTTTTCCAGCGTGAGAACTTTTAAATTTTCTATAAATTCATAAAAAATTTTCCTCACGCGTCAACATTTTTAACTCAAAATACGTTGTTACAATACTTGTGGATAATTCCTTGCGAGGGGTAGGCGAGGATACAAGTAATTTTCACATCTGTTAACGTTCTCACTCTTCTCGGTTTCGTTTTTAACCTTTTTCCGGTATCATTAAAATTCCAAAACCAGCAAAAGAGAAATAGATTTGCCAAAAACCGACTTCAATGAAGATTAATGAGACTAATTCATCTTCAAATATTCCAACATAGCTTGTTTTATCATTCTCGCTTTTGTTACACACTTATTTATTTCCTTGTAATTTTACGCGTGAACTTTATACATGTTAAAAGGAAAATTTCTCCTTTCTCAAGAAGAATAATTCTAAACTAATTAGTCAAGAAAACTTCCTGAGGTAAATTGGTTAAAGCAGTAAAATGTTTCGTCGTTGAAATCAATTAATGAAACAGGAAATTAAGTTTATTTTATTGTTTTGAGATCATTGTCAACGTCACAGTAGAAAAGCATTTATTAATAATATAATTGTCTCTTCAAAAGAAATAACTTGTACCGAACATAAATTATCCGAAGAGAAATATTAATTGAATCATAAATTTTGATGATACAGTTCATAAATGACCACGAGTGATGCTAATTAAAAGCCGCATGACCGCCACACGAGTTTATCATAAAGTCATAGTATTTAAGTGTTTTCATATGATATGGTGGTGAAACATTTTGACCCTCAATGAAACTATCAACTCCATTGTCCATCTATCGTTTGCGAAACAGTTTATCTTGTGCGTTGTTAATAAAAAAAAAAAACTCTTTTAGTGCCTTGATAACGTTTTATTTGTTTCGATGTCTTTTATCCACTTGATAAAAGCGCCATTTAATATTCATGTCGTAAAATGCATCTCAAGCGTCATAAATTGAAATCTCAGCGATGATGATAATGACAGCAATGATGGCATGTTATTTTTTTTTTAAGATGTCATGCCATAAGTACTCGCGGCAGTGATAAAGAAAGAAATTACAAGCTGTTAAAAGACTCGTTGAGTTTGTGTGGATGCTTGAGACGTAAAAAAGCAAGAAATGCTCATTGGCAGCATAGCAATTTGCGTATAATTTCAGGAAGGAACTTTTGGCTCTGAGAGCTTTCGTCGTTTCTTTATTTTTGTGCCGCCTTAGTGATTGCTCAATGAGTGTAATAACAAGTTTCATGTTAAACCTTCATCTACTGTACAACATGTTTGAATTGTATGCTGTTTCGCATAAAGAAGTTATCAAGGCATGCACAGTTTATTGCATGTTTATGACATGAATGGAGAAACTTAAGTTGCATTTTGAGATTTAATTTTATTTCCATTTTATAGTTGAATCGATTAAGGGTAAATTCACTCATTAAAGTTTCGTTTAAAGCTCTTTTTATAACATGTTTGCAAAATGCGCATTCCGAAAAAAGGAAAAAGAAATTCTCAAATTAAATTTGTGAATAATTTATGTTTAAATTTAATGAGCTTTAAGCTAAAAAAAATCAAAGAATGTGCTCTTACATCCAATCTGTCATTGTCGAAATTGTAAACAACCGCTCATTTTGTGCTTCAAGCATATTTTTTCGCCTTAATTACAGCATCAAATACTCGTATTGAGGCACCCACATAAAAAAAAATGCCCGTTAAACTCTGCTCAGACACATAACATTTTTTAACGTCAAAAGCCAATTAGAATTTTCAGTATAAACAAATATGCGAGAGCCGACATAAAGCTTTCTAGATAGGTATTTAGAGAGCTATGGCCGACATGATAATTTCATCAGTGAACGGTGGCAATTTTTAATGAGATTTTTACATTGAATAAAAAAAATAAATTGCGCAGAAGAATTGAGTGAGTGAGAGAGAGAGAGAGAGAGAGAAATTCTTTAATTACATTCGTATTACTTTGTTGCCAATTGCCATTATATTACAAACTGAAGCTTTTTTTTTATTATCATTCCGCTCGTAAAAACTGTTATCAATGAATACAATATTGTAACGCTCGTCTTTTTTTGCATTTGTTACAGAAAACTGTTCAGCCAACGACTTTAGAACTGAATCAAATGATGAATTTTATGATAAAATGAAGTCGACTGGGTCATCTTTTTGTTTGTTGCGCCACAATCGTAATGCCAATCAAGTGCAGAGAGGCAATGAGAGAAGCACAAGTGGTGCCAGTAATTTAACATTCAATTTTATTAACAACAGTAGCAACGCGTTACAGGAAAAATCCACAGAATCAACAACGCTTACCTCGTCATCGAGCATGTCGAATCGCAGTAAAATGGTTTGTAATGCCATCGTTTCTCCAAAAATTCATAATTAAATTTTCTTTACTGCCACACAGGAATTAGGTCGTCAAAAATCGCCTATTCTTAATCGTCGACGTTCATCAATCACATTAGCAAGGACAGTTCCAAATTTCGGTGCAACAACCCAAAATCCCGTCACAATGGCAACATCGCCCGTACACAATCTACCGAATGACTTGTATCGTTACATTAAAAATGATGATCAGCAACAACATCAGCCGAGCATTCAACAATGGAACCATCAATTGAATGAAGCAACCCACGGTAACAGGTAAAGAAGAAAGTTGTGACTGATGAAAATATTCAATGTATGCTTTCCTTTGCATCAAATCCCATCAGATGCCATCGAATCAATTTCACACTTCAATACTATCATTCGATGGATTGAAATCTCCCTTAAATGCGATTCCCGCGCAAATAATAATAAATGGAATCTTGATCCCACATCTTTCTCTCTCATTCGCATCATCCCATCACGTCTTTTAAAGGTTTTTATATCATTTGCGCATCACATAAAAAAAAGCCATTCCTACATAAAAAAAGCTTCGGGCGATATTTTATATTTATTTATTCGCCCGCCAAAACATCAATCGATGTCGTTATCCGTATGTTATTGATTTAAAATCTCTTGATTGCACTCTTCGCCCGCTTGTACAAAAAAACAATTTTTTTTATCTTTTTGCATGGGCAAACGTGAAAGAATTTTTTTTGTCGTTATTGACTTTCACCCGCCTGAATGAGTCGGTACCAATTTTTGTTTGCTATTGAGTTTTATATTATTTTTCCAACCTTTTTTTTAATGAAATCTTCGTTGACAGACTCGAGGGTCGCGATAAGTACACACGTAGCAAATCACCAAACATTTTAAATCGTAAAACGATTGAAGTGAGTAGCCCTGCAGTCATAAAGACCAGCAGTTCTGTGGTGCCAAAGCAACAACAGCGCGCACGTACCGCATCAATGCCCGCAGAAAATCGAAAGGTGAGCGAATGGATAAAAAAAAATTACCTTAAAAATCTATTTAATGTGTGGAAAGCTCATCAGAGCCGCATTCTATTTTTCTGGAATCTGTAATTTTAGATGTTATTCGTTTCTGAATACTCAACTGGTGGCGTAATATTTTGTCATTCCATTTAATAATGTGAGAATTATTATGAAAAAATTTCAATGCTTTTCAAAGGATTTTATGAGCTTGAATTAAAAACACATTGAATCAGTCAGTGCTCAATTGTCAATTGCCATATGATTTGACACTCTACGAAAATGCCAAAATAAATTACGTTCAAGTCCTTCATAATTCCCAAATTAGACATCACTAACTAACGAGTTCAAAATACAATTTGTTTTGCCATAAATTGATAACTTCATTAATTAAATGTATTTTGTAATTTGAATTTGTAATTAATGTCATTTCAACGAGTTTCATGTTGCTGCGAACGTAAAATAAATTGCGCAAAATGTTATTTCACCAGAAATTTGTTTCGCTTAAAGCGCTTTAAAAGTAACAGCTGCCATGACATTTTCACTGAACCCTGTGTATGTTCACCATAAACTACATAGCTTCAAATAGTCAAGAGTGAAATAATTCTTATTCGGTCATCTTGAGCTCAATGTAAAAGTTAAATTGCAAAAGTTTCAATTGTGTATAATATTTTTTTTCTTATTTGGCGTTGAGTGTTCACGTGACTTGAAATGTCCATAGACAAATCAACAAAAAAAAGGAAAAAATTATACGTAGAAATGTCATCAGCCGAAATGTTATTACTTAGAATGGATGGATAGCAAAATAAGTCAATAAATAAATCATTGAACGATACATTTTCCATTAAGAATTACGCAAATTCCATCCAAATCCCAATGATCGCTTTACTTTTTGGGTTCACAATTTCGTTCTAAAAAGGAAATTCGTAACATACATATCTATCCGTCATTAATTTACAACAACTCCCCAGCGTGACTCAATAACTGTCGATATAAAAAGGGATAATTCCATGTAAAATGGTTGATAAACTTTCGCTTCGCAAATATATTTTCTTTTAATGATGGTTTGTAAGTAAATATTTAATCGTTGTTGTGGAAATTTCTTTCGCAAAAAAAAAAAATATATATACAGCCTCGACTTGCCGACACACGAAGGTCTGCCATTCATTGTGCGATATGGATATAGAGTATTATCGACTGCGAAGTTTCAGCATTACATCACATGGCATTTGCAATTTGGGCGACTCAATGAGGTGAGACAAGCAGCAACACGTCATTAAATTTCGTTATGCTTCAATTTACTTTCTCCGAAAACTTACAGAAGTCGAAGATCACGTTCCATCAATTCGGTAACATCATCGAATAGCGGCCGGGACAGAAACAACAGGTAAATACAACAAAAAACTCTTAGATACATTTAGAAAATTGAGCTATCAACTTTGTTGACAGAGGTAAATGTTTGAAATGGAATTTTCCTCTTTAAGTTTTCTTTTGAGCTTTAATGACTCAGCTCAGTATCGGTCCAGTATTATGTTATGCGGTTTACTCTACAAGGAATAAACCTCAAAGAGCTTTCAATGTATATGAATCATAATATTTACTCTTTTTCCACCTACAAAACCGCAATTCATTATGTTCCAACATTTCTCAAATTTTATGCGAAAAACTATTTAAAAGCTTTTTTTTATCGTCAAGCTTTTAAGGGAAAACTTTACTTTTATGGTCTCGACAACATTGAGTTGAGAATAAAAAAATTTACGACATAAAATGGCCATTGAGGGATTATAGTTTTCCCCATAAAACCCTTTCACGCTGGTCGGCAACATTCACCGTTGTGCAAAACTGGAGATTGCAATTAAGATTTTATTTTTCTATCGTAAAATTAAATTCATTAAGGGACATTCGCTAGAATTTATTTAGTCGACTGCCTGTTAACTACCAGACTGGATAAAGATTGATTACATTATGCTACCATAACTATAGTGTAAGCTATTCGCGTCACTAGATCCGTTTTTTTTTTTTTTGTTATTGTAGAATATTGGAAATATACAGCACAATTTCATCAGCGATGTTGCCTCAATCAAAAGCTCCTTTCAATCACTTTTTATTCTCCATTGTCTATCAAATTACAATTTTCGTTAGGCATGCGGCCTGGATTAGATTAGGTTCATATGATGAAGATTGCTTCGGGACATGAATTCATGTTATCGGATTGGATTATCTACTTATATAGTTTCCATTTCTCGTATTTATTTTCATTCATTTGAGAATGAAAAAGTTCATCACGGCCAATGGCGATACCTTTTTTTTTATTGTAAAATTCATTTTTATTTTGAATTGTTAATTTCACTTTTGCAGCTCTCTTCTTCCACCACAAGAACGACATCAAGGCTGAATGCCTTGTACACTGTACAGTGTTTTCATAATTAAATTCCATTTCCGTTAGATTTATCGCACGGATTACTAATGTCAAATCACTCTGAATTGCAAATTTATTTTATTTCTTATTCGTGTAATCTGAAACATGCCGAAAAACCGACAGGCATTCACGCCGTGATTTGTTTGCTGTTGTTTTCACGCCATTTAATTATTTTTAGGAATTTATTTTTGTCTATTTTTTGCTAACAATTCCTTCACGACCACGGACTTTCCTTCTTTTTTTTGTAAATGTTGGTAAATGTTCATGGCTCTACTGATGCTTAATAAAAATTTGACACCAACCATTTCATGGGCACGAGTGAATTATTCAAGGCTTTAAGAAGCTTTTCTTCGGATTTTGGAGAAAAATTTTCCGCTTTTTTTCCTTATTACGCGGGACCTTTTAAGGCATTGCCTTTCTCTTTCAATTAAATTCATAACTTCTCTCCACTTCACTTCAACTTCTTCTTTCGTATGTTCCGTATAGAGATTAAAAAGGTTCTTAATCTTGTTTTTCAATTTCATTACCATACTCGAGGGCACCACACCACCATGGCGAAAGAGAGCGCACAAAAAAAAAGTTTAAACGAAGTTTATTTATTTGGGGGATGATTGTTCGAAAATCTCGAGATGGCGAAGTTGAAAATTCTAAAAATTAAAGTTAAATATTTTATTTAATTATTACAAAATTTTATAAATAAAATTATCATTTCGGTACTTTCTTTTAACGTAAATGGTGTCTCGTTTTAAAAACTTTATTTTGAATCACAAACTTCGTTTGAAGAGATCGAAATTAAATTAACTCTCGGTTTTATGTTGTTTTTTCAGTACTGGTTCACAGTTCATGGATGAAATAAAACAACTGGAAAAAGCTAAAGATGAGGAACAAAAGAATGTGGCTTATAAAATTGCGATGCTCGGTGATTCGGGCGTTGGAAAAACGGCTTTAACTTATCAGTTTACAACATCGGAATATATTTGTGCATACGACTTGAGCTTGGATGATGATTATGGCCAAAAGACCGTTTCGGTGCTGTTGAATAATCAAGAGACGGATCTGGAAGTCATCGATCATCCAGCATGCGAAATGTCGGTGAGTTTTTTTTTTTTTTGTTTAAATCTCTCAAAGGAATTTTTTTTTTTTTTTCAATGAAATGATTTTTTTCATGCTAAATTTAACTTTCTAGAGCAGCTATTAGACGTACTCTATCATTCATTCATTTAATTTCTCTTATTGTTGTGTTGTTGATGTGTAGGTGGAAGCCTTTTGTTCGACATACAGCATCGACTTGTTTGTCATTGCATATTCAGTTGTTGACAGAAAATCATTCAAAGTGGCCGAGCGAATATTGCTGTACTTGAAGGAGAATGAAATGATGCTGACACGTGGAGCAATCTTAGTCGGCAACAAAACCGATCTGGAGCGACAACGCGAAGTAACAACACAAGGTCTGGTACCAGCAAAAATACGAGATTGATTGGGTTTTAATTAATTTTTTTTTCTTGGTTTTATGTTTTTCTTCATTACAATATTTAGCTGGTCGTAAGTTAGCAAAAGAGATTGGCTGTAAGTTCATAGAGACGTCAAGTGGCCTCGACCATAACGTCGACGAATTACTTGTGGGCATTGTGGCCCAAGTGAAACTCAATCCACAACGTATTCGCAATTTGTCGGAAAAACAACGCACAAATTTGTGTATGACGTCGCAGCAGAAATGCAAAGGAACATCAGATCATGATCATTTTACACAATTGCGTCGCAACCAGCGAAATAAAAGCAATATGAAGAAATCTCTTGAGAATAACAGAAGGAAATCAAAGGGAAGTTTAGGTGGTGCGGGTAATAAGGAGAATATACATGAAGAAGACGAAAGCGATGATGAGCGATCTTCTTATGATGGAAATGACAGTGACATTGAAAAGTATTTGAATTTAGATGAAAAAACTCAGCAGCAACATGGCGCAAGTTCTGGTGAAACGATGCATATGAATCGGTTGTTGAACGCGCGACGTTATGCAACTCCTGGTATGAGCACGCATTATGGTGGCGTGATGAATCCGTTTCATAACAATAATGGTGGAAGCTTAAACAACAGCAATACTAATCTAAGTTCATCATCGTCCAGCACACCAACAGCTCTTAATGCTATACCGGGTCCATCAACGTCTAAACCACAAACAAGGCGTGATTCTTATGAAATAAAAAATCAGCCTAGCAATAGCTTAACGATTACACCAAAGAAATCAGAAATGTCAGGTGGTGAAAGTGATGGAAGCAATGGTCGATGCATTAATAGACTCTCAAATCGCACCAAACTATTCTTAACATCATTTCTCAAATTCAAACGTTCGCTACGCGTTAAGCGACGCAATTCAAGCAGCTGTAGTGATCTGTTTGTCATTTGAAAATGGATCAAATGTTATCTTATTGGAATTATTTGAGTTATTTTTAGTATAAAATAAATCCATACCGTCATAAAATGACGACGAAAATATCGCGTTGAATTCGCATCCCGTGAAATATTTTTCCTTCCTTTTCAAATTGTATTTCAATGTCAATTTTCAATATTTATCTCGACTATATTTAGAACATGAAGGACTTGGCAATAAATAATAAATTGCGGTTTTCTAGCGTTTTCTTTTTTATTTGTCACACAACAACGTAAAAGTTGCGGACTGTGAATTTTTTGTGGACAAATATTTTGCGAACTTAAAGAAAAACACGTATGACTTATCTATACATAAAATTATATTTTTTTTTATAACATTTCGACTTTAATTGCATTTTACATACACGCAAATAATGTTTTCATGGAAGAATGTCACGCAATTTCATGTTTACAACTGCTCAAAACAACGAGAATACTTCACAACATAATCAAATATTTAAGTTAGAATACACCATTGACCAATTTTGATTACAGCTCTTGATAAAGACTTAATAAAACTCTGCTTTTTAATTGACATCATCGTGAAAAAAATGTTTTGAGCATAACATTTTTAAGAAAACGCTTATGATAAAAAAAGAAGCAAATTGAGAAATTTCTATGAATCAAATAAAATTTGATTATTTTGGATGTTTATTGTGCTTGTACAGAACACACGAGAAATAAATTTATTGTAAGAAAGATTAAGAAAATCTATTTATGAAATAAATTATACAGAAGAAAAAAAAATTCGACGCCAAAGATGAAAATTGTTGTGCTGATAAGAAGCAAAAAAAAAAAATAGAATAAATTTCTGCTGTGAATCCAAAAAGGTAATATCTAAATACTTATTTCTTTATATTTTTTGTCATAAATGTGTAATTCGACATTATCCAATTACTTTTTCTTGAGCTGCTCGTGTTTCATTTGCTGGAATTTGGCCTGTGAGGAGATTTGCATCATACGCACTGTTGTGTCCAAGAGACTTTTTCGAGTCTCCGTGAAGATATTTCGCGAATCGTGTTGATTTGAGTTTTGGCTTGACCGTTGGTTTGAAGTGTTAGAAATGTTGAGCGGATTGGTGACGCTCAGTGGTGATGGCAACAGTGATCTAGCAGCTGTAGCTCCAAACCATGAAGGTGTGCTTCCCGTGGAGCGTCTAGAGGCTGAATAAGTAATAATTCTATTTGATGAAGATGGCGTTGCATTACTTTGATGTACTGGTGTTCCTTGGGATGTGTTAGATAGCGCTTTTGGTGCTCTCACTGAAGTAATTGATGGCGAACCTAATGCAAATAGATCTGGAGTGATTTTTCCAGATCTCGAAGTAGAAAAAAGAAATAGTTACACAGAAAATTCTTTTATTTACCTACTACTTAGGTAGCATTGACGCCGATTGTCATTTTACCGATAAGCTTTTTTCAGCTTCTCCATATGTGTTTTTTCGCGCTCCATTGTTTCCATAATGTCCCGTTTCATCTTGTTCAAATGAATCATTTCGTTCTTTATTTTATTGTATTTTTGTTTATAAACTTCTGTTTTCTCCACATACAAACGAACCTGATTCTCATTAAATGAGTTGATCTTATCGATAACGCTGAACTGATTTGAAATGCTTTTGTTGTCGAGGAATGTCTTTACTTCAGATGGCATATGTTCAGTTATTTTCATTACTTTGCATTGGAAATTGCAGATGCGACAAAAGTTTTCGAAGTTTGCCATACACAATGAGCAGAAGACATGGGTACAGCTAGTGATGACAAATTCTCTCTGGACTTCAGTGAAAGATTCGACGCACGAATTACAAAAAATTACATCTCCCAGCGGCATTTTACTGCTTTCTTCACTTTCTTTACTGATTTGGTTATTAAATATAATGCGAAGATGCCTGCTTTAATTCTGTAGACATGAAATACATACAGTGCTACAGTGCGGTCAGTAAAAATGGCACCGTCCCATAGCTTTGAAGTTACAATATAAGCTTTGATTACTTTTAAAAATTGAAGCGAAACGTTTAAAAAATTTCGGTGCTGAACTACTAATGTACCTACCTAGAGGTAAAGTTCCTTTAATTACAACACGTACCAAAAGGAAGACGGAACAATTAAACTAACAAATAAATCCGCCAAAATGTGGGCTTTTACAGCGGTAAAATTTGACTTTTTTTTCTACAATTTCATTGTAGGTCATCGACTAGAAGCTGAATTAGTGGCTTCATGAGCGATACCGACCTTAGCAGGACATAAGAATATAAGGAGATAAGTAGGTAAAAAGAAAGTAAATTTCGTAGCGTTCGGTAGCGTTTATATATCCAACTTATTTAACTACTCATCTAAGAAGATATTTATCAGAAGTTCGAACTGTAAAATGGATGGGTGCATGTCGTCGATGGATACAAAAATGCATGATGTTCATGGTATTCTTTTTTCAAAGAAAAATAAGCTTCAAGTTGTAAAAGTAATTCGACATTCACTCGATGGGGCTACTCTGGGGGCTACTTAGGTAGTAGACAATAAATTGCGTCCTCCTTTCGTATAAATCGAAGAACTGCATCTTCCTTCAGTAAACATCGAAAAGAAAGTACTTAACTTTTCTCAGCGAGAAATGAAGGATCATTGTTACAAGTTAGAACATGAACTAAGAAGAAGGGCAATGACAAAGCCATTTACTGTTTGCTTGCTCAAGCATAAAATGTGGGCTGCAATCTCGACAGCAATCAGCAATCTACAATTTTCCCAGCTACTTAACAATTTTAATTACGCAGAAAATACTCTTTTGATGAAACCGCAAAGATAATCCCGGATGATAGAGCATCTTTCAGATAACATTTCAAGAAATTTCGGTTGATTATCATTATTATGAAACATGAGGTTTGTAAAACATTCGGGCAAGTAAAAAAAACGACCCAAAAGCATTCGAGATGACTTTACAAAATTAAAACGTTATTGCACAAAGAAAAGTATAAGATCGATAAACGTTTGACAAGAATTCGGAATTTAGTTATTTTAAGGCAAATCGCTGCTGGATTGGTACGTATAACGTAGCACAGGCTACAAAAAGGTCAATAGAAATGTTCTTCTTTTATCAATTCATCGAGATCAGGGTATGGAAAATACACTATTTTAATTCGTATTTGTACGTGGACTTTGCTGTAATCATACTCACGGCTATTCGAATTTTTTTCCTCGCATACCTATGCAGCTTGCGATACCGATTTAGATAAGAAAAAAAAAATGTTTTAAAAGTAAGACCAAGCTTTTACTTATTCATAAGAAAGCATTGGCTGAGAGCAGGACATTTTTATAGACTTTACTTCGGTCGATTTCGGTAAATAATATTATTCTCAGCCCCTGAAGAAGAGTCATAAAATTGTCGTAAAATTGTTTTTTAGGTATCTTAAAACGTAATCCATATAAAATGAAAAAGGAAATATTAATTTTAACCTTCTGTAAGCCTGCAAATTCTGATCTAGGAAAGGAAGTTGCAAAATTTTCGCGTAATTTTAAGATTGCCTGGGATCTTCTTGGATTTTTCGTGATTTTACGTATATTGCATAACCTCGGCAAAATCACCGGATTGATGAGGATCACGTGCTGTTTGCTTTATAAATAAACGTCGCAAAAACACGGCTCAAAGTAAAAACAGAATATTTTGTGGGTTGAATTTTTCTAAGGAAAATAATGACAGGCCGGATCCACGTAAATTTCCATCTTCGTAGAGCATACCGACATCACACTTTGTAGCATCAACAACCGAAATGTCTAACTAAACAAGCATAACAGAATTTAAATTTACGACCTATTTCTACAGTCAATGAAATGCTTATCATTTTTTTCTACAGACATCTAGCAAACACATGATGGAGCTTTCCAGTAGATTGTTGTGTGTTTATGTTACTTAATGTCGGTTTGAAGAGATCAAGATGGAGATGGACATTATCACAATTGTCAAGACAATAATTGAATGATCATTAAAATTTTATGGTTAAGAAAATTATTCAAGATACTCATTTATAAACCCCACAAAGAGCAACTTTGTATCTGCCGCGAAATATTGAAAATTTTATGCTGAGAGCTAACAAAATGACAACGACATTCACTGATGCCAATTAGCGAACATACTTGATTTATTTGTCATCGTTTTTGCCATTCATTGATTTTGTGTCATTGTGTCATGGCCATGTTTAGTGTTTGTTTTGATTCAGGTTCTCATATTGACATTCCATTTACAGAAAGGACGAGAAGAGAAAAACCTGCATTCTGTCATATAATGATATTAAATCGAAGATATTTTGTCAATAGAGTAGTATCTAAATCGTCAAATATTTTATTGTATCTAAACATCTCATGACATTCTAGTTACAGTCTGCCATTAAATGAATTCTAATGATGGTCTAAGCATGTCATATCAGCAAAAGTAACTTGATTTATGTCACAAATTTATGTAAGATTTCAATCTGTATTGATTTCATTCGTGTGCATTTTTGCTACACAAAGCAAATCATTAGAAAGCTTAATCGGCTTCAAAGAATGAGAAATAAACTGCTGACAAATAAATTTTCACCCTAATTGAATTGAATTGAAGTGTCGCCTTTTGTCATTTATTTTCTTTTCATCGCCTCAAAAGTTATATTATCAGAAGATTTATTGCAATGCTTTTACAACTCAATTAATAAGAATATCATTAAGGGTGGGGTAAACACTTAATACAAGGAGTAGAAAATTGCTCGAAAAGCAACAATCTGGGCTCGACTAACTGGCAACATGAAATCATATGAAAATTCATTTATGACTGACCTTTTCTCATTCAATCTTTGTCATGATATTTGCCGTTATTGTCATACATATATATGAAGAAGGTACCCAACGCAATCAACTGAAACATATAAAGCTAGCGCATATCCATTGAAATAGTTTTTTGTGCTTAATTATCACTTTCATTTAATTTTAGCAAAATTAGAGCACACACTTGTCTATTTATTAATAGATTTAGTGTGGGAGTATCATTGCATTGCGTGAAGCCAAAACCTTCATTAACATACACACAATGAACACACCGGTTCTGCTTCTTAGAAAAAAAAATTAAATATATCTAAGAACACGAATTGAGACCTGAACAAATATCATCCGTCTATATTTTGGTTTTGATGGGCAAATATCATTTTAAAAATATTTTAAATATAAATAAAAACAAAAAACGACAGTCAACAAAATTTATCGTAATTAAATTATCGAAGGAAATTATTCGTCTAAAAGTATTATGCCGATGAAGGAAATTTTATTGTTATTACTGCCAAAATATTGTTTTAGTATTTCAGATAATGTACCGGTTCACATGCTGGCAAAGTTCTCTTTTGGTTCGGGCTCTAAAGGCACTTGTAGCGAACAATTTATAACCATTTTATCTACGACCACCCCCAAATTTGCAATAGGTTTTAAAAATAACGCTTGTGCTACAACAGCTACGAAAACAGTTGTACGGTTCCCTAATTTAAAAAATTAAATTTTGTTATTATAAATATTTGTGAAATTTTTTTTGCAGAACGTTTTATATGCAAGATAATTGTTTCATTTTTTCTCTTTTCACTTTTACATAAAGATATTTTAAAATTATTAAAACTTTTTCTGAGTCATTTCTCCTTCTAGAGAAAAAGAACATAGGCTTTAAAAGCCTTTTAATGTTTCTAAACGTTTTGGTATTTCCACTGAAATCTGAAATATGTTCTACGTATTTGAGATGAAATGTTGTATTTTTTTTTTTTCAACATATTCAAGAAATGCTTCTGCCCGGCCGTAATGTCATATAAATATTTGATCGGATTTCCGTGAAGTAGATAAAATATATCTATCTATAATATAACTCGACTCTTATTTTTCAAATTCACATTTTATTTCTCATGTGTTACGCTTCAAATAACTTGCTGTAACCGATCACCATTTGTTTCCAATAGAAATCTGTCCGAGTCGTGCGAAATTGACAGCTTCTCTCTCCGCATATCGGCGGCAAATTTCATCAGCTATGTAGGTTGTATCTTTTCCATTTGGAATAAAGAAGCTCCCTATTTCTTTGCCTCCATAATAACCAACAATCCCGCCCACTATTGCACCTGGAATGCCAAATGAGGATCCTAATATTGCACCCAATGTGACTGTACCGACTGTACTACCGAATTCTTTGGCCTGATCATTATTGACGAATTTGATTGTGATTTGATTGGGATCGGCCATGCATCTATTGTAATGATTCTTGTATGAATTCCTGTACATCTGGTCAAGAGCTGGATCAGAAAACATTTGCGGCATGCCTAAAAGTTGTCCACAGCATGCAGCAATTACGATAATTATGCACAATAATTTCATGTTTCACTCCCGTCGTTGTCCAATCGAAGTTACTTAGCTGTGCGATTATATTTTTTGACTGATAGTATTTGCTCTGAAGCCACTGTTTTTATACACCAAATGTGAAATGTCAAAGATTTAATTTTATTACAATTTCCTTCAAGTTTAAAAGAGATAAGCCTGGCGAATGTGAGAGAAGCTGGTGAGATTATTGTTATCAACTTTTTGATAATTTCTCTTTTTCTGTGGTGGTGGAAAGCATAAAACAATATACATTCACAAAAAGAGTGAACCATGTAGAGTTTTCTAACATGGTATGCGAAAATCACATTTAGCGTTTAGGCAAAGTGTCAGCGTTTAAAAATGTTTATGAATATCTCGTTTCATATTTAATGGTTTTTCTTTGAAGCTACTAAAATATGAAACTCTCATTTGAGTGATAGAGTTCGCTTTCAAAGCACGCAAAGCAATCAATAGCAATTTCAGCATCCTGAATTTGGTTTTCAGCATCATTTGAAACTTTTCTTAAAAACGTTTTGCTAGGTAGTGAGATCTTCTTATGTCTGATGATTCGAATATGTTTTCGTTTAAAACATTTAATAAGAAATATAAATATTTATCTATTTATTTACAGCTTGTTATCAGTACTACTGAGCAATTCAAACTCATCGGGAACATTGGTTACGAGAAATAAAATTATCGTTTCTGGTGGTGATTCTCGGTGCAGGTCGGTAAAAAAACGGAAACTAAAAATTTACAACGATTTTGGTCACATATTAAATATTTTTAAATTCAATCAACTAAAGCCAGCTCGGCAAAAATTTCATTGGCATTAAAAGAATGCTTGTAAATCTATCACTGTCCTCGGAACCAAACACTTTGTAGATGGAAATACTATCAACGAAAAATATTCAAAATTTACAGTCCAGTTTCGAAAAGTTTCTTTTGATTAGTTGTTAAATTGTAAGGCATTCATTCGAATAATTTTTGAAACTTTGTATCTAACTCCACGGACCCTCCCACATGGATTTTCTGTCCCCAAAATTTTCGTATATTACCATTTTATATTTTCCCTTTTACAAAAGATATTTAAAAAAATTTAAAGTGAACCATTTCAATCTCTAGAGAGTCACAAAGAAAGAGCTTCTAGAGGATCGATGGTTTGTTATTATTTCTAAGATGGGACCAATGTTTTGGCACGCGTATTTTGGATTGACTAAAAAAAGCTCTTTTTCTACCTTAGTTCATATATGTATGTACTAAGTAAACTTTCAATTCTGTTATTCAATGTTTGTTGAAAGCTCTGGTTAGGTTTACACATGTGTATTCAAAATGTTAAATGTTTTGTTCGATAAAACAGATATTTTTCTATTTGCATACTTAGACATTGATGGAGGTGATGTCACGGTAACCATTGTGCAAAATAGTATAAATTCTCATGCTACTTATTCCCTGGAATCATTCAGTGCATCAATCATTAAGGTTGCCATGGCTTACATACAAATTTCGATTTTATTGTTAGCTCTAGTTTTTGGATCATCTCAGTGCATAGACTATTGTAATTTGCCATCCTGCTATGGTAATCCTCATATCGCGTGCAATAATACTGGTGTATTCTCTTCGAACTGTGATAAATATTATAACGTAACCAAAATTGTATTTAATGGATATCTTCAAAACTTAATATTGGATGCTCACAACACGTTGAGGAACCAAATAGCATCTGGAAACAATCCAAGCTTTCCGAGTGCTAGTCGTATGCCTAGAATTGTGTGGGACAATGAACTTGCATATCTTGCCGATCTAAATACAAAACAATGCAAAATGCAGCATGATAGTTGCAGAAACACTTGTGAGATCAAGCAAAAACAGTCAAGTTGTGTTGAATTTTAAAAGCTTTTTTCCTATTTTTAGTATCGCTTGATTTCTCAGGCCAAAATTTGGGTGCTATTGCGACTACTAGCCTTTTAGTTAATGAAAATTTTATTAGGAGCATGATAGGTAATTGGTGGGCCGAAATTAGAAATGCAAATGTTAGTGACATAAATAAATATTCCACAATTTCATCGAGCGGACAGTAAGTTATTTGCCTATTAACAAATTTCGAAAAATGTTGCCTAATTTTTATATTTCTACTCATGTTTAAAGGGTTATTGGTCATTTTACAGTTATGGCCAATGATCATGTTACAAGAGTTGGCTGTGGACTGACAATATACCAATATATATCAGCGACGGGTACATTATGGAGAGCTGCTTTATTTGCATGCAACTATGCTTCAACCAACATTATTGATTACCCAGTTTATCAATCTGGTCCAGTTGCTAAATATTGTCCAGACGGAGCTGATACGCTATATACTGGATTGTGCAACATTACGAATAAAATCAATCCAAATATTTTTTAATTCGATTAAATACAAAATATCCAATAATTTATTTTCTAATTTTATATTTAGAATTTTTGAATTTAGAATGAATAACATTATCCGAATTATTCGTCATTTTGGTTTTGAATTAATTTTATTTTCTTTAAGACAGAAGGCTTTATAACTTAACTATGTAGTAAGCTATTAAATAAATTCCGACAATAAATTAAAACCAAAACTTGAAAATCTTTGAAAATTCGTTCGAGTCTCGATCTCGATTTTTAGTTGAAGCTCAGCTGAAGTTTGTGCATTTCCATTCTATTTTACAGGTGTATTAATACTAAGGAAGGACAGTTTTCCAGCCTCCCAATAATAATATCATTGTCAGCTATATATGAATCGACGTAACTCGCACAAGACTATTACTATGCTCTGGAGCACAGAAGCAATACCAAATTTTTAGTGTTGGCGTTGCACCAACTGCATATTGTTATTCTAGAATGCTTTAGTTTGTTATATTAAAATGTTTCTCAATGTTTGGGAATTAAATACTTGCAGTTTTAGATCATCAGAGAAATCATGTATCAGTTTCACAAATCCTAAGTCGATGCAGAGTAAGTTATATTGCATTCGATCTTATGCAAAATTATGTTCACCATATTTCTTCGATGGCAACTAAATTATTTTCTTCCTTTTTTTTTGACACGTGTATACTACTTAATGATCTTCGGACAAGTGAATCAAATGAAACGCTATTAGTGTCTTAATAAAAAAAAAATCCAGAATTATTGCAGGATGTGCAATTTGATTAGAAACATTTCTCTTATCTCTCAGTTGAATATTTTGATTACTATCTAATTTTCATCAATTTTTGGAAGCAAATATTATCGTGAATTAACCATAAATGCATCAATTATTCGAGAATCATTTTTCCATCTCCCATGAATTTTTCAATTTCCCTCATTGCAATTGCATATTTACATCATGCTAAATTCAATATCTATCAATGGCAAGAAATTTCAAAGAAAACCATCATTCTATAGCAGCTTTAAATTAATGTAAAACATAAAGTGAAAATTTCAAGTTATTTAAATTTAATTCCAAAATTGAAATTAATTTTATTCAGTAATGATGCACAAATATTTTGAAATTCATTACAAAGAGTCGTGTAAGCATTTATGGTGCTTAGATTGGTGCAGCTACAGTTACTGCTTCTTCGGCACTGCTACTGCTTGACTTCTTTCCGGATGAATGATTCTCGTGTGAAGCATGAACTGGGTGCACCTTATGTGCTTTGGCAGCAGCTTTATCTGCCGAATGGACTTTAGCTTCTCCTGATGGATATTAAACATTTGTCAATAAATATATGTTACTTGTTTACATAGATTTCAAGCAACTTACCAACTTTACGGTCAGCTTGGGCAAAGGCAGCCAATACCATGACAACAAAAGTGATAATCAAGAAGAATCTCATTTTGTTTTAAATGTTTTTGAAATTGATATTTACAAGTTAAAAAACAGAAATTGAAGTGTGGTGAAAGTGATGAAAATCTATCAATTTATACAAAATTTCACAAAGATCTTGAAACATGTGGTATGATGTATCAACAACGCGTGCACCCGTGAACAGTTTTACTTTTGCATAGCAATATTCAGATATTGTTATTGAATAAGGTAAAATTTCAGAAAGAAACAGCTGTTAAAAGTCGCAAAATAAAAAAATAGCAGTTTGAGTAACAAAAGTTGTCACATTTGTTTTTATAAAAAGCGTTCATGACAACTATTCAGCGAGAAGAGCTTTGGTAAAATAATAGCATGGCCCCTATAGTAGTAATATTTCAGCCTAGAAATAAACCATCCAAATTGGCGCATTTTATACGCGAAAACAGTTTTCATCAAAATACCTTCAAAATTTATCTGAATTCAGCACTTTATGTACTTAGACAACTTAACATCATCTTTAGGGATATTTCAGTGATAAGTTGTCAGCAGTGATAAATCTGTGTCACAGGCACTATGAATATTTATCAACATATTTTAGATTAAATAAAAGTTTCCTTCTTAAGATTCTAAGGGACACTCGATGGACATCTTTGCAAAATATGATGTACGTTTTTTACACAATTACAATTTAACATGAAGGCTGGCGAGCCCTACAAATGTTTTTGAAGCTGTTGATTTGTATGTATCATGCAAATGAACATCAACAAATTAAATAGTAATATAAGCAAAAATATTGTGAATATTGTTTATATCTGTTCATATGGTCCTTAATACCGGAGACAAATTAAGTCATTCAGCGCTTCGCCATCATAAAGAATAAGAATATTTGCGCGTTCATCATGTTTTACAGTTGATCGGTTTACAATTATGCATTAGCAAAATATGAAATTGAAAGAAAAGGGCCCAATATTGTTTTTGTGGTACAACTGTTTTTCACACCCTTTTATTATGCAAGTTCCCTGGGAAAATAGTTTGCTTGTTGCACAAGACTATTACTTTCCAGAATTATTGCGGGATGTGCAATTTGTTTAG
Source organism: Propsilocerus akamusi (assembly GCA_018397935.1). Classification (NCBI taxonomy): domain Eukaryota; kingdom Metazoa; phylum Arthropoda; class Insecta; order Diptera; family Chironomidae; genus Propsilocerus; species Propsilocerus akamusi. The sequence goes on along the minus strand of CM031470.1, from coordinate 6,987,371 downwards.
AAACATTTCTCTTATCTCTCAGTTAAATATTTTCCTAACGCGCACCGCTGATAATTACTATTCTTTATCAATTTATGGGAGTAAATATTACGAATATTATCGTAAAGTAACCATAAATGCCATCAATTAATCGAGAATCATTTTTCCATCTCCCATGAATTTTGCAATCTCCCTAATTGCAATTGCATATTTTTATCAGCTTTGAATAATAATCGTAATAAGTTATTTGTTATTGCAGCATCTTTTCCTTTATCGCATAAGTTCGCATAAGTATAGAAAACAATATTTAAGTTCTTTTTCTACCTTTTCAAGATGATCAAAATTCATAAATTTTAAGATTGATATAGAATCAATATTGATAGCATAGAGCTAGATTCAATATCTATCAATGGTAAGAAATTTCAAAGAAAACCATCATTCTATAGCAGCGTTCAATTAATGTGAAACATAAAGTGAAATTCAAGTTAAATTTAATTCCAAAATTGAAATTAATTTTATTCAGTAATGATGCACAAATATTTTGAAATTCATTACAAAGAGTCGTGTTAGCATTTATGGTGCTTAGACTGGTGCAGCTACAATTAATGCTTCTTCACATGAGATGATTTCACCTTATGTTCTTTATTGCCAGCTTTATCTGACGAATGGACTCTAGCTGCTCCTTATTGATTTAAAAATTTTGTCAATGATAATGTTACTTATTTACATAGATTTTAAGCAACTTACCAACTTTACGGTCAGCTTGTGCAAAGGCAGCAGTACAAATCTCACTGAAGACCGAAAAACAAAATGCATATTGAAAGCAGACCGCGCTTTGCATATGTAGAAAAAAAAACGGTTCGGTTCCCATAGAACATCGAAAACTTTATACCTAATAATGGTAGCTCGAATTTTATATTTAACGTCATGTCTTCATGATCGTGACATGTGTGAAGTTTGAAACTGCTCTGAATTTCAGAGCGAGTGCTTTAGGAATACGTACTCGGCCAAAAGGGCCCTTCTGTAGAAAAACCAAAATTTATCGAATCCGATCCGAATAATATTTAGTTATTGTTTTCAATTGAGTTAAAATTTCAGAAAATACATAAATGTGATTACAATAACTATTTAAAATGAGGGCTGGCGAACCCTACAAATGTTTTTGTAGCTGTTGATTTGAATACACCGTATAGAGATGTCAACTCAACTCGTAGCTATTTATTAGCTACATGATTAGATATTTATTAGCTATGTAGCTATTGTTTTAAAAATTCCGCAGTTCTTTAAGCTTTTCAAGCGTTTATTTTTTATTTTACTCTAAAAATAGTTTTCTAAACGGACTTTGCGACCAAATTTTTGATAAATTCTAAATTTTCTGCCATCCCTGGAGAAAATTTGGGGAAAATGAAAGTATTTTCTCGTACAATTCTAAAAGTTTCTTCTGATAGGTTTTTTGTTGAATTTTAATTTTGTTTTGAAAAACAAAACACGTTGACTGAAAAACTTCAAAAATCTTTAAAGCTTTAATCATTTTATTCACACAATGCACTCTCACTAAAAATCATTTTATTTTTGAACAATACTGTAACCAACTTTGTCACAAAGTGGTGTTAAACACTTTTTATTTGTTACTTTTATGGGCGTTTGTATAAATAAGTGGTATTCACTTTTAAAAGAAACTTTTTTTTTTTATTGAAACTTTTTTTTTTGACACGTCTAAACTGCTCAATGATCTCGTGACAAATGAATTAGATGACACGCTACTGTCTTTTCAAAAATAAACATTTCAAAATTATTGCGATTCATTATCGTCGGTGTTAATGAGCAACTAAACTATGAAATGACAAGTGAAGTGAATGTTCATTTTAATATCGATTCTCGAAACATGAAGGCTGCAATAAATGACATCATTAATTTAAACCTCAAAATTGTTCAGCTTTTCACAAAGTTAAATAAAATTCACTAAGCACCAATATTGACATTTCTTCAGTTGGAGACTATGTAGGCATATATATTGATAAGCCGCATTTTGTACCTATTCGCTTTAAATCTCTAATCGCTCTCTAATCGCATCTAATATCTTTGAATCATACCTAATCGAAATTCACACATAGCCAATCATGTAGACATGTGGTTGTTACGGCAACCATTTTTGAATTTGAATTAAGTAGGTAGATGAATTAAAATTATTTCCAAAATCGATATGCATTTTTTTTTTATTCACGAAAGGTTTACAAAGATTTTGAAACAAAGAATCGTATTAGCATTTATGGTGCCTAGACTGGTGTAGCAACAGTTTTTGTGTCTTCGACACTGTTACTGTCGGACTTCTTTTCGACTGATTGGGCTTCGGCTGAAATGTGAACTGACTCCACAGAAACTGAGCGAACTGACTCCACAGAAACTGAGCGAACTGGCTCTACGACTGCCGTGCGAACTGGCTCCACAACAGCTGTGCGAACTGTCGTCTGAACTTTGACTTGAACATTCTCTGCCGAATGGACTCTAGGTGCAGCTGATTTATATAAAGATTTTGTCAGTAAATATGTATTACTTACATAGGATTTTAAACAACTTACCAACTTTACGGTCAGCTTGGGCAAAGGCAGCCAAGACCATGACAACAAAAGTGATAATCAAGAAGAATCTCATTTTTTTTTAAAATGTTTTTGGAATTGATATTTCAAAGTCAAAAAGAAAAATTGAAGTGTGCTGAAAGTGATGAAATTCCATCAATTTATACAAAATTTCACAAAGATCTTAAAACGTCTGTTATGATGTATCAATAACGCGCGTACCCCGGGAACAGTTTTACTTTTGCATAGTAATATTCAGTTATTGTTTTCAAATGAGTAAAATTTCAGAAAAAAACAGCTGTTAAAAGTGGCAAAATAAAAAAATTCCAGTTTGAGTAACAAAATTTGTACAAAAGGATCTCAACACGTCTGTTAGAAATGTCAATAACGCGCGTGATCAGGAACAGTTGTTTTTTTGCATAGCCATATTCAGTTATTGTTCTCAAATGTGTTATAAATAAAAAGTAGGCAAATAAAACAAACGGCTGCTGGAAGCGAGATTATAACAAAAAATAGCAGTTTGTATAACAAAAGTTCAAACTTATTTACATTTATAACAAGCGATCATAGCAACTATTCATCGAAAATGGCTTCATGATCACTACCGAGCAATAATAATATTTCAGCATAGAAATAAACCAACAAAATTGTCTCATTTTATATAATAGATCTGTTAAATAAAACACGAAAACAGTTCTTCATAACCTGTCAATTTTATATTTGTTCAGCATAATAATTGATAAATCTTTACCCCAGACCACCAAGTGGCGGAGCTAGGATTTGCTTTGGTGGTGACAATAGCCTTAAGGTAGGGTGACCAGCAAATTTTGACATAAAAATCTGATGAAAACCCGAGACAATCTCTGCAAAAACCGCACAGCTGGTTAGAATACCTTAAGGCAGGTGATTATGTTCAGTTTCCTCTGTATTTTGCTAATTCCACTGCAATGTCTGGACAATAAAGGTAGGCTGCTAAACGCAGAACTAAAGAAGCAAGTAAATATACATGGCCATTGCATTCATATTTCATACAATTCCCACTTTTCAGTATCAAAATATTTCAGCGCATATCAAGGCAGGCAGTACCAGAACACTTCATCCGATGGCCCATGCACCTTTGGAAGTAAAATAATCATCCACGTTGTGGATATTTCAACATTTGAACATATTCGAAGAAAGATACTTTACAAAAAAAAACCTAATTATTTTTTAAATTCGGCGAACCCCGCAAATGTTTTCTTCGCTGTTGAAGTGTCTGTAAGCATTATTTCCACACGTTAACTCACAAATTGAGTACCTATATTTTCAATATTGTTTGAATCTGTGTATGACAAAAAAAATTACAATTTTTTCCATTTTACAGAAATTGATAAATTTAATTGAAGATTTTATTTATATCAGGAATGTTAACAATTTCTGAATTTCGAGGAATTTCCTAAACTTTCACAACGGCTTTCCCAGTATTTCTTCCTCGTAACATTTCGATAAAAGCTTTCGCCATATTGTCGAATCCTTGCGTAATTGTTTCATGATATTTAATTTTACCACTTTGAATCCATTCCAACATTTGATTTATTCCTTCTAGCCACCTTTTACTCCAGCGATCACCGACAATAAAACCGATTACTTCCAGCTGATTTGCATTGATATATTTCGAAGGCGATGGCACTAAAATAACTTCATCATTGTAACCGGAAATTGCACCACAAACAGACATTCTACCATAAACATTCATTTGATGAAGAATTATCGATGCAAGCTCACCACCAACGTTGTCAAAATAGCAATCAACGCCATCCGGAGCGGCTTCTTTAAGAGCTTGCGTCATATCGCCTTTCTTGTAATTTATCGCCTTATCAAAGCCCAATTCTTGCTCAAGCCAAACACATTTCTCATCCGATCCGGCAAAACCAATAACCTTACATCCTTTAATTTTTGCGATTTGACCAACTAATGAGCCCACAGCACCTGCAGCACCAGTCACAACAACCGTTTCACCATTTTTTGGCTTGCAAATTTCTAAGAACCCAAAATATGCTGTGTTTCCAGGCATTCCCAAAGTTCCCAGTGCCAGTGAATAAGGTTCGCTCTTGAAGTCCGGCAGCTCGTAAAGTTGCGGAAGTCCACCATTATTTTCAAGGGCACTTGGATTGATGATTGTATGTGATCGCCATCCAACTTGAGCAAAAACGATTGTTCCTTTTGGGTATTTGTCATTTTTTGAATCAACAACTCTATGAGTACAAAACAGATACTGAGCTTGAGCACCTGAAATAATCTGGAAAAACTTACTTAGCCACTTGTCCACCAATCATTGTTGATCCAAGTGGAAATTTCGCCATCCATGGTCGCATGTAAGGATCAACACTTAAGTAAAGAGCTTCAACGAGAAATTCTCCATCTTCTAATGGCTGCAAATCCTCCTCGTCCAACTGAATATCTGACAACTTTGGTTCACCTTTAAATTCATTAGCGTAAATAAATTTCTTTGCTCTCATTGTCATTTTTTCTAACGCACAAATTTGTTTTAAGAAACTTCTTCAAATCGTTTTTCGACTGTGACTGACAAATTTAATAGTATTATCAATATTTTAGGCAGTTTTATGCTCATTGATAACTGTTTGTGGCAGTAATTGCTGATAAAGTTTTGATTGCGACATTAACAACCCAACTTTATTAAACTACTGCAAACATAATTGATGACTTGCAGTTTGATAAAAACAAATAAAATAACAAAAATTTGTGTCATGTGCTGATAAAAGCATCAATGTCATATTTCAATAGAAACGACAACAGCTTTAAGAAGTGATATCGAATTGCCTAAATAGGTGTAAAAAAATCCAAAAATTACGCTTTTTTTGTTTAAACTTTAACGACAGCTTTGCCAAGATTTTTGCCACGAAGGACATCGATAAAAGCTTTCGGCAAATTTTCAAATCCTTCAGTAATCGTTTCATGATATTTTATTTTGCCTTCTTGAATCCATTCAAATATTTGATTGATTCCTTCCATCCACCTATCAGCCCAGCGATACACAATGAAACCTTCCATCTTCAATTGCTTCCAAATAAAATTCGTTTGAGGTGGATTTATTTTGATTTCCTGATCATTGTAACCAGAAATTGCACCACAGACAGAGATTCTTCCAAACTGGTTCATTTGACTGATAATGATTGCACTTAATTCACCACCAACATTATCAAAATAACAATCAATTCCATTTGGGGCTGCTTCTTTCAATAATTGAGAAACATTGCTCGTTTTATAATTGATCGCTTTGTCAAAGTTCAATTCTTGTTCGAGCCAAAGACATTTCTCGTCCGAACCGGCAAAACCAATGACTTTGCAACCTTTCAATTTTGCAATTTGGCCAACCAGAGAACCAACGGAACCAGCAGCGGTGCTGACTGCAACAGTTTCGCCAGCTTTTGGTTGACATATTTCCAGAAATCCAAAATAAGCTGTGTTTCCAGGCATTCCCAAATAACCGACAGCTAACGAATGAGGCAAATCACCAAATTCAGGAAGTATGTGAAGATTGTGTTTGGGAAAAGATGAAGGATTTGCAACTGTGTGTGATCGCCATCCGAAAAGTCCATAAATAATTGAACCAACTGGAAAATCCTCATTCTTTGACTCGATGATCCTTAAACACAAAATGTTTTAAATTTATAAATTGCACAAATACAGAAACACAAATATTTTGCTGTTACTTAGCAACTTGTGCCCCAATCATTATAGAACCGAGATGAAATAAATCAATGTACGCCCGTAATCCAGCGTTTATTCCAAAAAACAGTGCCTCTGCAAGGATTTCACCATCTTTGAGCTGATCAAGTTCTTCTTCGTGCATCTCGATGTCGCTCAGCTTAGGTTCACCAATAATTTTTTTGGCATAAATAAAAACTTTTGCTTTCATTTTTTAATATATTGCTGATAACTGAATCCGTTGAAAGTTCTATCGATACTGATAAGATACTGATATAAAATATTATAGATTTGATAATTATTTGTTATATTTATCGTTATCAATTAATGCTGAAATTGTTATCAACAGTGAGATTGTTATAATGAGACTTTTTGAGAGTCTTCTCATCGATTGTAGCAAATTTGGAGAGCATTAGTTCCCTCCTCCGCCTCTCTTCCGTTAGAATAAAATCGAAATAAAATGACAAGCCAGAGAATAAAGCAATTTACAATTATTACAACTGTCAAGAGTGTATCATTCTTTGTACTGTTCACATGTTCACAAGTTCTTATTGGCAACAGATTTGATGACAAAAGTGTTTAGAAAAGAAATATTCGCTGATAGATCAAGTTACACATACAACAAGACTAATTCATTTTTTCGATTCCAGTTTTAGCAGACGGTGTTTGGTGTGGAGTAAGATCTAAAGAATTAAGAATAGAAATATAAGTTTCATACTTTATCTATTTTAATTATTTTTGTTATTATTTAGAAAATTTCTTCTAAGTATTTCAATTTTATTCAATTACTATCAATCTAAATATAATTTCAATTTCTTCTCATTTTTCGTTCAATTCTAAAGAAATTTATTATTTTAATTTTAATAATTTGATTAAAAAAATTAGGTAATGGATGGGATCCAAGCACTTTTCGAACAATTATATAAACCACCGCCGTTGAAAAAATTCTCCGGTGTGCAAGGCACGTTCGGAAATTGGTTTACATAATTTTTGATTAACCATGAAAATTTATCAGACCAAAGAAAATATACATACTTGCGAGCATGGCTGACTGGTGAGCCCGCCGAACTCGTCAATACATTGCCATTATCAAGCGAGAATTGGGCGATAGCATTAGATATGTTCACAAAAAGATATCGCAATACAAATATAACGCAATATATACAGGAAAATTCAAGAACATGACAGAAAATTAAAAAAAGAAAGGGTTCAGAGTACATTGTATGAGGCGCTGATAACACGTCTAGTAAGCCACAAACTATACAATCTATCCAACATTTCATTATGGGAAGAAATGGAGGAGCTAGCTGAAGGCAAAGTTCCAAGTCTAGAGAAGGTGTTGAATTTCTTGGGAAATAGCAGTTCACCATACAAATGCACATGTAATGCATGTATGCAGAAGCATGTACAGAGGATGCCTTCAATCAAAACATGCGATAAAAGACACAACACATTGCTTCACATTGTTGTGTAGAATCCAGCATCATCAAAGCTACCAGTTAGTGGACAATTGCAACATATTTCTTACAGAAAAATATTATTTAGAGATAAATTACAAAAATATAACAACATAAATATTTAAAAAAAAAAAGTTTCTGTCAGGGCTCAATGACCTAAATTGCAAGGCAACAAATTAATTTAGGTAAATAAAAATGCTTAATTTGACAAACTCAAAAGTAAAGCCGTTGCACGCTTGATCCAAAAACTTGAATTTTGTTTGCCAGTTTGGAGATCGACTGTGGTTATAAAAGATGCAACTGAACCTCGTGCAGCACGAATTGGATAATAATAAGCTGGGCATTCGTAGATTTTCTTTGATCTTCGTTTAATATCAGTCGATGTCTTGAAATGAATAATAGGCATTGGACAAATTAGTTCTAAAAGTTTCGGTTCTTGCAAATAACTTTTATCGCGATTCCAGGAGCCACTTTCAAGAAACAATCCTTCGATGTAAACTCCATTTTTTGGTACTTCGTGTATGCTTGGTTCAAATTCTGGTTGAACATTATATTCAAACACCAAATTATCAATGGGAATTTTTTGTAATCTTGAAGATTTTTGTAGAACAGCCGTAAGGAAACTCGTTGGAAATGAAAATGCAGAAAGCCAGAAAACATTCGGCGCCTTACACGTTTCAGCCCATTTAGCAAAGAATGCAGTTCTCATAGTTAAATCACGATAAAATGATCCAAGCGGCTTTATCGATGGATATGCTGGAAAATTGATTCTAATTAGTTATTAGAGGGTAAAAATTGATTACAGAATAAAATTTACCAAACAACCAGCTCTTAGGAACAGCTCCAGAATAAAGTGAATTGATCACATATTCAATATTTGTAGTCAGAACAGCAATACCCGTAATGCATTTCAGCATCAAACTCAAATCACTTTCAATGAGAATCAACATATTATTGTAGCGTTCTGCTTCTTGCAATAAAACAATCTCAAGCGGACCAAAGTTCCTCTCAAATGCTTTTTTTGTTGCATCCAAGTTAATTTTCTTTGATTTCTTGTTCAACAAATCCTGAGCCAGTTGCAATACTTTCTCTTCCTTGTTTTCTTTGACGTCACCAACTGATTCACTTTCTAGCATCAACAAATTTAGGAAATTCGTTTTAGATTCGGTTATCAGCGATGTGATGTTTGCATTCTGATGTTGTCCAAACACTTCTGGGGCATCAAAACTCGGCAAGGTGTTTACAAAATCAATATAAAATTTCAAATTTCCTTCACGTGGCATGTAATAAAGTGGTGACCCAGAAAACTGATAATCTGACACGTTGATAACATCATCATTGAACATATCTTCGGAATAAGTTACCAACAATTTCTTATCTAATGCATCTGTGATGTGTCCACCATAATTAATTTCAGCAATCATGTACTTCAAGGCATCCCACGGTGTCACATTATATTCGTTCAAATAAACTGATAAAATATTTTCAGAAATATCAAAATCCGAATCATTAAAGCTGTAGATTGTGTTCCATCCCAGTTGCTCAAACTTTCTCCGCTCGATGAGAATCGCATGGAAGAATGTGAGCGAAAATAATAAGCGTTTATACTTATCACCTGCTTGACACTGATTAAATGTATCTTCTGTCATTAGGTTGTACAATCGCTTCATGTTCGCTTTAATGCCGCTCGGTGGCTCTGTTGTCATTTTAATGCTACTTTGTAAGATGCTGATTGGGAATTTTGGATGTGGTGATGAGCTGAGCCACAAGCGGAATTTCTTATGTACATTCACAGATGATTTCTGAAGTTGTTCTATAATTTTTTCGAGTTCCGGCAACCAGCTAATAGATAGATGGCAATTTGCTAAAAACACCCAAAATCCTTTCTGGATGCCTTCGTGCAGTGTCATTTTTGCATTTTCTGACTGCCCTTGACCCAAACTGAGAATTTTGAAGCGATCTCTCATATGCATTAATTCGCTAAGCTGAATCAAATTTAACGACGGATCAGCGCCTGGTGACAAAACAAACATGAGAGGAACTGTTGGCTGTGATTGCTTAAAGACTGCATTCAAATCAAGCACTGGAGGTTCAGTGAATTTAGATCCGAAATGTTGTACAATAAATGACATCAGACACGAAACCATACGATCCATTCTAAAACAGCGGACGAGAAGAATTTTTTGAAAATCATCCAATGAATTTTTCCAATCTTCGTCAAGTTCAGCATTTTCCGGTTCGCTAGTTTGGAACCATTCTGAAAAGTTAATAAATATAATTTCTAATTTAAAGAACTCTCGATGTTTGAAATAATTTGTTCACCTTTCCATTCTTTTGTTTGCTTAAAAAAGGAATCGACAATGCCAGCAAAACCAGGGAGCTTTTCCAGCTCCGTCAAATTATCCCAAGCATCTTCAGTGATCCAATCTGGAGCTGGATTTGCAACCTGTTCATTTCTGTCAAGAACAATTCCACCTTTGAGTAAGAATTCATAACATTCATTGTTCAATTTGCTGGATGCATTAAGAATTTTTACAGTTATATAGAATGAGAACAGAAGTTTGTGTTTCTCAAAAAGCCCCAAGCAAGCATTTCGATAAACCATAAGCGTATGATAATTGTTGATATTCTCAATTCGTTTCTTCATCTTCGGATGACGCTCGCTATTTTCAATAGATTGCCTAAATATACCGATATAGAATGCCAACGAAAACTGATACATTGGCTCAATGTTGCTCATATCGCGTAGGACAAAATAGAGCAGTGAAGCGCGTTCAGCTGCTGGTCTATATTCTTCACGAATGATATCAATTTCAGCTTCTGTAGCTTCTGATGTAAATAGGGCATCTTTAACAGTAGCTGATGTTCTTTGAGATGTCTGAAGATTTGAAAACAGCTCGTCATCATCCAGCACTTGACCACGATCTTCATTCAGCATTCTTAAAATTTCATTTTGCATGACATGAAGTGTCCTACGATTTGCAGCGATATCAACAACAAGCTCATTCTTTTGTTTTTCTAGTGATGGACGTTCATGTTCAACAATAATTCCAAGCAATTGATCTTCGAGTCCTTCTTCCTTCACTGAAAAATTAATAACTTTTGTATGAGTGAAAATTTCTGGCGCGAAGCGTGGGTTTGCAATGCGTGTTGTGAAATAAAGTCGGAAGTTTGGACTAAAGTCGATAAGTTTATCATTGAAGTCTATCATTAGATTTCCGCGTTGTCGAATGAGCGATTTATTGAGAATCGGCTGCATAATCGTCGGCATATCTTCAGAGATATTTTGTATCAGCACTGCAAGTCCTTGTTGCATGGATTTTTCCAAAGATTTTACAAATTCCTTTGATGTGAAATCGGTGACAATTAGCGATGTGTCTTCAAAATTCACAAGCCAATTTAACGCTTGATTTTGAGGGTCAATGAGAATTGGCCATTTTGATGATGACGTTACAAGAACGCCATTTTCAGCACTAAAATTATCAGCTGGTAAACCCTGAAGGTTCCATTCGCGTATCGTTGCAGGATCAGAAATAAATGTCGTTGGCAAAATGTCTTCCGAAATTGGTATTTCATGTTCACGTGCTTGCTTAATCCAAATTTTCAACATCCGCTCACGATATTTGGATGTAAATGGACCCAAATAGTTCAAGAATGTTGTTGCCAATAGACAATCACCAATTAAGAATTGAAACTTGTTCATCAGCTCTTGTTCTGTATCGATCCATCGTTGTCTTTCTCCAATTAAACTTTTCACTAAAATTTGAGCGCGTTCCAGGCGCAATGCAAGTTTATCAGCTTCGGTCGTTAATTGTGCTTTCTTAAGCATTTTATCATTATAATCAGCACTAAGCTGCTCCAATGATTTTGCTAAATCTTCAAGGCGCCTTTCAGATAATACTAAACCTTCCTGCATCTCATGCAAATTGCGTTCCAGCTCATTAACACGTGATTGCTTTGGTCCCACCACTTTCCAATTTTCGCCATAATGTTTCATCGCTCTTACCCACTTGCACAAAGATTTTGCGGCAACCGAAACTGCGCCAACTTTGGTAGGCTCAAATTCTGGATCACTGACATATTTATCTAGTTTTTTTAACGTCTTATCAGCAATCTTATTCTTATCTAATTTCTTCAGATCCTCAAGGAAAGATTGTTCACCAAGCTTTCGTTTTGCTTCGCTCCATTCGGGAGGACGCTCAAGCAATAACATGACAGCTTCAAGAACTTTTTCAACCTTTATCGGCGGCGTTACATACGATTTAATTTCAGTAATATCTTTCCTGTTCAGTGTATCCAATGCTGCCAAAGCCTCCATCAAGCCAGGCATCACTGCAGCTAATTCCTTGTCAGCTTGTTCCTTAAGAATCCACACTTTTGCAGTCTCTTCAATTACATTTTCTTTTTGATTTCCGACAATTATTCTTTCCTGATCAGCTATTTGTTTCTGCTTCTTGATTACGATCAAATATTCATCACATTCTAGCGTGTAAAGATTATTTCTCTCTTTATTTGCAACCATTTCCCGTGATAAAAGTTCCACACTATCACGAGCGCCATCGATTTTTGAAAGGCCATTGCGAAATTTGCAAATAATTGATGAGAATTGGCGTCGTTTTGATTCCAACATATTTCCAAATCCAATAACCAGCTCCAGAAATCCCGATGGCGTGATGTATGTAGTTCTTTTACTCGCCATCAGCATATGCTTCGATTCTTCGATAACGCCAAGATGAATTAATGACGACACTGTAGACAAACTTTTACGCAATTTCTCCTCACACGGATCATCTGCCGGTAGTTTACTGTTCAGAATATCCTCAATTGTAATGCTCAATGTGAGGTTGGAGAAATATTTGTGAGAAATTTCTAAAAATGCTTCTTCCGGCCATTCACAAAACCAATCGATTGTTGTGCAATTAATAATTGCTGGATACTGACGAACGTGTGAACGAAACTGTTCACCAATTGGACTCATGCAAACGACAATGTGCATATTGACTTTAGCACGCTCAATAATTATTGAATAAGTTTCCTCAGTTGATTGAAGATTCTTTAGTGATGGTTCCAACTTCTTAAGCTCCTGCTTATGCTCTTCGAGTTCATCAGACTTAAATAAATTTGTTACCTCACCGGTACTCAGCATATTGTTGATAATCTCAAATAACATTTCATTTCTAAGCTGAACGTCAGACACCAAAAACATTGTTGGTTTGCCCTTTACGCCAGCGCTCTTGTAGAGATTCTTCAAATCTTCTTTAAAATCTTGCGTTTTATATTTTCCCGTTGGTTTTACTCGAAATATTCCGAGTTCAGCGACATAAGCAGCCAGTAGGCACAGAGATTGCCGACCACTTCCAGCAATGCCAACGACCAACATGTGTCCGCGTGCTTGTGATATGACACGAATAATTCGAACCAGATGCATCACAGCATCACCAAAAAAAATCAAATGCATTTTAACGGAGCTCGGAATAGAGTTGTAATCATCGATCTTGTTTTGAAAAAAGTCCCGCAATTGATCTGAATTCTTGAGGTCTTCATAAATTTCCATCGGATTAGCAAAATTACCAAACAAAGGTAATTTTTCGCCAGGACAAACTGTCGATATAATTGAATCGAAATGAAGTGACAAGGATTTGCTTAGCTGCTCATTGAACCAATTTCGATCAGCGTCGTCGATTAACCGATCACAAAACACTCGCTGCATTTCATGTATCCAAAGTCGCAGCACAATTAGTTTTGTGTTGTGGTAGTTTGACTGGGTTCTCACCAGACCCTGAAACACTTTTGATACATCACGAAGATTGAAGAGATAATGAAACTTTAACGGCGTTGGCAGCATTTTCTTCGTAACTTGTTCGTAGGTTTTAATTGTACTTTTTGTGAGTCTATCAACCAGATTAGAAACTTCCGTTGGAAATCCTTCGAAATGTTGATTGAGTATTTTGCTAAACATTTGATAAGTTGTGCTCTCTGATGGCACAGCAACATTCACAATTGAAAATCGACTTAGTGTTCTCGATGAAATCGCTTGTCGTCCACCACCAACTGGGCCCATAGCTGCCAGAATCATCATCATGTTGACATACTTTGCATTTTGCTTTCGACGATCATACCAAAATCCATAATCCATCCATTGCCTAATGAGTTCTAAAGGCGGCTGACTTCCATATTGGTCCTTCATGGGCATATTAAAATCATCGATAAATGTTATCATATATTTGCCGCCGATCGGAACATACATATTTTTAGTTCTTTTTTCTGTTCTACTTTCGATTGTATCCTGTAAGATGTTTGATGTCGTTTGAGCCGACATATTGATTTTCAGCAACATGTTTTTACTGGATTCAATGGCCTCCAGTGTGCTCATTACAAGTGAGCTTTTTCCTGTGCCAACTTCCCCCACCAGCAATATTGGATGTTTCTTTTTTAGTAGGTTAGATAGTATGAAACCATAGCGAATTGTATCAGCTGTTGGCACGAGAATCTTATAGAATGGTATTTCACTTTCGTGGCGCCAATTTTCATCGAGTTGTGATTCCCATTGCACAAATGTTTTCCTTACCCCGTCAACGTAATATTCATAGACGGTATCTTTTATCGGATAAATTCCCTCCAGATCTCGAATTAAAGCATCAATTTTCCTACGCCCATCAAGATTAACCAGCGCGCAAATGCTCCAAATGATGCAAAAGAAAAACCACATTTTCCCCACCGTTTCCAGAGCGTCGTCATTCGTTAGATCCATTCCATTTTCAGTTGTTGCAAAACAATCCCACAATTTGCAAAAGGACTGAATCAAATTCAATTCATTTGATGTGACAATTTCGATGCAATTTTTCTCTTTGTACTCAAGAATTCTGCTGAGGTAGCGATTCAAGAGATTGCTTAGAAATTCTTGCACATTTTTTTGTTTTCCGTCTAGCCACGAGTTAATAAATGGACGCCATGACCAATCTTTGTAATCATTGTACACCATTCCGCAGCGTGAAATAGTTGCTGGCGATGCCACTGACAAGTCAGATACCTCAAAAAGTAGCGACACCTGCTCCGGCATCGTTATTCTTTCACTGTTAATGAGGGTTAAGAGTTTGTTATCGTCCATTACTGAATTCATATTTTCAATCCAAACGGCATCAATTGGCCCATCAAATAAAAGCCATTTATGATCTTTTGACTCATCAGCGCAAATTTTTCGCATAATAGAACTCAAAATGCCATCATTCCATTCGCCAGTTGCTAAATTATATTCGCCATAAAGCTCAGCGAGACCTACAGACTTTGGATTGATCACGTGTTCTTGGACGTGTTCAAAACCACCAGCGTTCATTGTTTTCATTGTGCAGCAAGTGCCTTTAAGAAGCTTCCACGTCGCAGATTTTGCTGTATTTGTTTCACCTAGAAGTATTACCGAATGACGAGAGCATTTCGTCTCATAGAGCTGAATTACTTTCGAGATGGCAATTGGAATTTCCTGGAGCTTTATTTTTTTTATTTCCGCTTTGATGGCACTGATAAATTTCTCATGCTTGATAATAGGAACTTCCACTGATGGAAAAATGTCATTCATAATTGAAGTGAAGAGCGGCAAATCGTCGTAAGTCAGCTTTGCCAGATTCATATCGCGCATTGCTAAATACACAATTTCTTCTTCAGAAATTGTTGGATTTTCACGTTTCTTCATCCCGGCATAACGCAAAAGTGCCACCATCGAACGTAGTCCGAAATCATAATGGAATTGCTTGGAGAGTTGAAGCTTTGATAAGTCATAAAGTGTTACGACTTTTTTTGCCATTATAGAAGCATTGATGAATCCATCGCTGAATAAAAGATTCTCAGCAATGATTAAATTGTCGGGAACCATAACAGAGATGGGACGAAACATTGACTTTAAATTTTCGGGTAGCTCTGTACGACCAGCATACCCAGGATTCATTGTGACTAAGAAGAAAAATATTAATAAATAATAAAGATAAAATAATAATATCTTTTATACACTCACTAAATATTGCCGTTGTATTAACCAACTTGATCACGCTGCCTTCAAAAATGAATTTAGTTGTTTTCATTGATAATGCAGAAAGAATTGACAATATTTGCTGTGCCACAACTGAAAGAACTTCAATATTGATGCGATTGAATTCATCAAAACAACCCCAACATCCCGATTGACACAATCCAGAGAAGCATTTTCCAATTGATTTGTAATCGAGTCCTTCTGAACAGTTGTTTACAACCGCCCACAATCCAAGACATTTTGCTAAATCTTTTGTCGTTTCTGTTTTTCCTGTGCCAGCAGGTCCTTGCAATGACGCTCCACGATACAAATGAAGAGCCGTTGTTAGTGTGATGTAGCATCTATCTGTCAATGGAGTCACGCAAAGCCGTCCTGAATTTCCAGTGTACTCATATTGATAGATGAAGCTCGTGTTTGTTTGCATAATCTGACAATCGTTTTTCTCAAAATTCCAGACGTACTTTAGTTGTGAAAACCACTCAAAATGTGATGTGTCCTTACAATTTGAGTTGTACATTCTCTCAATGATGTCACGTTTGTGAATTTCAATGGTAATAATAGCGTTTGTCTTCAATCGCATCTGGTGCTGCAATCCTTGACGACTGATCTCGGAAAGTCTCATCAGAAGCTTTTTCTGTTGCTTGATAAAGCTTTTCAATGGCTTTCGATCATTAATGAGGTTACACAGCTTTAAGCTTTTTATACAATCGTTGGTAAACTTTAATGCACTAGCAATAATACACAGCTGACCGGGAAAATACTCCATCCATTTATTACGTTGTGGTAACTTCGTTACTTTTAACGCATCTCGGGCCTCCATTAAAATTAGCTTCAGGGAACTCCGCATTGCAATTTCAATAAGATTTAAATAATTTTCTACGGCACCTTCAAGAACCACTGGCTGTTGATATTTCACTAGTTCGCCATCTCCAGCGTACATTCCAATCGCTTGCCATTTCTGAACTCTTTGGTTTATTGGAACTTGAGCAAGTTCAAGCTTATTCACATTATCGAATAACTTTTTCATGTGAATTTGATTGGCTAATGGATGTTTGGAGTTACCAAGAATTTCAAGTAAATCATCATTTGATATGAAGAAGAAGCGCGGAAAAATATTTCGTTTTGTCTCTAAATACATTTCAAGCGCATGCTGAATCATTTCAAGTTTTTCCAGCAGTTCACTGATTTGATTTAATAAATAGGACGGATCCTTGTAATGCGTAGCTTCGATCGCTGTTGTCTTCAATTCCATTTGATGTAAAATTTCCTGGAATTCAATTGTGATATTGATAAAGTTTGCCACTTCTGTTTTCATTTCGCGCCGGATATCATCGCCTTCAAAAATTCTATCCAAGTAAAGCCACTTTTTCTGTATTTGTAAAATATTTTCGATAATTTCCGAGACAAAAGACAATTTTGTTTCCCATTCGTTTACGACATCTTTTAATGGTTCAACGAATTTTGTTGCCTTCATATTTGATATAAGAACATAGTGTTCTTCAAATGCCTTTAAATAATGGTTAAATAAGAGTCTTCATTAAAGGATTTAGACAATAAAACAATGAAATAAGATTCTACTTGAAGACATTCATCAACGCCTTGAATTTTTAAAAACGCATCTTTGTATTGCACTACTTCAAATCGCAGAGTTTCCCATGCTTCAATAATGTTTTTGATATTTGTCTCAATTTGTAATTCCATCGTGGCTGAATTTGAAATATCTTGGATTTGTTCGATTAAATCGTGAAAACGCATTTCCATAATGAGCATGAGATTGAAGTTTGGCGAACATTCATCAAAATCGCTGAATTTTTAATGGAAATGATGCAAACAAAATAAATAAATATATAAATTATAAAAATTGAGAAAGCTTATACATTTGTGCAAGATCCTTGATTTGTTTCCAGTGCCGATTTTTCATTGCACTGTTTTTGAGATCGACAATCATCGGAAGATATCTTTGAAATAATTCAATGTGCTGCTTATTGACTATCAAAAAATCCCATTTGCGGTCCTTATTGATCTCATTAGTTTTATTAATTTTCTTAGAAAGCGACGCAACCAGTTCTTCGAGGTTCTCAACGTTAATGCTCCAAAAGTCAGCAACTTTATATTCTTCCCACAAATTCTCCCATTCGCTTATCAGTTTCCAGGCATTAGCAGTTGTGTCAAACACTTCTACCATTGACTTTAGTTCATAATTAACAACTTCTGATAAACTGAAGATTTCGCTTTGCGAATTTATTGCCTTTTCAGTACACACAAAGCTCTCAACTTTCGCGTACAATTTAGATAAAATCTTTCGCGCATCGGTCGAATTTCTGTAGGTGCGAAACGAAAGATGGAAAAAAAAACGTTTAGAAAAATCTGGGACAGGTAAGTTGTACAATTGTGTAATTGTCTGAGATTGTAATAATACATATCGGATGCTGTCGGAATTTGTTGATCAATCTTGTCAATCATTTCGTTAATGTCATTTCTGAGTGCGGTCGATTTTGTTAACAAACCCATCTTAAATTGCTCCTTTTGTATATAAAGTATCTCATTGATTTCATGCAGTTTTTGATTATACCATTTCCATTGATTTGGGATTGCATTAAAATTTTTGATGACCGCCATTGGTGGATCAATATCGTATTTTTCTAATATTAAAAAAATGAGCTCTTGAACGTGAATTGAGGAGGTTTATATCAAAACTTACCAAAACATTTGTAATATTCTCGAATTTCCTCCATGTCAGTTTCTCGCATCTTTATTTCACGCATCGATTGTTTATAAAGCTCTAACAAACCATCTAACATCTCTACACTAGTTGGATGCTTACTGAGCGTTGCGACCGTGGAACTAAGTCTTTTTTGATGACTCTGTAATTTCTGTATTATTGCAGCACAAAACTTCTCATTATAGTTTTTTTTCCACATGATAATATAATCGAGAAGTTCCTTCTTGAGTTCAGTGCAATTGAGTGTAACAAAGTTAATAGTTGTCGTTGTGGCCTGCAATACAACTTGACTTTCGACATCAAGATATTTTAACATGGCTTTCTCGAATTCCTTTATTTCCATTCCCTTTTCCTGATACTTCAGCATAAACTTTTCGATGTGAATTTCCCAAATATAGCGAAATAAATTCCAGCTGTCAACACAATCATTTATCTTTTGCAGACACTCTTCGATGATTTCAACAATTTGCATATACAAAGTTCGGCATTTTTCATCATCATTAACCACTTCATAGAACCTTCGGACATCGTTCGTTTCTGGCAGTTCAAACTTTTCATTCAGACGTGGAAAAAGTTTGACACTTCTCAAAAGATCCTTGTAGATATTTTGTATAGTGCTCGATATGCTGTCAAGCGATGGATCAAAGACAATTTTTCTGTCTACCAAAGTAATATTGACGACAATTATTCCCTCAGGACTCGAGTTTTTATTGTCATGCAGCAAATGAATAACTCCTGTCAATGTATTTCTTGCACAATTTAGTAGCGAATGTTCAGCTAATGCATCAATCTTCCTTATGTAGCTCACCCATTGCTCTGCCATTTCTCCATTTATTTGATTCTCAAATCCATCATAAACCACAATAATATATTCGATAACTTTTCGATAAAGAACACCAATCGACTCAATTGATGTATTTCGTGTTTCCTTCAAGCGCTGCTTAAAGTATTCCAATGATCCAATCGGACTGAATTGAATTTTCATCACCGAGTCATTTGAGATTTCTTCAAATATCCGAGCATTCACCATATTTATGGTTTTGTAGATATCAACGAAATGCTGCAATTCACTGAGATGCATTAAGCATTCGTTTATATAAGGTTCAGTGAGCTCATCGCTGTACGTCAAACGAAATAAACCTGGTGCGATTTTCTTCTGCATTAGTTTGATGTGTTGTTTAAACAGAAGTTGTTCTTTCGCCGATAGTGAGCTTAAGATTTTATTGTGCAGTAGAACAACGTTAGCAACCTTATTGAAAAGGGACATGATCTTGCGAAATTTTGCATGAATTGCTGTCAAAATTAATGTTAACGTAACTTCCATGAACTCAAAATATTTCGCTTCCTCGAAGATTTGTAAAATGTTGTGATCAATATTTGACTCTAGTAAACCTTCAAACGAGGAACTAGGAATGATAAGGAATCGATTTAAATGCGTGTTTGGCTGACCAATTATTTGATTGCTCCATTCATTGCTATATCTCAAGATGCGATATTTAATGTTGATCATTGTAGTTTCAAACATTTTGAGGCGATCGTCAGTTGATGGAACCTTTGCTATATAGTGAGCATTCAATAGCAAATCCCGCAAACGCTCACATTTTCTCATTCTTATATGCAAATTCAATGATTTTCCAGCGTTATTTGGTAAGCATGCTAAATGCTCTTTCGCAGAGCGCGTTGTTTCTTTGCATGCTCCAATTATTTCAATCTCAAACATTGCCCAAATTGCTTCGACACATCGATTGTATTCATTCTGGAGATTTTTGCACTGGGAAAAACTGTGCATTGCTGTTAATACATCCAGAGCTTCCTCAATGTTGTCGATAGTAATAAGAACATTCACAAGCAAGTTTTTAATAACTTCTTCAAGCGAGCGAATCAACATTTTGAATGATGCCATTTCCTTATGCCACAAACGATTATGAACATTCAAAATCAAGTCCGAAGAATTTTTAATTATTTTAAGACCGTCACCAAATTTTCGTTCAACATCTTCGCAGATCGTCATAAACTCACGTGCATTATGGCAACCAAAGTTCAGCCGTGGAATGCTTACGGTTTCATCGACACGTCCAAATACAATAAAGTTTTTACAAACTTCAATAATATCGTAAAGGCGTTGAATAAAGATATTGATTTGATTGAAGATATTCACTTCGTCAAAGGCCCAAGTCTTTGTGAAAACTTTACAAGTTAATTCTTCCACCAAACGTTTGAAAATCAACTTGTAGGACAAACAACAATCGATGCACATGTCACAAATATTGATACCAAATCGTGGACTACCGCTCAAGATCCTGCCAGTGTTCACTTTTGATTTGCAGAAACTAATAATCTCATTGTTGAGATATGAAAAAAGCCGTTCAGTATTCGTTTTGTTGTTATAGTAATCTGAATTCAGCGAAATTACACGAATAAGATGAATAATCTTGGGCACTTTCGGTAGCACATCTTTTGGGAGATCACAGTTTTGCAGGTCAGTGCATGATGTTACAAGAAGCTTTAAAAAGCTAACATTTGAACGAGATAGTTGAATTTCTCTACTGAGTTCAAAACGTAATTTGTTAAATTGATTAATAAACAGTGACTGTGATTTGTCCAGAATACTGACAATGTGTTTAATGTCCTCATGGCGAATTTGCTCTTTAATTCCACTAAGGACTTCAACTGCGCATAAATTAAAAGGATGTGAGTAAAACCATTCTATTTAGTTAAAAAATTTACTGAGACTTACACTTGTAAATCCAAAAATCATGCTCATCAGACGGACAAGAAAGCTCATTTTGAACTATATTTTCCATATCACTGAGGCACAAGCGAATCTGCGAAATCCAGTAGATGATTACATTCTCCAAACGCTTCACCAGAGCTTTGTCCAATACAGCTTGTTCAACGGTCATGCCGTTTCCTTCGTTCGGAACGTAAAGGAGCACCGCTGAGCCGATTTTAGAATTGACATCAGTGATATAAGCCATGAACGAATGCAACCCGATAAATAATTTTGATTTGACACTTTCGTCCCACAGCTTATTTTTTAAGATCAATGGAGCATAGATGCATTTAAAAAGCATGAGGATTGTTTCTAAAACATTCTCTTGAATCGTTCCAAATGCAATTTCATCGTGAAAACCGTTAATGGTAAAGGCATGTCCTGGCTTCTCACGAATAAAATACGTTAACTGTGAAGAAACACTCGCTGGACAACCAGGACTTGCAGAAAGAAATCCACAATCAAAGTAGACAAACAGATACGTTTCATTGATGCGCATCAGGAATTTTGTGACATTTTCCGTGAATGATTCGTCAATGTCCTCTTCCGACAGTTCATAACTCGTGGCGATTTGCTGGATGAAGAGTAATAGCTTATGCATTTCTTCATCAGTGTATTGTGGAAAATTATGAGTTTCCTTTTTCTGGACATCCTCAACAATTTGCTTCTTTGTAACTTCACTTTCTTCCGATGAATCCGTAGAGAAATCATCGTCATCAAAATTTTCCATTTTGTATTCCTTCGAAATAACTTTCATTTAATTGTTAGGTTTATATTTCTCTTTGATGACTGTGTTTTTCGAAAAAGAAAAACGTTGACTTTTACAATTTTTCTTCTTTCTTATTGCATACAAACAATCATTT
The DNA here is from genome assembly GCA_018397935.1 of Propsilocerus akamusi. NCBI lineage: Eukaryota > Metazoa > Arthropoda > Insecta > Diptera > Chironomidae > Propsilocerus > Propsilocerus akamusi. The sequence continues at coordinate 6,965,273 of CM031470.1, read as the reverse complement.
GCAATGCTACAATTTGCGCTATACAAATTTGCAAGTTCAGCAAATTCGTTAGTTTCAAAAAAAAAAAAAAAATCATCTGCGTATCCAGGTAGTCTTCTTCATGATGGATATAAGTTGAGGGCTTACTATCTCAATAATTTTTGCTTTGAAAATCATAGTTTTTATTTCTTCTATCTATTTTAAAGGTTTAGATACATTATTATTACCCAAATATAAATAGCTCATTTTTATCTTATAGATTCTCATTTACTTAGTTAGTGTTACTCGTTTACTACCTACCTAGGTTAGTAGGAACTAAGAGGTACTAACTATCATCAAAAATAGATGCCAATTTTGTGTCAGAAAATGAAGTTAAACGATTTTAAAAAATACGCTAAAATACGTTGAAAATCTAAAAGTTGAAAAATAAAAATAAAAAAATAACAAAGATGTTTCAAATAGAAATAATTTATTTTTGAAAAACCCGGCAAACTCCGCGTACGTGGCCCCAACTCCTGCCTCAGTTTCACGAAGCCCTGTTCTATAACGCACACATTTATTTGCCAAAATATTCGATAAAGTCTGAATAGAGTTTGAAAATATTCTGAAAATGCAGCAACAAATTAGTGAATTAAATGTTCGTAAATTTGAGTCCAGCTTTAAATGGGAAATGAAGAACCTGCAATCATTTAAATGGAGCTGCGAGAACTTTTTAATGTCTAAGAAAATTCAGTTTGATGAAATTGATGTTTCATGGTGAGTCATAAAATAATCTAAAATATTAAAACAAATGCATATTAAGTAGATGGAATGTTTTAGGCGTGTGAAAGCGTTTCCGCAAAAAAAATACTCTGGCGGTTGTGTTAATAAAAATTGGAGTTTCCAACTGATAGTTGATGATAAAGTTTCTGACGGAAATGGTGTCTACAGTTTCATCATTTTCCAAAATCTTGAACTTGGAAGACAATGCAAGCTTATAACACGCGTAAGCGATACTCAAACGAAGTGGTTTTCATCATCAGAATCTGTTAAGGATTTTGTTATCAGTCCTGATGATTATAATTACCTTCATATTGAAGGAAACGACGCAATCTTTAACTTCAAACTTGAGTACCAAATTTGCTATTATGATCAGAAACCAGAAGCTCCTATGAAAGTGCAGCCGATGATTTCCGACGTGATGGATAATATAGATCACAGCGGCTTTTCTGATGAGAAAAAAATTGATCATTTAATTATGACAATGGAAAAATTATTTGTACAGGCAAATAGAATATATCTAAATGTCAAGCAATCAGAGATTCTACGCCATTTCATTCTGACCCATACGGCTTTGATTAGAAAAAATAAGTACATAAAAAATAAATAAATAAAGAGTGTCAACAATGTTTTCGTTTTCGTCATTCGATCTACTGCATTCAGTATTTATTTTTACTTCAAACAACAAAATTTAACGACTTCCGCTAAGTAGTCGCGGTCTTATTTTGGTTCTGAAGTGAAAAAAAAAAAAAAAAAGTAGTGAAAATACATTTATTGTTTCGTTATCTTTTGACGTGGGCTTTGCATCATAAAATTATATTTGTGTTGTTTTCTATTATTACATAATTTGCAATACGTGGAAATAAAGCTAATGCAACAGCAGTTACATGAAAACATTTGTCTTTTAAAAAACAAAATTTCATTTATTTATTGTAAAAAATTTACAAAAGATTTGGGAAAAATTATAATAAATATGTTCGATGAATGTAAAAACGAGAAACATCAAAAAATAAAGGAATTGAGCCTTCAATAAATCTTTGAATTATCTTCATTTCTTCTAAATTCCTTTGGAATCCTCCACTAAAGTACTTAGTCTTATTTTGATTATCTAACTGATGATAATAACCGCTCCAATTTTTGGGTCTGAAGAGTTTTTTGATCTACGAAACCTTTTTTGGGACCTTTGGCATGCAAGCGAAGATTGGGAGACAATTTCAAAGCAATAACCGAACCTTTATTGTCCCCAACGGTAATGAATGGAAGCCGATTGTTAAATGCGATCCGAGTAAGTTCTTTCTTTTTTCTTGGAATCACTTGCTGTGAACAAATTTCGTTGTACTTGTTGACATTTAAATCAAAAACAAAAACACGTCCTTCAGTGGTCACAGCAGCAAAAACAGTGCTTGAGTAAGGAGCCCATTTGACATCACCTACGCTGTCCCCCAAATCAAAAATAAAAAGTGGATCATTGTGCATATCTTCCCAGATCTTAACACGCGAATCGCCAGAGCATGATATAAAGATATTTGAATCGAACTTGTTATAGTCGATTCGGTAAACTGATAAATAATGTGCTTGATAAACCATCAGGTATTTTGAGCTGTAAGCAGTTGAGCATTTAAAAATGAGTCCTTCTTCTGTTCCGATTAGAAATATTTCCTTGTCTGTAGGATGAAATACCATACAAGTTCCAGAAGCTTTCAATTTAATATTGGTTTCATCTGGTCCGCGTATCGGTGGAATATCCAAAAATAGTGTTATAATTGTCGTTAGTGTTAATTTGCTTTGCATCAACACCCAATTGAATACAGTGCCGTCAGAAGATAATGAATAGAAATTCCTTTCGCCATCTTGCTTATCTTCACCCCATTTAATTTCATTAACTGATTCCGAATGTTTTCCAGTAACGCCTTGAGAAATATAAATTGCTTCTTTAGTACCGATCTGTAGATTGTAAACACAAACACTGCCATCACATTGTCCAATCACAATCAAGTAAGGATATTTTTTGTGAATATCACAACACATAGCGCCCGATTCAGTTGTAACTGTAAATATTAAACTATTGATAGTAAATTGTTAAAATGAAATTATAATTAATCTACCTCGATACTCAGGAAATGAAGGGTTCTTAATGGAAAACAGGCAAACACATCCTTCTGTTACTTGTTTAGTATACTCAAATGATCCAAAGCATACAGCAAATAAATCGAAATAATAAGTGCTTAAACAAATATCAGTGACACTCAATTTCTTGCATTTTTCATAAGTAAATTTCCACAATAATGCCAGTGAACCTTGCTCCTTTTTGTCCGATGGATCTTCCCAATATCTAAAATCTTAAAAATTATTGGTTTTGTTAAGAGACTTCTCTTGAGATACTTTTATAATCTTAAATAGATACCATAAGCAATCTCATCAAATATATTTTGATTAACCATACGTTCAAGTATGTGACATTTCTTGTGACATTCACTTTTTCCGTGAACTGGTGAAGTGCCAGAATGTATCGCAATATTTTTCTTCACTGCCTTTTTCTCCTTCTTTGATTCCGCTTCCCTTTCCATTTCACGATGAGTAAAATCGTCATTATAAGAGTCAGTAATTTGCCAAAACGAAACACTGGATCCGAATGAAGACCATAATGGTGGCAATGTCTGAATTCCTACGCATCTCGAAATGTTCCTTCTAGTTGCTGCTGGATGATCACAAAAATTGAATAGATTTAGGAGTTTCTTCTTTGTTCCGCCAATTATGGTTGTCAAGTTTAACTGAGATTCATTTGCTTCTGCTAATGTCTCTTCAGCAGCTTTTCCGTTTTCGACATTCTCATTTTCAACATCATTTTGATTTTCCGTCACAGTCGTTTTGTCATTTTCCTCGTTTTTATCAGCGTCATCCGTTTCTTTTGATTCAGTTTCCGTTACTGTAATTTTTACTTGACTTTTCTCGTTAATTTTTTCTTCTTTCGATTCTGGTTCAAGCTGTGAAAGCCGTGGATCAGTTCCAAGTTCTGTTTTAAGAAATTCTAAGCATCAAGTAGAAATAAAGAAAAATCAATATTGATCTGACCTTTATCACGAACAATCTGCACTTTTGCTTCAGCGCTATCATTACGAATGATTGTTCCTTCATGCTCAAAAATTGTTAGAACTTTTGCTGGTTTGGGAATCGGAACGTAGCTACCATTTTTGAAGCTGTAAATTATCAAATTTTGAGGTACATTTTGATTTCTAGATGACAAAACTTTTGGAATCTCTTCTGAAAGCTCAGCTTGTGTTAAATCCATTTGGTCATCAGGTCTCAAAAGTTGTCTCGATCTTGTCCACGAATCGAAGTCATCATTTTGATGCAGCAGAGAAGATCTTCTAGAATTTATTGAAGACATTATTGATAATATAATGTTTGAACTCAATAAGGAAAAATTCTCGTAGCTATTAAATTAAATTGTGAAATATTTTGAATTACAAAGAAAAGTTGGCGATGGAAACTCAAATTTTATTTTCATTTTTAAAAACTATAGAAACACATTCGAATGTTTATTATTTAAATCATATCTAATGATTATTTCATATCATATCAATCACATACTATTTTTGCAATAAATTTGTAAATAAATACATTTTATTTCGTTTTAAGGAATATTTACAATGTTAATTAAATATTTAGAATATAATTTTTTTATCAGCAAAGTAATATTATATGCTTATAGTAAACAGTTTGCTCCAATAAACACCTGTGTACAGTTATTAAGTAGCATTTATCTGTATTTGATGCAGGTGTTTTAATTTATAAATTTCATAGTCATGTAACTTAAAAGTCTCAAAACGTTTTACAGCTTAGAGCTTACAACATACCCTAAATCAGTTGATCTTAATAATGCAATTTACTTTATACTCACTACTTTTTCTTTTTTACATTATATTTATATTTAATAATTATATTTATTTATTAACTTAATGAACAGCTGCTTATATCAATATTCATTTAAATTTCTTATCAAGGAATTTTCATATAAAACTTATTTTATTTTCGTCAGGGAAAAATTTAAATATCTGTAAACGAATATCCGTGGACCATTCACATTGATGTGTGTTTATGATTAATTTAAAAATGCAGTCGATTTAGTTAAATTTTGATAAGTATTTCACGAATTGCGTACAATTTAAACGAAGGGTATGTTGAACGCTATTCCGAATATCAAATAATATTAAAACTGACGCATAGAGAGCGCTTCTCAAGTTTAAATAACATAACGTTTTTTTTATTAATTCTGTATCTATCATTTCACGAAACCAACGTACAACATAAATGATACTAAAAAATGAATTAGGGAAAGCCGCAAAAATATTTAAAATCATTACAAAATGATGGATTGTCAAATTATGGTTTAAATGGCTATCAAGAACATATTAACAATTCTAAATTGCAGCAACGATCGATTTCTAGTCAGCATATACATCCGCACCATTAACATATAAAAATGTATGCTACTCCAAAATCAGTTTCATCTGGTTACTTGATAATCTCCCGAATGTATACACAACCGTATAGTTATCAATCGAATTGAACTCCAAGAGCAATAAATAGAACACAATGGTGAAAGAGGCAAAAATCAGTGGAGGAAAATATATAATGCCATTGAAGGAGAGCTTGTCGACAGCTACTTAAAGTCTTTAGACTAGAATCAAAAGATCAACATTTGTGAATTTCCATAACTTTTTTGTATATTTTGTTTGATATGCATTTTTGTATGATACAAAAAAAAATATATATATATATTTCTTGTTTTTGTTTACACAAAAGAAAAATAAATCAAATCGTTTTTAACAAATTTAACGGCTATAAGTTTTACTAAAGAGATTTGAATCGTTGATCATTCCAGTGACATTATACCGAATTAATCAGATGTGATTTGTTAGTTGATGTTTTCAAATTTAAAGCATAAAACAAGATGATTCTTAAATATTCCTTTATACATAGCACAATTATTGTCCAGTTAATTGAATTGTTAACAAATTTTCAAGGTTTCATTTATTTTAAGCGGATTTTTAATTAAAAAAACTTATCTGATTATCGTCATGATTGAAATGCCTTAGCGACAAAAATTCATCATGTTTTTTGGTGGTGATTTTTATTTTTTTAGTAGTTTTTCATTAATTTATGGAATTAGAACGAAATATTGCCTTAATTAAATTAACAAATCGTACTAGTTTGTATACAGTCAGTCAGTGAATGTGATTTTGTGAAATATTGTGAATCAAATGAGCTTGTAACAAAAAGAAACTGGAAATCTTGCAAATTTTTTATCTAAAAAAGAAGAAAAAGTTATTTTTTTCACAATTTAAAAAAAAAAAAAAAAAGTAATGAGATCAGCGAAGGAAAAAATTATAATATCTGATTTAGTGTCTACAGTACTGGATGTGGATTAATGTCATTTACGTGATTATGACTGTGTACTTTTTTTTTGTCATTAATTGAATCACCTTGTCTGAACTGTGTGATTTAGCACACGAGCATTCTGACAGCGATTAAGCTGACTGGGGAGCAGTATTATAATATAAATTCTTTTTTCTTCCAATATATTTTTGTTTGTTAACTATTGTCGGTCGTTAACGCAGAAAAAAAAATGAGTAACGAGAGTGAAAACATTGTTTACACATAAATTAAATGAATGGACGATGGAATGGAATCGACTAAAAAGGCCCGGGCAAAATTTAATGGGCATTTTCTAAGTAAATGTTATGTCGTGCTCTATGTGTATGGTATCGGTGAAGGAAAACAAATAATAATCAGCAACAAAACACCTTATACTACTAAGCTAAGGCGCGACCACGACCGACGACAGTAGCCTAAGTAGAGATATAAAACAAGTGAGAAAAACGCAGAACGCGGATCGGAGAAAAAAAACACAGCAGAAGGAAATTATTATAAAATTTCGCGAAAATGAGCGAGGTAAATAAAGTTTACGATACAAAAAAAAAACGAGATAATTTACAATCAACATCGCGGTTCTTTTTTATTGTGTATACAACTTAACTGGAGCTCTTTTTGCCTTCTGCGCTCGCACCACCCAACAAACATTCATACACGGGAATAAATATCTTCTCGAGATCGGTCGTTTCAGTATCAATTGTAGCGCGCTCGCGAGTCAAGTCTTATTTTCGCGCGTCGGTCTTGCGGTGGATTGTTTAATCAAATTATCAGAAATTTGTGTAATTCTACCAGTTTTTTTTTCTTCTTTTTTTGGATTTTGTTATTTTCATTGTCGATGAGAGCTTGCGGTTCGTGGTTTTATTTTTCGCGATATCATTATTACATTAAATAAAAAGCAAACGCGACATGATTCAATATCTATGATTCGGATCGGTTGATGGTCTCGTTTATTGTTAAATGTGCCAATAAAATAGTAATAAGAAGAAGGAAAAAATTGCACAATTTTTTTCTCAATTCACAGTCCAATTCTTATCATCGTTCGAATTCGACAATAGCTGAAGACAGTCAGCTGACACATTTTGCGCCATACATTCAGGCATTTTTAACGCAAACATCGAGGAGACATTCATGCTTCAATGTGATGTTGCCATTGGCATTCGAACGTGCTGCGGGAAATTCATTTGTTAATCCCAAATTTGATTCTCAAGTGCTTGAAGAGCAGTATCAAATCTCAATATTTCCACAGATAAGATTAAGATTTCGGTAAGTGGATTTTTATTGGATTTATTTTGCTTTCATTCTTGGTATATACATCATTGTTGAACTCGAGACAGAGAGACTAAAGTAAAGATAATCCTATCCGCGGCTCCGGTTTTATGTCTGAGATCCATTCATCATTTTATATTGTTGTACTCAAGTGGGCACACACAGTATTTGTTTCCATTTCTCTCAATTACTTTAGATATCTTAAAAGTTATGACAATGTCAACCCAAACACACGCAAAAATCAGAAAAAAAACTTTTTTTTTTTTTGCTCGAGAGAAAAATCCAAATTGATTATGCAATTTTCGTTATATTTTATTATATATCTACTTTTTTCACGATAACAAGATTTTTCAAGAGCCACATAAATATACATTTTATAGGTCGCAAAGACTTTGTTTACACAATTTATACATCTTTGTGTTATAAACTTACTAATCAGTTTTAACTATTCGCCTACAAATGATGATAAATTACTTCGAACCAAGTTCTAAGTTTTTTTTTTTTATTTTGTCTCTACTATACAAGTATCTTCTCTACTATACAAGTATCTATTACATAGAACATAATTTCATCATCACAACATCATCTCATGGGTATATTATTTCCAATTTGCTCCATGCAATGCCAATTCAATTAAATTCCCTTCACGAGAAAGTTATATAGTCTGTCTGTCAACTTATTGATATCATGAATCTTATCAGTAATCTTGATAACTTGAGACCGTTGTTGCTTAGTTATTATTTATCTATTTATTTTTTCTTTTTGAGGAACATCGAAACATCTCCTTCCTCACAAAAAAGTGATATCATGTTTAAAGAATCTAATTCTCGTCTGTTTCATCATTTTATTTTTAAATAGATTTGCACTCCTATATATCATCTGCATGACGATAATATGGCTGCTATATTTCACGATACGCGCCAAAGAGATTGTAACAACACTAAATTACACACTAAGTTCGCTGATAATGATATCATTGTTCGCTGTATGGATCACCTACACAAGGTTCTACAAGCGCTATATGATGTTATTTTCTGGCATCTATGCGTTGCTATTTATTGTATCATGCTTGTCATTGCTGTATTATGCTGGAGCATCGCTAAGTGTTTTGGGAAATTTCTCGATATGTGTAATTTGCATTATATGCATTTACACGGTCATACCTCTGCCATTATACATGTGTTTCACAATTGCCCTGATTTATTCTATAAGCTTTGAGCTATTGTCATTCATGCTTAAAGATAAATCATATTATCACGAAGCCAACGGTTATGCTGATGTTAGAATTTACAAGATCATTGCCATTCGTGTGATGCTACACATTTGTGTGCACATCATATCATTTCACATGTTACTGATGTCAACAGTTCGAATGCGTGGAACGTTCATTAAAGTTGGACAAAATTTACTCGTACGAAGGCAACTAGAACTTGAAAAGCAGTTAAAGGAAAAGATGATTACGAGTATGATGCCAAAAGTTGTTGCTGATATGCTTTTGAAAGAAACAAGTAGTCAAACTGATAATGACGTTTCCATTCATCGAAATCCACGGCCATCAACATCTGATTTCAATTTGAAATCGATGTTTCGTCCCTTTCATATGCACAGCATGAAAGATGTTTCCATTTTATTTGCGGACATTGTTGGATTTACTAAAATGTCCAGCACTAAAACAGCCGAACAGCTTGTAGAAATTTTAAATGATTTATTCGAGCGCTTCGATAGACTCTGTGTCATTTACGGATGCGAGAAAATTTCTACTCTCGGCGATTGCTATTATTGCGTTTCTGGCTGTCCTAATGCCCGAGAAGATCATGCAATTTGCTGTGTCGAAATGGGATTAGGAATGATTGAAACAATGAAGATTTTTGATGCCGAACGTCACGAGGGAATTAAAATGAGAGTCGGAATTCATACCGGTAATTAATAAGAAAAATGTCTAATACGTAATTCCAGTTAATTATTTATCGACCCATTTTACTTCTTCTTTGTAGGAAATATTTTGTGCGGCATTGTTGGCACAAAGCGAGTCAAATTTGATGTTTGGTCCAATGATGTGACTTTTGCGAACAAAATGGAAAGCTCCGGGCATCCATATCTCGTACACATTTCAGAAGAAACAAAAAAGTTCCTTGACGACTCATATATATTCCGTGAGTCGGAAGAAGTTGATGGTCACAAAACATATTTCATACTTGGAAAAAAGGGCATTATGAATAGTCCCTCAGATCAAGCATCACTAAGAGAAATGAATCAACCAAATATCGAATCAAAGAAAAATTTATCCACAACCGATTTACCATCAATACCACAACCAACATCACCAACAGCACTCATTCATCATTCAAAATCATTGAGTCCATCACCAATACTAAATACTAGAAAACGATTAACATCAATAAGTGAAACGGTAACAAAGTTTCTATCTGCATCACGTAACAATGCCACCTTGGCAAACACAACTAATGATCAACAAAAGAATTTGATTGAGGTCCGCAAAGGTCCAAATCCAAAAATAGTCATAGGAATATCGGAGACATCCGAATTGTCAATCAACGATGAACATCAGCAACAAAATGAGAACAACACCAATGGGACCAGAAATTTGGATGAAACGCCAAATCAAAATACATCAACCAGTAACAATAATTCTAATTCAACTATATATAATCGTGACTGTGATAAATACATTGAAAAAATAGTGCCATACAGCGGAAGCGGCTATCAACCAGTACCACTGTTGACAACAAATCCAGCAACAGGACAGAATGTAGATATTGAATCAAATCAATTTTCACCATCATCTCATACTCATGATTATGGCGATAAGGAGGGCGATGATTCCAGTGACGTGAACATAACAGATTTACGTTCATATATTTCACAATCACGGTGTGACGTGTCACCATTCAGTCGTACTGGGAGTCATCGCTCTGATCGCCTTCATTATCATTACTCAAATCATCATCGAAGTAGTAGTCAGCATAGCAATTCATTGACGCCATGGTATCGTGACGGTTCGCAACTTCAACAAAGTTCCGACTACACATCACCGAGTCGTAAAGATTCGGGCATTCGAAGCAATAGTCAGAGATCAAGTATACAGCATCAACTTTATTGTAAACATTCCCTGACCGCTCATAATCGTGTTTCAGGATATTTCACCAGTTCACAATCGAGTATTTGTCCTGGCGGCGCTGATTGTCAGTATGATGAGATGCTTATGAAGCATATGCCATCACCAACAACTGATGGTGTTCATCATTTGCGACCAGGTGAAGATACGTTGAAAGCGTGCGTTCAGCATCTTAGAAAGCAGTCCGATCTTCAACTTATTCGATGTGTTAGAGACAATGCAAGATCACAACGAAGCTATTTGGTAAAACCGCCAATAAGAAAGTTTTCACTTTCATTCGAATCCGACAATATGGAGAGAACGTTTCGCGACAAAGCACATCGCTATGAATCAGACAGCGAACCAAATGCGCCATACACCCTCGTGACACCAAAATTCAATACTTTCTTTGACATCCTAGTACTGAGTGTTGTGTTCATCATGATTGCAATGTCACTGTTCTTACTCAGTCCATCCATTTACTCGAGGGAATATAAAGTGTGGGTTTGCTGTTTTGTAGTCTTCAGTACAATGATCTTTTCCGTATTGTTCCTGTGCAGTAAACAAATTTGTCGCCGTATGCGACACACACAACATTTCAATTCAATCTTCGGATGGGCATCGAAATTTTATCCATGGAATTTCTTTGGCAGCATCTTGATATCGTTGCCAATTGCATCAATTCTTATCAACTTTACTCTTGTTGACGTTAAACGCTATTCGACTATACAATTTTATTATGGCCTCTTGCTATTTGTGTGTCTAATACATTTCTGCAACTTTATTCAGCTCAATTGTTGGACGAAAAATATTCTCGCACTCATTTCGGGACTAATGTTTGTTATCATTGGATATAATCATCGCGAGATATCCAAAGCTTTAAACAGTAATTTTAGGCGCGAATGGATGAGAAACTTCACCTTGAAGAATTTAGTTGACAACGATCCATTGTGGTTTAAAAACTATGAAGTTGAACTATGTCTGGACTTGATTCTTGTTTTGATTTTGGTATTTTTTCTCAATCGTGAATTTGAGATTGGTTATCGATTATCCTTTTACGGGAACGAAGTAGCAAATCAGGATAAAGTACGCGTACAAAATATGAAGAATCAAGCTGATATGCTGCTCCACAATATTATACCAAAACACGTTGCAGAAGAACTTAAGAATACGGCAAAATATTCTAAGAACCATCAAGACGTTGGCATTGTTTTTGCGAGTATCGTAAACTTCAATGAAATGTATGACGAATCGTATCTCGGTGGAAAAGAATATTTACGAGTATTAAATGAATTAATTGGAGGTGAGTTGTTAAATGGCACTTAGCGAATGAATTCGTTGTACAACTCATTAATTTTTTTTTCCAGATTTTGATGAGCTTTTATTACGTGATGAATTTAAATGCATCGAAAAGATCAAAACGATCGGTTCGACTTACATGTGCGCTAGTGGTTTAGATTCAAGTTATCGCAGTGATTCATACGATCATCTATATGCATTACTCGACTTTGCTGTTGCCATGCAAAATGCTGTTGAATGCTTTAATAAAGATCTCCTTGAATTCAATCTTGTTCTGAGAGTGGGTTTCAATTTTGGCGAAGTGACAGCGGGCGTTATTGGTACGTCTAAATTGAGCTATGATGTTTGGGGTGAGTTTGCTTTTATCGGAAGATTATGAAGTTCATTTTTTAATTGAATATTCTCCTATATCTATTCAGGTGACGCCGTAAATGTAGCGAGTCGCATGGACTCAACTGGCATTCCAGGACGAATTCAAATGCGCCAAGAGTGCATTCCAATATTTCAAGATTTGTATGAATTTGAGCCACGTGGTAAAGTTTATGTTAAGGGCAAGGACATGATGGATGTTTGTCTGCTAAAGTGCAAAAAGGAAGAGACACTTGAAGTGTTTCAAAACCAAATCGGACTTATTTAAGTAAACTCACATTGTTTTAATTTTGTTGTATTGTTTAAGATAAAAAAAAGCCAAGCAATTCTTGCCGATTCTCGTTAAACTCGAAGCTACAAGTATACAACATTTTATTTTCTTGTTAAATATTTAGTCGAATTTGTTTTTATTTTATTTTTCCTGATTTTTGTTTCTCACCTTTACAAAGTGTTGTATTTATTATCGTATTCTATATCAGCGAAACATTCTGTCTATGAGAATTCCATTTTATGCAATCTAATGATTCCTTTTTCCTCTTATGAATAAGCTCTATATAATAATGAAAGAAAATCAAGTTTCTATTTTCCAAAAAAAAAAAATAAAAAGGACAAAAACAAAAACTTTACTATCGAAAAAAAAGTAGATGTGCTTTAAATATTAATTGAATAACAGAAAGAGATAGAAAAAAAATAATAATATTTATATACACCAATGATAAGCATTATCGAGTCAAATTTGATGAATAAATGTTTACAATTTAAAATTTCAATTGCTTTTTATTGCAAGCTGCACAATTTTTGTTGGCTTTTTATGCGACAAGAGCAGCGCATGACGAAAAGTTGTTGTTGCACACAATTTCCACCCTTAAAAAAGTTATGTTTGTAAACATTTCAGGGCTTCATTCGTTAGTCGTCAGTCGAACAAAGGCTTGTGACTTGAAAGCTTCTCACGACGCAGTTAAAAAAAAAGCTCTCGGCGTGTAACAAAGAAAGGAAGGAAAAATTCCGTCGTAAATTTTTAATCAATTTAAATTGCGATGAATCAAAGCTTGTGCAAGGTTCCATTCATTTATTGCACATAAAAAGTTATATGAGTGACAATAAAGAGAGGAAGGTCTAATATAAATGATTGAGCTTTCCGCGAAATGTCGACTGTGTAATGTTTGATAATTGATGTGACCTTGGCAACGAAAATGTTTTTTTTTTTTTAGCTTTGATGAAATTATAATATTGATGAGCTTTTCTGACTTTGTTAAGGGTCAAAATCGATAGATATTTATTTATCCACAGCAAATTTTGTGTGCCTAAACAATCGTTGATAACGTTCTTTGCTCAGTCACTGAGAGTGATTTCTTGAGTTCGCCTCTAGAAACGCGATAACAGAATTTAGTTTTACAGATAATCGTTGACACACAATAAAAAATTGTTTTTAATTATTAAACTTTGCTACTCGAGCTTACAGTTGTTGTGCAAAACCCGAAGGCAATGGACGTGTCACCTCCCAAAATTGAAAAGGCTAAGCAACCTGATAACGAAAAAGCCGATGAAACTGATGGCGAATTAATAAACAAAGACATCCAGCGACAAAAGCTGTTGACATCAATCTACAATTATTTAATTGTTCTTTCATCGATTTTGATTGTTTTCGCTGCATGCCGTAATACTTTGACCTGGTGAGCATACGTATATTGATTGAAACAATCTAATCAGATCAACATGATCGCGCCTCCGAATAGCTCATTCCGTCCTTTCAACACATGTGTGCGAAGATATTTTTTTTTATTGTGTTTATTCTCGCATTTTTTTTACTTTTCAACCGATGAATCGCGGGAAAAGAGAAACAAAAAATCATGAACCGCACTGAGGATTTAAACCAGACGCTGAAATGTCTATTCGCTCATTCCCATTCTCATCTTCAATTCCATTACTGATGAATATTTTTGCACATAACAACACATATTTACGTAGATATGACGACACGCTAGCAGAACAAAAAGTTAACTGGTTTCAATAACTGTATAGGCCTCAGTCGATTCGGAGACTTGATCACTGTTGGATCAAGATATTTATCTAATAATATTCAAAATATCAATGAAGGAACTTTTATTCGATCCATTATTCTTTTCTCAAAGGCATTTACAATTGTTTTGGGGTAAATCGGCCGATTTTTGGCAACACTTGTGGGATAAATTTTTAGACATCTCCGGTGAGTTGAAATCGTATCTTTTCTCAAATTGCGCAATTGAAGGAACATAATTTGTGTTTGTATGTATTTTCAGGTGAAGATGAATTTAATTTGTTTGTTTGGTGGACAACCGTTTATACGTTCCTTGTTTATTGGATTGCTGGTGCAGTTTATACGATAATGGATTTCACAAAGAAACCATCATTCATTCGTCGTTACAAAATTCAACAGGATGAAAATGAAACAATTGAAAAGAAACGTCTTGTTGAAGTGATCAGTAATGTATTTATTAATCAGATTTTTGTCTCGATTCCATTTGCTATTTTATCGTACTACGCGATGAAATTACGAGGCATGCAAGACGTCCGAGAATTACCACAATTTCACTGGGTCGTGCTTCAAATTGCAATTTTTATTCTGGTTGAAGAATTTGGATTCTATTATTCACATCGATTCCTTCACAGCAAGCATATCTACAAGCACATTCACAAGATACATCACGAATGGCGAGCTCCGATTGCAGTGACTGCAATTTACTGTCATCCAATCGAACACATTTTTTCAAATATTTTACCGCCATTTTTGGGTGTTTTGATCTGTGGATCTCACATTTCTGTTACATGGTTGTGGTTCACGATGGTCACATTATCAACATTGAACGCTCATTGCGGTTATCATTTCCCATTCTTCCCCTCCCCAGAAGCCCACGATTTTCATCATTTGAAGTAAGTACTTAATGTTGAAAACTTAATTGAGCAATTTTAAAACCTTTTAAACTTAACATTTTAGATTTAATTATAATTTTGGCATGCTGGGATTCCTTGACAGAATCCATGGGACAGACACACTATTTAGAAATTCTCCACAGGGTGCGAGGCATCTGATGCTTTTGTCATTTACACCGGCTGCCGTTCAATTTCCTGATGCACCCAAAAAGTCACAAGCTGCAGAAAGTTGCAAAAGTTATTGATAAATAATTGAAAGAGTTTTATACAAAACTTATCAATTATGTTTTGATGAAAATAAATTTGCTGATTTTTTTTTTATTGGAAACTATTAATAAACATAAAAATAAACATATTTTTTGTTTCATATTTCATAGAAAGCCAAAATTCAATCTCCGGGCGATAAGGCACATACTCCCAATATTTAACAAAAATAATAATTATAAAGATCTTTTTGTTACGTTTTTAACTTATGTACATTCCGTCTACCAAAAAATCGACCCTCGAGTAATGAACGGTCTCAAGATATGCTTTGATCTTTCTGTAGCTCAAATGAAGCACTGCGAATGTGCATGGAATAGCAAAAAAGAGGCCCATATAAAGTACGTAGAGACGATGCTGCCTTCTGGCTTCATCCTCAATTCGTCGATCAGTATCAGCTTCAATTTTAGGAACGTCTTGATTGCGCATTGTCGTCGTATTATAGTTGATCCTTTTCTCTGATTGAAGTATTTCTGCATTATCATCCGCACTATAAACTACTGTTGGCTTTTTTTTCGGTGGCAGTTTTGTTGATGTTTGAATGATTGTTGTATGCTTAATTTTTGGCTTCTGAGTTGTGGTACTTGATGAAGATGGAATGATAGGACTGATTGTTATCGACGGAACTGTTGAATTTGAATTTATATTTTCAACGTTTGATTCCGAAGGAGAATTTGAGGAACTTGATTGAGATATAAGCTCCTTAACGGGATCAGACACAGTATAATTGTCAGATGGTGTTGGCAGTTTTGCTTCTTTCCTGCCATAAATACGTTGCTTCTTTGTCACACTGCCTTCACTATAAATATTTGTATCCATTTTATTATCCAACGTTTGTTGTTGTTGATGATCTGTCACATTTTTTATCGAATTTACAGAATTATCATCTGTATTTTTGGCCAATGAGATAACACAGCTCAATATAATGACTAAACTAATCGTATGAACCAAATTGCAGGACATTTTACTAAGATTTGCTTAGCAAATTATTCTCTTAAGCATATTACAATATTCAGAATAATACTCTACTTAGACTTAGTGAATTTGATGTTATCGTTTACTTTCTCTCACTCACATTACCACCAAAAGATGCAAATCGAGTTAGAAAATATTGTAAAAAGAGTTTCAATTATTAAATTGCTGAAACAAAAATATATTCTTCATACCAAAATTAATACAAAATGTATAATTCTTGTTACGACTCCAGATGCTCGTAATTGTTATGCAAGCAGATGCGTTTTAAAATAAATTCATAAATTCCTTCATGTAAGAATGACAAAATGATAAAATTGTGATTGAATAATACGAAAATCACGCTAAAGACGCGAAAATGAGGGGAACTTAATGATGCAAGAGAATGCTCAGTAGGCAAGTTGAGTTGGTAGCAAAGCAAGTTTCAATTCGTTCCGAGATTTTTTTTGAAATTACAATTTAATTTATTATTAAAGCTCTCCAGGGTACAATAAAGTTTTGCAAATAGATAAAAAGCGCGTATCGGATGTACCCAGTTCAAATATCCAAGAATTAAACGAGTGATTGTTTCCAGTGTGTAGAAAAAGTAGCAAAGAAAATCGGAAGAAAAATCTAAGAAAAAAAAGAAAGAAATTCACTCTCAATGTGCTAAATTGTAGGAAAACCTTCAAACTCGCCGATTGAGTCATTAAACTGCAAGTTTTACAGTCCAGCTGTTGGGATTTACATCATTAGAGGAAAAAGGTATATAATGATATGCAAAAGGTTGCAACCAGTCCATGTTAAATGTGCGTAAGATTGTGCGATGGTCCCAAAATCGATGAATGAAAATGCCAAAGAGAAAAGAAGAAAAAAATCAATGGTCACAATTAACCGAAAATTTACAAATCATCAAATCGTTTCACTAAAATTGCCCAATTTTCCAACTCAACACCATCAGGCGCGCTTCATACAGAAAATGACTAATGAATTCCTCCAGATTAAGTGCCTTTCGTATTATCAGCCGCAACCAAATGCGAGCACCGCGGAAGTCAAAAAGAAATTAATTTGAACTTTTAACGCGCTCAAGTTGCTTGATAAAAAACAAATGCTCAATTGCTATAAATAAAGAAAACATTTATAAAAGGCATACAAATTTGCATGACAGTTGAGCTCGCGTTAAGGTCCTCAAGCGATGCAACTGAAGTTCTTTATCAATGTATTCATTTTGCGCGATTCGATTCTGGGTTCATTCACGGATCATTTTTCTGAAAATATCTCAACCGACATTTCATCTCTCGTTATAAACCTTTACATTTTTACACCTTTGGCCTTGTTCGTAATATTCATTGATTGAGGCATCTTTGGTTGTGTCATACAACCATCCAACTTGCGACCGATAACTTTGAAATGTTCCATGCCATAATAAGGCGAAAATAGTTTTTTTCTTCTGTTCAATCAATTTGTTGATTTTTTTTTTCTTTTTTTCTCATTTTAGTGCGCTCTGTTATTGTTGTTGTTATTGAATTACACATTCAATGTCCAACTCCAACACCTTCTGTGGAATAATCTGAATCCCGCCGCGGAAAAAAAGAATAAATAAAATATTCCTATGTGTAGTATTCGTTATTGACGAGAAGACCTATTTCATGTGCCTGGATAATAAATACTCGATCGATTGCTGAACTGCGCGATTCTCCTCTGTTTCTGAATGTGTAAATGTACTGGTAGCAATCATAAAACGAGAAAAAACCCCAAATCACATTTGTGTGTAAATAATCCGACAATTGTTTAGTTTATGTACCATCTGTGACCTAGAACAGAAATAATAATATTCTGGTGGGTTATTTGCAAATAATTGCTAAACACTCTAAATTGAAAATTGTGGTTGAAACTGGTGATAGCAATTGCCATAATCAGCAGACAATCAAAATCCCTTCAAAATCAAACATGGACAGTCCCGGCGCTGGTGGAAGGCGTCGTGGAACGACCCGAGTGTCTGCTGAAGATCAAGCACTCGATCAGATTGCGAAAGAGGTAAGTGACTGAACCAAATGATAACTTTAATATTATTAATTATACTCATATTGCTGCTGTCGCTCCTCTTCTTGAGTTGATGCGCGGACAGCGAAATAATTATAATTTTGCTTCTCTAATTATCTATTTCTTCAATTTTTAGTTTGTTTTCCTTTTTCTTACCTTAAAATGTTTTCTTAATGCCTGCGAAACGATCGCATATTGGAATGATAAATGAGGTTCCTGTAAATTATATTTCCTTAATTTTCATATTTTCATTTTGCTAACATATTCTGAACCTCCAATGAGAAACATTTTATTTTTCATATTTTTTTTTCTTACTTTGCGAGCAGTGCGTGTGATTCCCATAAGACATGAATGCGATGAGAAAACGTGTAAGATTCTTCAGCTAGCCATTGAAATTTTCTTTTGCGTTGTGGAAGCTACTAATTGTTATTGAAACCATAAATATACCGACCGAACAATGGACATGCAGAACGTCATCAGAATTTAAAAAAAAAACACAGTTTAATGGTTGTGCGATGATCATCGTTTGCGATAAAAATCTAAAAATACGTGCAGGAAAAATAAATTAATACGATTGTCGACAAAAATTTTTCGTCGGTTTTTGTTTAAAAACTGATTTTTAATCTACAATTTTTCTCCACATTCGGGTGGGAAGATCACTTTGGCTGTGCGTGGATGGAATTGAAAAAGAGTTATTGGAGATTTGTGAAGGCAATTATTTCAATAAATTTTCCTCAAAAAACACTCGAGAATCCACTCAGGCGCAATGTTGTTGATTCAAAGATTGCATACGAAGAAACATCACTCGATGAGAATACAATTGTTCTGGTCTATTTTTGGTTTCTCTGGTAGGGTCATTACCATTAAATGTCAACTGCAAAATGAACAAAACACATGAGGTTTCTGGTGAATTATTTCTAGACATTTTGATTGATTTTCATGATTCTTTTCCAATGTCATGAAATCAATATTATTATTCTTTTTTTTTTCTTGTATTGCTGGCAGTATATCTCACATGTGTCGCCTGAATGTTTTCTTTCGTAATCCTGTGA
Organism: Propsilocerus akamusi; assembly: GCA_018397935.1. Classification (NCBI taxonomy): domain Eukaryota; kingdom Metazoa; phylum Arthropoda; class Insecta; order Diptera; family Chironomidae; genus Propsilocerus; species Propsilocerus akamusi. The sequence goes on along the minus strand of CM031470.1, from coordinate 6,945,833 downwards.
ATGAGGGAGAATAGAAAATATTGTGAAATGAGGGGTTGTCGTTGTTATTATTGAGCTCGTAAATTCCATTTCAGACATGACGCACTAATTGTTATGTGTTTAATTACTCGCACAGCTTAATGTCACAGTTATAATTCCAATTATGATGTAACACGTGATTAGAAGGAATTTCCGGGATATTCTTGCAATGCAATGAAACCAGTCGAAACTTGTCTAAAATTCTTTTTTTTCTTGTGAAGAAGCAACTTCGAATTTCTTCTGAAATTTTACATTTCATTCCCTAAAAATATATTTCATTTCTTCAAAGCCGGCACTAGAATAATTTGCAGCACTTGACAGTTGCAAAATCATTTCAATGGCTCAAATGTGTCTGATTTTTATATCGTCGAGCACCCTCCGACAAAAACATCTATTTGGATAAATTAAAAGAAGAAGAAAAAAAAATGCATACACTACGCTATTAAAGAGGAATAAGAATGAGAGAAATAAAAGTAGGAAAATGCTTTGCTTGTACTTCCACGTTGCGCTATGAAATCCAATGCATCGTCTAATGTCGTCTATGCGTCGAATATTTTTTTTTCTGTCTTTTGCATAGAAGAAAATTCAACGTCGTTGTTTGTCTCGAACCATATTTTTCCAATTTCCTTGAGACAGTACCAAATCAGTATCACGTTGGCAGTGCACCGTAGCAGACATAAGTTGCTAAAGCGGAAAAATCGTACAATATTGAACAAGAAGACAATTAGAAAGATTTAAAAAAAAAACACTTGAGTGGTCGTGCGGTTCTCAGTTTATTCAAAATTGTGTCAACATGGTTCAGCTAAAAATACAAACAAATGTTGGCAAATTGAAAATTGCCATTGGTGAACCGCCGTCTTTGAGTGATTGCTTGGGAAAAGGCGACATATGGGCAAGCGGATTGGCAATAAAAGGAACATGGAAATGCGGTGTAAGTTAACATGGGAAAATTTTTCCCTTCGCAATTTTTTCTTATTCCTGGATCCGAACCATAATGTCTTTTCAATGGTATACCCTTCTCATGGAAAAGCAGTGCAGTATGCTGTTATGTTTTGTTTTCTTATATAAAAAAGAACTCACGACGATGCGTGATGTCAGTTGATTGAATGCAAAAGCGTCACGAATAAGAAAAATCTAAATTTGCGTTTTTATCGAGTGAATTTTCTTCTTCTTCGAACATTTAAATTTAGATCTCTTAATTTTGTAGTCGAAAAAAAAACTGTTGATATTCATATATCTACATGGAAATGTTGGAAACACAATACGATTTTGACACTTTGTCAACGCAAGATCTTATTTCGTTTTGTGTCATGTCAGATTCAATAAAATTTCTCAGGCGCTCAAAATATTGTTACAGAATGGTTTCGTACTGTAGGCTTTATACTTTCGTTAATATTAAAATTTCGCTGATGAAAAATGTGAAATTTCCTCTATGCACTATTCTCTTCACACTAGTGAAAACTTATATCCGGAGGAAATGTCATAATCGTGGGAGGAGAAAATAATTTGTCTGTTGCCATTTGTCTGAATGAAGTTCTAAACAGTAAATCAAAAATTGATGGAAAATGAGTGTCGCGTGTACTAATGTTGGTAGGAAATACAATTCCTCTTAAATTTAGTTTTTGTCTCAAATTTTCTTTCGTCTCATAATGCGGAAAGTAAATATGTGTCTGAGCAGGAACTGCTAATTACTTATGTATATGAGTTGACTCGAGGAAAAATGGCATTGCGATGATACATGACTTTCAGTACCTTAAGAAATCCGACTCTGATGGAAAATTCATCTAGGGAAGCACCCTGATTTTCATTTCATGTGGAAATTCCATCTACAAATTGACATATTAATCCAAATAAATCAAACAAACAGCTTTCGGCATTTTTTGTGTATTTAAATTTTTTCATGAACTTTGTCGTAAAACAATTTGAGGGTGATTAACGGATTTTCATTCTTCGCATGTGGAAAATATCATGGTCGTGATTATATTTGGAAGATCATGCGTGAAGAATTGTCTTGCAACTTTAATATAAATCAATCATTAAAATGGTCGCAAAATAGTTAATTAGCTTCGAAATAAATCGAGAATTGATGATCTGAAATGGGTAATCTCTTGCGACATGCATTAACACTTTAAAAACACTCTTTGTAGTTATCAGATTTGACACATTTCTCTCCACTTAAATCTTTGTTTGTTCATACTGGCTTCCGGCTGTCGCGATTAGTTCTTTTTTCATATCTTGTTTCGAATATATTTTGATTTATCTAAATTAAAGAGCAATAAAATGGAGGCCGCAATCGTGAATCTAAAATGCCAATACAAAAGCAGAAAAAACAACTCGTCCAACCACAACATACTGTCAATTGTAAGAAAAAACCCAAGCAGAAGACAACGACGAAGTTTCTGAAAGAGAAAGAAAAATTGAATCAATTAAATTAATTTGAGCTTTTGATGGAATTGGGAAATTTGAGATAAAAATCAAAATCGATTATTGGTTGCGTGCCTTATATAATAACATTCCGCGCGATTTATTTCAATCAAAATGGTATTTTTAAGTTGCCCAATTAACATTTTTTCGGTCATTGGAATCTCTGAATGCGATTAAGATAATATTAACTAACCATGAACTCACCAAATCTCTCGGGATCTCACAATGGGAATCACGTCTAACCTTCAGCAATAAAAGACCTTTCAGTTTAAATAAATTTCAGCATTGAATGCTCTATTAATGCAACCGCACAATACACTACAATACAATGCATTAAAACTGATTCCTAGAAATATGACGAAAGAAAAACTGACGGAACTTACAGTTAAATAATATTTAATTTCTATTACTGACATTGAAAAAGTGTAGAAATATTTAAAGAAACGCAACGAAAAGCTTGCAAGATAAATGAAACAAAATTCATTAGAATTCAACGCTATGGACATTTGATGCAGCCACTTTTTATGTATAATATTATCGTTTATTGTATATTTATATACATCAATTCAGTCACATGATGGCTCTCGAATTATTTTCACTCGGTTCATACTCGGCATCACTTCTGAATTATTCCCGAATTGAAATGATTAGACACGTTCAAGAACTACCTAGTGAGAGCGACTTACAACGACACGTTCCCCCCTGAGCTAGTTTCTCAATATTTTTTTTTTTATTGTGGATTTTCCCTTTCTTCTAAGTCCACTGCCATTTAATCGCTCTCTTTTACTCAAGCCACAAATAGTAACTTGATCGAGACAGTGAGCGACCACAACTAACTGCAAATATCAACGAAAAACCACCCGACTACGCATATAAAACCTAAAAAATAAATATTTGTGATATTAAAAGTGGTTTTCCAGTCAGTCTCATTTCAAAATTCATATCGAGTTGTCGACATTTATTGTTTTAAGTGCTGCGCGCTATTCGTGGCAAAATAGTATTGTTTTTGTTATAAATATTCGTGATAAGAAAAACTTGAAAATAATACAAATAAAATTTTATTTGTGAAATTTCGACATTCTTTTTTTCCCACAAAATAAACAATTGTGAAAAACTTATAAGCTGTGAAGTGGAAAATCTAACATTCTAAAGGCACACTCGAGGCAATCATTTAGGGAAAATGAGGCGCGGAAAATCTCTGTAATTCGATTCATCGCATCACCATATGAACCAGTCAATGACGTCGTCGTTGATTCTTTGTTGATCTTTTTTATTTTCGCACATTTTTCTCACCGGTTTAAGTTATTTGAGGCAGCAGCATCATCGTCATCTTTTTTGTTTGTATTTCTCAGTTTAACAGCATAGTCAATGGAACAATAAGAAATCCAATTTATGGAATTTTTTTCTTTATTGTTTGTGCGATGTGAAGGTGATCTCATCAGTCGATGAGATTTGTTTTTGTGTCAATTTGAAAACTTTAAGTTGATCGCAAGTTGTGCATTTGTCAATTGATCCTAAGGAGAGCGAGTTGTGACCAAGAAAGTTTTTTGTCGCGGTTTTTATGGCTACAAAGTTGTTTTCTCAAGAGTAGAATAATTAATTGAATCGACATATTGAATTAAAAGCATTCATATTGCAAAAATACCGAAATATAAATGATGTCAGAGGAATGTGCAAAAATGTGGAAAGTTTAAGCTGTCGTCCAGTTATCTTATCAGTAAAATGAAAACAAACACTCCATTAAGCATTCCAAGTATGATAACAACGCTAAATAACTGGAAGTAAAATTATTTTTACCTTTTTTTCACACAATGGAAATGCTTTGATTCGGGGCCATAAAGGGAATAGTTTGAAAAATACGTGAAAGTAACACACAAATATCCGCCAGCAACTATGGACGGATTTCAATTAAGCTGCGATTACAATCCATTACGGATTATTGAGGATGAAATGCCGTTGACAAATAAATTCTCTGATAACAGCAGCAATGACGATGATAACAAATCGAATGTCAGTGAATTATTTGATTTCAGTGCTAGTGATACTGAAGAGTTAGACGGCGATGGTGAAGTTGTTCAACAGTTGCTAGTAAAACAAAATAGTTTAATAATTATCGAAGACAAGGATCTGACAATGGAAAACACTGAAGACTTTAACAATAATGATAGTAACAATGTCCATCGCCTGTCATTGCAAGTGGAAAGTGGCGATGATGGCAGTTTGGTCATGACGAATGAAGCCATCAATCGAACAATTATTAGAATTGGTTCGAATGGTTCCAATGGAAGTGAATTTGGCGAAGTGGATGGAATGAAGATGGAACAAGCGAATGAAGCGATCAATCATGAATTTCGTGATGTTGCTGACAGTGATAATAATGATGACAGCGACCGTCGAAATAGTCATCACACCGCAAGCCATTCAAGCGACGGTGAAGTCATCGTGAATATTCTGGGTCAAATAAACGATATAGTAGGTTTAAATGTGTTTGCCTCTCTCGTTTTGTTTATACATACTTTGATGGGTCATCCTTTGAAATGTCTCTGGTGGTGATGGTAAAATTGTGTGTTCAATTCATTTGTCCATTCTACACTTGTTTGTTATTATTATCAATGTTATCGATGAAATTTAATCTTTCTGTGACTCACGAAAATTATTTTCTTATTTTAAAATCGCAGGCCGAAGCTCGATTAGCAGCGAAACGACAAGCACGAGCTGAGGCGCGTGAAATTCGTATGCGCGAACTGGATCGACAACAGAAAGAACTGGAACAAAATGCTGATCGAGTCTATGATATGCAACAATCTGAAAGCCATACGACACCACGATCCCGACTAACAGTCACCAGTTCAGTGGCAATTAGAGGAAGCTCAATGTCGTCGAGACGAAGTAGTGAAGATTCATTGGAAGAAGAAGGTAGAAGCTTAAGGGATCTTAGGCATGAATTAAAAGTGAGTATAAAACAACAAATTACCGAAATGGAATTGATTTAAAAATCTAAATTTATTTTTAGGACGTAGAAGAGCGCTTCCGCAAAGCCATGATAACTAATGCCCAGCTCGATAATGAACGTTCATCGCAAGCATATCAAATAGATTTACTAAAAGATAAATTAGAGGAAATGGAGGAATCTTTTGCACAATTGCAACGAGAGCATCGGGAAAAAACGCGAGCGCATGATGCATTAAAACGTCACAATGATAAACTCACAGAAGAACTGAAACTGGTTCAAGGACAACTCAATGAGCGCGACACATTAATCGCTGATTATGGTTTAGTTATTATTTTAGTGGAAAATGAGGATGGCACCGATGCCAAACGCGTTCTAGTCTCCGATGAAAATGCCCAGCTTTTGGGCAGTGTAGAAGGATCGATAGGTAAGAAGAAACAGCCAAATTAGTAGCTTAGTTCTAATTTCATGGAAAACTTTTTTTTTTAAGATGTTCGACTCAAAAAGTTTGCCGAAGATAAGCAAGAACTTCAGACAGAGGTGCAAAAGTTACAACAACAAATTAATGATATTAAGACGAGAGGTGGTCGCCGTTCGAGCTCCATTAATGGTATTGTAGATGATGACGATTATGAGGATGCTCAACGTGAGTTTGTTTAAGCATAAACCTATTGCAAAGCAGTGTTTTTTTATGAGATTCTTACTATATTTATTATTTTAGGTGAGGCTAATAAAGCTATAAACGACTATAAATATCGTTTGCAGAAGGCTGAGCAAGAAATAGCAAGCCTACAAGCTAGCTTAGCTCGTTCCGAGACTCAGGTTATTCGTTATAAAAGTACAGCGGAAGCGGCTGAAAAAGCAGAGGCTGATTTGAAGATCGAGAGAAGAAAACTTCAACGGGAGGTAAGTTTTAAAAGCACATCTGGAGATGTTTATCGATTAAAGAAGTCTCTCTTTTTCTTATCAAACGTCATAGCCAATAATGGTAGAATTTTGGGATGAATGTCACTGCCAATAGAATCACTCCACATTTGAATGCACATTGCTGGTATTGGGTCTTTGTTGTCATTTCATTCTTTTTTTTTTGGTTTTGTCATGTTAATTAATTTGGGTGCCGCACACACATGTATACATACACAATTTCTTAACGTCACAGAGTTTATTTTACCTGTTTAACGTTCTCTTCTGCTCTTTCTTTGCACAACATCAGTCTTTGATAAATATTTATTGGCGAATTTGATATGTCGAAAAAATTTTTTTTTTTACTAAAATGTTCTTCTTCATCATATTAATTATCTATCATTTTTGATCATAACAAATTCTAATCAATTTCCGTGTGTTATTCTTTTTTTAGAATCGTGAAACATTAGAACGTCTAGAGGAGCTTGAAACATCTAATAATCATCTACTGAAACGATTGGACAAGTTAAAAAATGCCAAAAGTGCTCTGCTCAAAGATCTTTGATAAAATTCTTATCGGTTAAGTTCAACGAACAAGAAAGAATTCTTATTTTCCATGCAACCAGTTTTACCAATTAACCAATTAATACAGCTTTGACTGCTTAAGATGGAAGCCATTTCACAACACAACGATTGCAATCAAATATTATTTACAATTCTTTCGTGAAAAAAAAAAAAAAAAAATTTCACCGAAATTATGAAATTATTGAAATTTTGTTTGGAGTTTAAGAAAAAAAAAATCATTAAATTTCGGCGGAAAGTTATTTCATTATGTGTCGGTCACTTGATGGCCTTGCATTTCCTTTTTAATCGAATCTATTCGGAAAGAATGTTCATTGTACTGATATTAAGATAAAAGAAAGAAAAAAAAAATGCTTCCATGCTCAAAACATGATCGAAGGACTGACGTAGCATAGCGCATGCAAAGGATTTTTTAACCTGAATGTAGAAATCTTTTGCTTGGAAACACAAAAAAAAAGTAAAGAAAGTTCAATGATGTTTGAGTGAATATATGTAATCCTTTTTCAACCATAAAACCTTTCACATCAGCAAATGATAATGGTTGTTTTCGAGTGTATTTTAAAGGATCACAAAAAAGGAGATGAAGGAAATCTTAATAAATCGCCTCACTACATAAATTGAACCCTACCTAGTCTAATTCTATAATCATGACGATAAAATTGTTTTCTTCGTACTTTTATTACTTCGCCCTTTCTTAAGACAACGCTTCTTTTTTTTAATCCAGGGAAAGCTGAATCTAATAATTTTTAATCGCGAATTGTACAATAACAATTGTAGACATTGTATGAAATAGAATCATTTTTAAAGGAATGTGTAACATAAAAAAGAAAATGCTTTATGACTTTTTATCATAATTAAATTGTTTAACATCATTGAGACAAATAAATAAAAGCAGAAACTGAAAATGAAGAACAAACCGTAGTTCTATCATAATTTTGAAATTTCAGAAATTGGTGTTTTTTAGTGGATTTGTCCTCACAAACACATATGTAAAAGCAACAAGTTACAAAACTCTCAATAAATAATTCAGTATCTCAGCAGAAGCAGATATCGGTGGATTTTCCTTCAGAAATAAACTTGATCCCTTTATTTCGTGATAGCAATACAATTTCACATTAGCTGTGCAAATGCAACTAAGTTATTATTAAAGCAAGTGTCGCTACATGCCAATAATCAGTGAAATTATATCAATTTTATATGTAAAGAAAATATATTTTGGAAATTATATTTAGACAATAAAAAAAAAGTTCGAAAAGGTAACATTAATTGAAATTTAAATTGAAGAGTGCGCGTGTAATGTGAAGGTTAAGTCAAAGAATTGTCACATAAAAATGTCGACAAACTGGCTACGTGCAAATAAAGAGTCCATAAAGTTGTTTTGCCATTTCATTTAAGTTTTAATTGCCACCGTGGCTTTGCATCCAGATCTCTTATACTCTGTCCCAGCGCTTCAATCCGGTTTAAATATGTACAAACAATTCATTACGTCACACGCTGAAAACTAAAATCTCACGCAACCTTGAATTGCAACAGTCAAAACAAGAAGAAGAATGAATGTGCTCTTTCTTAGGGAAACATTTTCGACGTGATCCTCCACACCGAAGACGTAAAGAAATTTAAATTTTTGTTGAGTCATTATGATCGTCAATTTTATAACTTGAAAAAGTCCTATGAAGTTTATAACTAAATTAACATTTATCAACTCTCGTTGATGCACCTTCTTGCTTCTTCTTATTACGATATTCAGATTCGAATCGAATCATATAAATTCTTTCACTATTTATGGTAATGACAGGAAATAAGCTATTTAAGTGCTCTTCGCAAAATTTCTGTTTAATTATTTTCAATAAATTGTGAGCGCTACAAATTTGAACAATTGAAATTCTTTCAAATTAACTATCGGTATTAAAGTTTTGAAATTAGAGTGACATTAATGCATAGATACCAAAATAAAATGAAAACAATTTTAGTTCATTCATTCAACATTGAACTTTGACTGTCGTATAATTTTTGCGTTTTCTTCGTGGCTCATTTTTATTTATTAAATCTCGCCGCACTCGAAAAAAATAAATTTGTATTTATGTATTTATTATAAAACAATTGTGTGTGTTATAAGTTCCAGCATTGAAAATACACTACGTGGGGTAAATTGTGTGGTTGTATTGAAGTTAAGCGCTTGGAGTCTCTCACAGAAAATATTATCGCGACACAAGCAATTAGTTTACCAACTGACGGTCGAACGAGCGGATATAAAATAAATTTACTCGTGGCTCCACTTACCTACCTACCTAGTGATAAATAATTTTTGATTTAAATTTTTTTACTTATTCGCATCAAAGTAAAAGAAGTGAAAACATCACCGAAAGTTCATAAAATTAACGAAGTACGTGACAAATTAAATTTGATTTTAATTAAAATTTGACACCTTTTCTGAGGGCAACGGAAATTTAATTGACCAATGGATGAATGGTGCGATGTCACTCATAATTTAACTTTGTTGTTTGCTGGTTACAATTATCGTTTCTTTTTTTTTTGTACCTTTGAGACCCGATAATTTATCAATTTTGAGTCAACATTATTAATCGTTTTCGAGATATCTCTCAATGAGACATTAATAAATCTGAAGTTTCAAGTGAAGTTCAAGGAAGCAAACAAAGTTTTAAATGCACAAAAAAAAAATTCACAACTAAGTAGAAAAAAATTACACAAAACGATTCTAATAAAATAAGCACATTGCACAAGTTTTTATTTTCTGTGATCTTCGCGTTTAAGTAAATATGATATTTCTCAGAGCTTGATTGTAGTTATTTCATGCTGATGGGAATATTATTGTGTAGATGAGGTGGTACAGATAAAATAAAACCAGCAAGGTCAAAGATAAAAAATCAACCTCCCTATGTAGCGCCTGGTTTTCTTTTCCCATTCTCGCTATAGTGATTTTTTACGAAGGTTTCAATAATTTGAATAAAAAAAAAAAAAAAAATGATATTCATTCATTATCAATTCGTCCAGATGTTTGTCATTGTCAGGGACAGTTTTGTATTGAGTTCAATTCAATTTCAATGGTTTTAACTCGGTAGCGTAAAATGAAATCTGTTTTACACTGAGCATCTAACAAAACTAACCGGATAATTTTAACCAGATCAACTTTCTCTGTCCAGTCAGCCGATTGTGACAGCTAGATGGTAATTGTCAGTCACTTTCTTATGTTTTTTTTTTTAAACTTATCGTGCGAGACTGGTCTATTTTGTCTACGTGACTTTTTTACGCTTTCCCGTTATGGAACAAAGATCAGTGTAACTTAAAACGGACGCGTCAAGTTTAGCAGCGAGAATTGCGTAATAAGATTTAAATGAATTTGTTCTTATTCAACAAACATCTTCAGGCGTATGTTATCTGACGCAGTGATTTGTCTATTTGACTTACAGTCAGCATTTTTTATTTTTCAATTTTGCTGATAATACACTTTCCTCTCGTCCTCGTGTAGAGTTTTGCGTTTGCTTTGACATTGTAATTATTTTAATTGCATGACAAACAATTATTATTTGCACCATACACGTGAAATTTTTTTTGCGTGCACATTAAGTTGCAATATCTAAAATTCAAACAAAATTTGATGACATTCAAATATGTCTGGCAGTGGCAACAACGCGATTGACAAAGTCTGTCAATCGAAAGTGGTCTCGAAAATCGTAAATTTTACAACTTGTGACGCAAGTCGTCGCGGATTAAACTTTTGAATCAGAGTTTTGTTTTCAAACGAACTCATGTCCAGCCTCACCTATGCTCATTAATTTCAAAGTCACATGTTCGGCTCGGCAAATTCGCGCGTTTTTTGGTAAGAAGAGAGAATAAGATTGGGAATGGCATTCCATCTTTTTCGCGCTTCAAAAAACTATTCGACAATGTTAAGACAACGCATCTATGGAGTGACGGCAATGCCTTCGTGGAGTTTGTGAGCTACGTAAAGACTAATATTTGATTGGATTCAATTTGATGTCTAACTCTAAATATGACTTCACACAATATCTTTTACGATATCATTTATTGTCACGTTGAACGAAGTTGTGTTCATGATATTTGATTATAGCTTGATTGCCGCAAAGTTTGCGATGTAGGCATTTAGTCAATCTATTTTGATTTATCTTATAAAGATAGAAATTCCCTAAATAAAAAAAAAATAAAATAAAATATTTTTTTTTTTGGAATCTAATGACGTTCCATTTTCATCGCATCATTCACCATCGGGAATCCATTTATGGACAGTGCCATTGAGTCAACTTTAACTGATAAGGAACGCCGCGCCAGTCATTATTTTCTGTTTTCGTCAACATCTGCCTTATCAGTTACTATAAGAGAATACGAAAACTTCCTTATCGAGCAAATTTGTTGGACCTTAAGACTCGATGATTAATTCGTAATGGTCATGAAATAGCTTCGAGTTGTAATTCCGAAAAACGGTAACATGGGAATAGATGCATGAATTAAAATAAATTTTAGTCTACGATATTATAATTGAGAGCAATTAACTGAAATATCTGAATAATAAATCATGAGACACGTACACTCCCGTTCTCTTACGTTAATCCGAATTCCGTCTGTTATCATTTGTGCGTTTTATCAATATAATGCGACACTCTATAAAGTCCATTAAATGGCACGTTTGACCAACCTTCTGTTTCTTTTACATTTCGCTTTCAGAATCATTTGAAGTGTGAATGATGGAGGCAGCAGAAGCACAAGACGTACTAGCGGCATCAGAGCCCTTCTTTAGCCTTTTAGATTTTGTTTTACTGGGAATTCTTCTTGGTGGGGCAGCATGGTGGCTATTGAAGAACAAAAAAAAGGAACCCCCGGCATCTATTAAATCGTATTCCATTCAACCGACAGCAATTAATACTATGACGATGGCTGAAAATTCATTTATTAAAAAACTCAAGTCATCTGGCAGAAGTCTTGTAGTGTTTTATGGATCACAAACGGGTACAGCTGAAGAATTTGCCGGGCGTCTAGCCAAAGAAGGTATGAGATATCGACTGAAGGGCATGGTTGCTGATCCTGAAGAATGTGACATGGAAGAGCTTTTACAACTCAAGGACATTCCAAATTCGATGGCCGTGTTTTGTTTGGCAACCTATGGCGAGGGGGATCCCACCGATAATGCTATGGAATTCTATGAATGGATCACGAATGGTGATGTTGATATGACTGGACTAAATTATGCTGTAAGTAACAAGTTAATTCAGGTTCATAATTAGGGTCAGTTAGTCGTTTACGTGGAGTCGAATTGCTACTTTAATTAACATTAATTATATTTAAATTTATCTGATTATTGTCGTTTGGGTCATTCGATTTTTTATTATTTCGCAAATTCGCGTGTGTTAAACTTGTGAATTTATTTAAAATTATTACTTTTTTACGTATGAACCTAAAAGTGTTTATTTAAATTTGGGTAATAATGGCAAAATTTTGTAACGGATTTTAAATTCAACTCACCTGACGTCATTATTTCTAAGTAGTCGTATGCCCCTTACGATGGCACAAAAATTTAAACATCTAAAATAAATAAGTATGCACATAGTTATTTAGTTGTACGTAGTAACTAACTGTATAGTCACGTATTATTAGTGAAACCTATATTTACTGATGATGCATAGTATCGCAGGAATATGAAATTAAGTGAGAAGTTCAACTGAATATTGTGAAAATGTACAGCTAAGTAGCGCTTGAGGTTGTGTTGCATCATCGAGATCTTGTAAAATAAATTCTATACGATAATCGCGCTGGTGAATTTTTGTGATAATGAGAAAATTTAGCTGGGTTTTTAAACGGCGCTACTACAATGCAACCAATCAGTTATTAGTTAGAAATTTTGTTAGAACGAATCAAATTAAAAGTTTTGAATTATCGAAGGTATAAACATGATTAGGATCTAGAAAAAAAAAAATCCATAGCTCAATGCTCCAAGTGTATTCATTTATTTACATTCTGCTTTTTACTTGATTGCTTCAAAAGGTATTTGGACTTGGCAATAAGACTTACGAGCATTATAATAAGGTTGCCATTTATGTTGACAAGCGTCTGGAGGAGCTGGGCGGTAAGAGAGTCTTTGAACTCGGTCTCGGTGATGATGATGCCAAGTGAGAAAATATTATAAATGAATATTTTCCAATCATTATTTTAATGCAACATCTTATTTCAGTATTGAAGATGATTTTATTACATGGAAGGACAAATTCTGGCCAAGTGTATGCGATTTCTTCGGAATTGAAAGTACAGGCGAAGATGTTATGATGCGCCAGTATCGATTATTAGAACAACCCGATGTCGCAGCTGATCGTATTTATACTGGTGAAGTTGCTCGCCTTCATTCGCTGGCAAATCAACGGCCACCATTCGATGCCAAAAATCCTTATCTTGCACCTATTAAAGTCAATCGTGAACTTCATAAGGGAGGCGATCGTTCGTGCATGCATGTTGAATTCGATTTGGAAGGCTCAAAGATGCGTTATGAGGCTGGTGATCATTTAGCAGTTTATCCAGTCAACGACACGGATTTGGTTGAGCGACTGGGAAAATTGTGCAATGCTGATTTGAATACTGTATTCTCGCTTATCAATACCGACACAGACAGCAGCAAAAAACATCCATTCCCTTGTCCAACAACATATCGGGCTGCACTGACGCATTACTTGGAAATTACTGCTCTACCGCGTACTCATATTATTAAAGAATTGGTAGAATACTGTAGCGATGAAAAGGATAAGGAATTTTTAAAACTGATGTCATCAACGACACCCGAAGGCAAAGCTCAATATCAAACATGGGTCCATGATGCATGTCGAAATATTGTTCACATTCTTGAAGACACTAAATCATGTCGACCTCCGATTGATCACATTTGTGAACTTTTGCCACGTCTTCAGCCACGCTTCTATTCGATCTCTTCATCATCGAAGGTGAGTTTTGTTCTTCAAATATAAATGTCCCTTGAGTTTTCTTTTTTAAACTAACGAACAACATATTCTCAACATTTTGAAGAGACGTAAATGAAATGAATTAAACATGTTTATTTGTGTTTGTCAACAACATTTCATTTATTAACGAAAGCAATCAAAAGTGATTACGCCCTTATTCATTTTGTTTTCGACTAAACTTTCACAATATTTTTTAGCTTTATCCAACAACTGTTCATATAACAGCTGTTCTTGTTCAATACGAAACTCCAACTGGACGATTTAATAAAGGTGTTGCTACCACATTCCTGGCTCAAAAACATCCACACGACGACGAACCACTGCCACGTGTTCCCATATTCATTCGCAAGAGTCAATTCCGTTTGCCAACAAAACTTGAAATTCCTATCATAATGATTGGACCCGGTACGGGTCTGGCGCCATTCAGAGGTTTCATTCAAGAGCGCTCTCAAGGACATGAAGAAGGCAAAACGGTTGGCGATACGATTATGTACTTCGGTTGCAGAAAGCGATGTGAAGATTATCTTTATGAAGAGGTAAGACAACCAAAGAAATTTAATGTTCACCATTCTAGAAACTTATTGTAATATTGTTTTACAGGAACTTGAAGCCTATGCCAAAAAGGGATCACTCAAGCTGCGCTTGGCCTTCTCCCGTGATCAAGATAAGAAGGTTTATGTTACTCACCTATTAGAACAGGATTCCGAATTGGTGTGGAATGTGATTGGTGAAAATAAAGGACATTTATATATTTGCGGGTAAATTAAGAAATTTGAAATTGTCTCGTTAACAATACAAATTGTTTATTTCTTTAGGGATGCCAAGAATATGGCAACAGATGTTCGAAACATTTTACTAAACATCATCAAAACAAAGGGCAACATGAGCGATAATGAAGCCCAGCAATATATCAAGAAGATGGAAACGCAGAAGAGATATTCGGCTGATGTATGGAGCTAAACCAGGGTTTTATTCTTTTTTTTTTCATTATCAAATGCATTGAAGACTAAATTTGCATCGAACAAATAACAATTGTGTGCCTTTTTGATGGCAGCTTATAATAAAATCGTCGTAGATGATAAAATTTAATCAAATCAAATACTTTTCATACTTTGTAGGCTCGTCATTATTGAATTAGGGAAAAGATTTTTTTTTGTAATATTAACTTTTAATTAAAATAAATAAATTGTTACATAGTGAAAAATCAAATGAATTAAAAAAAAAATAAGAAACTGAAGTTCCAACTTTGTCAGCCCAAAATATAATTGAGCAATGAGCGTTTCTGGTTAGTGACAATTGAAAATAAACTTCAAAAGATATTTATTAAAAAAAATGAATGAATGAAACATCTTTTAATTTATTTTAAAAACAATATTGAAGACGTTGATAAATTTTGCAGCTGCTAACATCTTAAAGTTGTTGCGTTTTTTTATTATGATAGATAGATAGCTGATGATACATCGGTTGCTCTTGTTCGCTTCATGATGACAACTTTGCATCGAACTAAATAAATATTATATTTCGCGCATGTGAGGTGACAAGACAATGACACGATACTGAAATGTAGGATATTTCATGTTAAATCATATTCACAATACAAGTGGTGTTTTGGCAACTGTCTAAATAACGCTTATGTATCTTTCTTCAAAGCTTGGCTGCTATTTAATAGAAGAAAAATTGGTCGACAAATATTTATTGAACAGCGATCATTGTTGTCGTGAAGAAGGAAAAGCTTCGCGCATTTGGTAAAAAAAAACTAATTTTATTTAATGAGGAACATAATTATAATTACAATAAAGTTGCATTAGGGCTTATTAGCCGCTTTAATACTTATTATGTAGTATCATTTATGTGCTGTCCCTAACATGATTTATCATTTATGGACTGTCTCTTTTGTTTGTTACATACATATTAAGCAATGCTTTCGCACGTTGAAATATTTGTTTGAAGAAATCTGCCTGCTTATCATATATATATTTTCGCTCCGGTGGAAGGGGTGGGAGGGGGAGAGGTGGGTGGAGGGGTGGGAGGGAGGCGGGGAGAGAGAGAGAGATAGAGAGTCAGTCAGTCAGTCAATAATAAAAACCAATAAATTTTACTAACAAAAAAGAAAATGTTGATTAGATATTTATTTAACGGGCGCCTATATATATCACGTGACGACTGACTGACTGACTCCGGAACGCTTGCATCTAAGATTTGCATACAAATTTTCATATATAATAAAAACCCAAGAGAGTTTTAGGATATTTTTCTAATGGGGCCACTAAGTGGCCGTGCGTTTTGCTAGTTATAAATATTTGTCTATATGAAACAAAAGTCGTTTCATCTCTTTCGTCGTTTTTTTCGATAAATGGTATTATTGTTCCAGATAAAACTGGATATCAAAGAATATGGGTTTACCAACCGACGAAAAGCTCTCGAATATTATTATTAAAAGCTCGTAACAATAGTATAAATACACGAGTTTCGATCTATATGACTTTAGTTCTAGTTGAAATTCAATGAACTAACAAGTTTTATAAGTTTAAGAAAGAAAATTATGGTGACAAAACGTTTAATTCTTTTGACTCTAGTTTGCCTATCCGTTCACTTATGTAAGGCTTATGACGAATATACGTATAATGACTATCAAGGGGCTCAAGTGAAAGCAACAGAACCGGAAAATCCAGAGGAATTTGCAGAAGAAAATGGTGAAGGTGATTATGTAGGTTTGAAACCAATTAATGTTTTGGAAGAGGCTCAAGTGGAAGCGGAAGAAATAGAGCCACATCAGGATGCAACAATTCCGGAAAATCCAGAGGAATTTGCAGAAGAAAATGGCGAAGGTGATTATGTAGGTTGAAACCAATTAATGATTTGGAAGAGGATGCTGCAGTTGTAGAGCCAGAAGAGGCAATAGGGGATGCGGCATATCCAGAAACATATAATGAATATGCCGAAGATTTAAATCCGTCAACATCTGTAGAAAGATGGACGGTATTAATAACAAAGGTTCACACCGAATCAGAATCTTTGGAAGAGAAAAATATAGAAAATGAGCCTGAAGAAAGCTTGCATCCAGAAACTGAAGACGCTCAAGTTGATGTGAATGACTTAGAGGGACCCTGTCGTCGTATGTTTAAAGATAATGAAACCGATTGCTTACAAAATGTTCCACCCCCGTATGAAAGCTGTCAATATTCTGTTGATGAGGAATTATGTTCATGGAAATGTGAGTGTGCAATGAGTGCAACCGAAGGGCCTTATGATGGTGAAGAACATGAGGAGCATTTTGAAGAATCGCATCTTGAAGAGCATGTTGAACATGAAATGCCGGAGGAAGAGCAGGCGGACTCTGATGTTCCACGCCGTCCTGGAACTTATGATGTAGGAGAAGGGGACTACGGTGCAGGATATGCAGAATATGCAGAATATGCAGGTCCGGAGGCTCTGCCAGAACGTGAATGCACAGGACGTACATCACATGCAGAGAGTGCAGAAAAAGAACATACAGATGCGCCAGTTGAAGAAGCTGAAGAAGTTGAAGAGGAATTCTCAGAAGGGCCCTGTCGTCGTATGTTTAAGGCAAATGAAACTGATTGTTTAGTAAATATCCCAGCCGAGTATGATAGCTGTCAATATTTTGTTGATGAGGAATCATGTTCATGGAAATGTGAGTGTGCAATGATAGTTACCGATGCACCACATGACTATCCAGCACATGAAGAAGCTGAATCCTCCGAAGGTTCTAGCGATTCTGAATCAAGAGAGCAAACTAAATGTAGAAAAGGTAAAAAGAAGCTCGGTTTCAAAAATCCAGTCGTCGCCATGCAAGGTGTGATTCAATGGAAGAACGAAGACAAGAAGTTCAAAAAGAAGTGCTGCTTTTAAGTAGCTCAAAATAATTTTTTTTTTCCTGAAATGTCACAACTATAGTCATTTAATTTATCTAAGTCAAGATTCTTCGAAACGTTTTGTCATTGTAAAAAGTTATAATATAAGACTAGATCATTAAGAACACCACCAACCATCAAAAACCAACCAATAGGATAACTTTTTACAATCATAAGTAACAATACTATATTTAAGTTAAAGACACAGAGTTGAATTATGAAACAGCTCAAATGAAGCGAAACAAAAAAAAAAAAAACATAAAAAATAAACCAAAAAAATAGCAAAATGAAAATATTTTAAGACTTTTTCCTTCTTTTTTCGTTTTTAAGTGATGAATATAATAAGATAATTCCCAAATTGGGCAGTCACTAAGGCTTCATCAGGGTATCTTAAGCGAACGTGAATATTTTTGTTACCAGGCTGTAACCATCTGTACAAATATCTTTGTGACGAATTGCTAAGTAGATAGTTTTGTGACGCGACTGAAGCCAATTGAATAAATATTGATTCTGTTAACGTTGGTGACAAAAATTGTTTACTCCAACAAGCGATCAGTTGTCAACTTGTGAAATAATGGCAGTGATCAACGTTTGCATACGTGGCGAGCGAACGTGTGCATCAAGTCGAAAAACAACAGTAAATTATTAAACTTTTGATTGACAGATAAGATTGATGATATTTTCGTATCGGAAACATTTATTCATTATATCTATTTGAAATCGATTACTTATGCCGAGCATAGGAATTTACTTCGAAAAATGAATTCAGTTGAGTTTCGGTTGCATCACTGAAATGAATTGTCGATTTTTCATAATTATTTTTCAAGCTTTCTTCTTTTACAAACATACAACAGGAAATGAAGCTCAATCGAATTTAATTAAAGCTCTATTGGAAATTATTTACGATGTAAATTTCCTTGAAATGACAACAGTTAATTTTATTGATTCAACTGGATCCACCGATTGGCAGAACGAATTGATTCCTAAATTGAACAACGAATGTGCAGTTCGCGTTTTAAAATCGAGCTTTATTACAATCGCCAAAAAGCAAAAATGGAACTTTAACATCTTTAATATCGAATCAATCAAATCTCTCAACGACACAATGGAAAGCTTTTCAAATGATTGCTTCAACTATGCTGGATATTATATTATCATTATCAAAGATGTTTCTATCAATGAAATTCAAAAAGCTTTCTTACGACTTTGGGACTTTTACATTTACAACGTCAACTTGGTTGTAAACAAATTAAATGCAGTGGATGTTTTAACATTTATTCCGTTTAGTTCTACCGGATGCAACTCAACATCGCCCATTAAAATTGCTGAAATTAGTGAAGGTCAAGTTTTTCTCAGACCTAAAAGTTTTTTCCCAAACAAAATGGAAAATTTTCATGGATGCAAATTGAAACTGACGACATTTGAAAGCTTAGCGCCGTCAGTTTTGAAGAATGATTTTTCAAATGGAACTTACATGCTTTATGGTAGAGATGTCGATGTTTATTCAACATTAGCTACGGAGTTTAACATTACTTTTGATGTGTTTTATATCATAAAATTTGGTGGCTGGGGTGCAATATTTGCCAATGGTACTGCAACTGGATCAATTGATCGAGCGATTCATCGAGAAGCTGACGCAATTATCGGAAATCTTTATTTAAAATATGATCGCTCAAGAGCTATGGACTATTCGTATGTTTATTTTCAAGATCAGATTGTCCTTATGCAAGCACCCGGTCAACCGCTATCAACCTTTCAGAAGCTGATAAGACCATTTGAACCTTCAGTATGGTTGATGCTTTCAATAACTGTCATTTTTGGTTTCACAATTATTGCTCTCCTTCAATTACAATCGAAAATTGTAAAAGATTTCATTATAGGCCAGAATATTAAAAATCCTTATATGAATATTCTAATTGGAGCATTTGGTGGCAGTCAGCACGTTTTACCAAAACAAAATTTCAGTCGAAGTCTCTTGATGATGTTTCTGTTGTTTTGCTTAGTCATCAGGAGTCTTTATCAAGGATCATTGTATCAGTTCCTACAAGCAAATGACAATGAGAAGGAGCCGCAAAGCATACAAGAAATGTATGAGCGCGACTATCAATTTTATTTGATCACAAGTTATGATGATATGACAAAAGATAATATTTATATGAATGGCTCTCGGCGCGTAATGATTTCTCCGATGAGCTTAAAGCTATTATGACTTTAACCTTAAATCCGTCATTTAAAGGCGGCTTAATGATAGCACTGTCACAAGTTTTATATAAAAATCAAGTCAATTTTAAAAGTTTTCTTTATAAAATATGTAGGGTGAGTTCATTGCATGTATCATGTACTCTTTTATTCTAATATAAATTAATTTTCAGGAATATTTTATGATGGTTCCGGTTGCGATGTTTTTTCCTAAACATAGTTACCTAACGGAAGCATTTAATCAAAAGCTCATGTGGTTTTCCGATTTCGGGCTGATACGTCACTGGGCATCTGCGCATATGGATATGAAGTATCTCATTATGAAACTGGAGAAAAATGGCCCAAAGAAGTTGAATATGGTGCATTTGTCAAGCGCTGTACAAATGCTGATCGGTGGATTCATCTTTGCTTTCTTGGTGTTTGTCACTGAACTTTTGTGGCGAAAGCTGCAAAATCATCAATATTTTAAGTGGCTCGCGTTTTTTGGAAAATTGATCAATGATGAATTGTAGAAAAATTCCCCTAGACGTATAAAAAGAAACACGATTTCTGACAAATAGTATTTGAAAAAAAAATAAAATTACCAAAAAAAACCTTGAAGTTTCATTCGTCGTTCGGAAGCATTTCGTCGTTTTGAATGTTTGTTATACCTGATCAAATATTTTTCCGTCACATAAAATATTAGTCAATTACCTAGGCCAACGTCATTCATTGGCCATTGCATACGTTATGGGAATGTGCACGTTACATAAATATCAAATTAATTTTAGAATTTATTCAATAAAGTTGAAACGCAAACGCGATGATTATAATCAATAGTTTTGTTGATATTATCATATCTTTCCGCGGCTTATACAATTGTACATCATAATTTATTATGAATAAAAGTAATGGAAACATAAATGAATGATTTCGATAAATAGTATCCTCAAAGATTTCCTTATAGTAAAAATGACCTTATAAAAAAATGACCTTATAAAAAAATGACCTTATAAAAAAATGACCTTATGTTCATTGTTGTACTGACAGTACATGTTTATATTTTATTTACTGACAAGTCGCATAGGCACTTGTTAATTATACTTGTTATTCGACTACTTGTTTATTTGCAGTTTAAATGTCATTCTTTTATATTTAGCTTTGCCTTGAAACATTCCGGCATAGTTCAAACACGAAGGAACATAAACTCAAAAATAGCCCAAAAATGAGCAACTCAAATGGTCCGTAAAAATGTTTAAATGTTAAAACGCGAACTTCTTTTGCATCAAAATGTTGATTTGCATTGGATTTTACATTTTTTAACGACCAATGCAAAATTAATCCGCTCGATTTGAATTTTGAATTTTCTCGTTAATTTTTTCTGCAAGATAAAAATTGTTTCTAAAAATCATCACAACTGGAATTGCGTAAATTCGTTCCTTGCAAAAAACCATAAACTTTGTAGGATCTTGCTGCTGCTGGTTCCAGTATTGAGTCTCCTGTATAGATGTCGGAATTGCAATATTTTTCCCTGGCTCGAGTGTTTCATTTAAAATGGATTCATAATGACCATTTGATGAAATAAAAGTTACCCTAAACGATTTAAAATTATTATTGTCAAAATTAGAAAAATAAATAAACCTAATTTTCAACCTTTTTTTGTATTTGGGATCATTTTCCATAATTTCATTGTACATTTCAGTGATGAAAATCGTGTAGCCTCTATCGATCAGTTCATTGAATGATTGGACTTGCTTTAAACGACCGTCTGTTTGAAGGCATCTATATAATGAACCTTGATAGATTGTCCGCAAAATCATACAGAAAATTATGAAATGGATTAAAAGACATCTCGCAAAGTTATGAGGAGGCAAAATTCGCTGGAATCCGTGAAAGATTATGGAAAGAAGATTAAGTGCTGGTGTTTGAACTTTGACGCCAAAAATGAAATCCTGGACACGTGTAGATCGAAATTTGACGATTAAAATGACAATAAAACCAATTGCAATTACAATCACAAATCCAATCCATAAGTGGAGACTGAATGGTTGAACAAGTTTACGGATTGAACTCAAATAAACACCGGGAGAAACAGCAAATACAATTTCAGCAACGAAATATGAGTTACTGTATTCTAGAAGCTCCAATCTTGTTGGAGTCAGATAATAGTTTGCTGCTAAAATGTCGACTTCACCATTTTTCAGTGCTTTTAAAGCGCCAGAAACTGATTGATTTTCATAAATTTCACCCCATTTTTCAGGATCTTCGATAAAGTTGAAGTTTAATTTAAAGTTCAAAACATCGGATAAAGCTTCTAAAAGCTCAATTTCCATTCCAATCACTTTAAATGATCCATCGATATTTTTGACTTTGAGAACAGTTGGTATTGCTTCAAAAGTTCCCACAGTCAAGGAACAATCTCGCAAATCATTGAGTTTATCAATGAAAAAATTGTTTGAATTAAAATAATTAATATTGAACTGATTGATCTTGATCGGCGTTGTGTCGAAACATTTTCCTTTTTGAAATGGGTTGAAGCTTATTAAATCCACAATTCCGGGTTCACTTTCAAAGACAACAATTACATCATAAATTTGATGCATCCAAAAGAAGTTGAAAATTTCTTGTAGCTCATTTATTTTATTGTGAATCAGAGCGACAACGAAAAATCCTCGATAGCGATTACGTTTCGGTACAAAGTTTCCAGCCATTTTCAAAAAACTCTTGATGGTATCAAAGAGAATAATATTTTGATGGCGATTGCTTTTTGTTTTTGAATATTCCAAACGAAAAGTGTAATGTTCCGCTGTTGACTGGACAATTTCGTTTATCAAATCTTTTGCCACGTAAGAATCGTTTTCTGTTGAATACACAATTGAAACTGCTCGAGATTTCGCGAAAAAGGACCGTAAAATTATTTCACAAATTGCTTTAGGGAGTTTAGTAGTTTTGACAGTATTTTTAATATTAAATTGTCCTTTTATACTATGAAACGTTGTACACGTAAATAAGAATGCTATAAAAAACGTCTTCATCCTTTAGCGTATAAAATTTGACTGTCCACAATATATCGATCAATTTGTTATCGCAATGTTTCTAATGCAAATAAACATCGAAATTTGTCTAATTAGTTTAACTTTATTTATTTTTCATTCACGAATTTTCTATTAACTTGTTGTGAGTGAATTTCGATTTCAAAATCTCAATAATAAAAATACAAAATGAAATCAAACAACAAGAAGCAAAAATTTGAAAAATTCCACTCAAATTGTTGAGCGTCAATGGATGCCTTTCATGATTTTCCTGTGGTTTAGCTTGGTATGAATATTGTGATGCCCAGTAATCGATAAGACCAGCATATTTCAAAGCTTTCAACTTATCGTTTATTAATTGTGCTAGTGGTGAATTTTTTGGAAAATACATCACGACCCAGTTATTTGTGATGCGCTCACGACACGATGAAATAACTTTTGATTCAAAACGTTTCTCAAAATTCCTCAATTCAATTAGATCCATTGACGTTGAGACAACTCCATTAAATGAAGGATCAAGCGTTTCATCAAGCATAACATATTGATCATCATCCGTTACTTCTCTAAATGTTTTCATTACTTTTGAATTTTCTTGGAAAAATCCTTGATAAAAGTTGCTCATAAGAAATTCCATTTTCCTTTCAATCATTTCTTCTATCGATTGAACTTCTGCATGATGAATGTTTGATTGCAGAATACGGAACAATGATCCTTGATAGAGTGTCCTTAATATAAGGCAGAAAAGAACAAAACTACACAAAATATATCTTGCGAAATTTCCATTTGGAAGAAGATTTTGTGAACCGCCGAAAATAGCATTTATGAGATTCATGTAAGGATCGCCTATTTTTGATCCAATAAGAAGTTTTTTGATTCTTTTGTTTTGTTTGTTAATGATGAATATTGCAAAAAAGCTTAAACTAAAAATAAAAGTTAAAACAATCCACACTGTGAATCTGAAAGGAGAAAAAAGCTTTTGGAATGAATTAAGAGGTGATCCTGGTGGAATTGCAAAAACCAATTTGGTGCTATAATAGAATTCGCTCGGATCCATATACAAAACCCGCACTGGATTCAGGAAAAAGTTTCCAATTATAATGTCACAATGTCCATCAAGAAGTTTCTTCAATAGTCCTGATGCATTTCCACTACTATCGACTGTACCCCAATCATATTTTTTATGCGAAAAGTCAATGATTAACTTAAAGCTCAGAGCTCCTGAAAGAGCTTTTACGATTTCGATTTCACGTCCATCCAGTGTAAAGTTTTCATTTCCGATGTCGGACTTTATTATGAATGGTGGAGTTTCAAATGTCGCTACTTTGATTGGACAGTTTTGAAAGCCTTCAATTTTAGGGAAGAAAATCGCTGAAATAAAAGTCCATTGATGAATTTGTTGAAGATAATTGGCGCCGTTGAATAACATTTTGTTTCTGTGAATGGCTTGAAGCTTATCAGATGAATTTCTTCGCCTTCTTGAAATATTGCAAGGACATTGTTTGTTCCGCTTTTCCAGAAAAATGTGAAAATTTCATTGGTATCCTTTACGAGATCCTTGATAATTATTAGCAATACGCGTCCATTAAATTTGTAAAGTTGTTTGTTCCATGGTTCGATGATGAGTTTATAAAATATTTCAATTGAATCCAAAATTATTATCAAATTACTTCTACTCTCAATTTTGAACATGTTCACTTCAATTTGAATGGCGTCAAATCTGTTCAGAATTTTTATAACGTTTGATGAGAAATCCTTTTTGGCTGACAAATTGACTATTTGCGTCCTCCGATAAAAAATTTTTGGATGATTTCATTTGTCGCTAATTCTAAATTATTAATTTTATCGACATTAATGAGAACATTATTGAAAGATGTTGTGAAGTTTGCTAAAATTACGCATGCGAATAGAGTAATGCTTAAAACTGCAGTCAACATAGCCTCGTCGCAAGCACCACAATAAGATACTACTTAGTCAAAATATTTTGTGCGTACTTTAATAGCGGAAATAACTAAATAAATGAAACGATCCGTCATATTCATTACGGTATGGAGCATCCAAATATAACGGTTTCGGTCTTTTGCAAACATTGTTTAAAAAGTATCCTACAAAAATCCTACTCCAGAAGCGTTACGCATTTTATATGCGCAACCATACTAATAGATTCTTCGAAGAAAATGTTTGCTTTTGCTGCATTTGCTGTTGACGTTTATCAAATAATAACAATTACTATTGTCAAAAGAGTCATAAAAAAAATATTGATGGCAAAATCGATATAAGGAAAGCATAACGATGAATTTTGTTTCTAAGAATTATTTTTTATAAGTTGTAATGCAAACGCGAAGATAACAATCAATAATTTGGTTGACAACTTAATCATATATTTCAGCGGCTTATACAACTGTATTTCATAATTTATTATGAATAAAAGGTAATCGGTCGTAGAGGTCTTACTGCAGCGCAGAATAATCTCAATACTTCATTTATAAATTTATAATACTTATTAGAATCAGAAAAAAAATATCATCGAAATTTGAGCAAATGTTTGTAATAAATATTGAAATAATTCGGTTGCATACCTTAAAGGGCAAAATATCTCCAAGGGGCAAATATTTTGATTATAGAGTAACTACTAATATAATAAATAATGGTCATTAAGATAAATTGCAAATATAATCACAAATCTAACTGATGTAAATTTTTATTGTACATCGCATTACATAAGAATTCAAAAATAAAACCTTCTTTTTTGATAATTTTTATGATGACAAAACTCTTTTGTTGTTTAAAATTGGCTCGTCATTTAAGGGCAAAATACACTAAAATATTAAAACAATCAATTCGTCATTTATAATTTGTGAGGTCTTTCACATGTTGATAACATGTGAAAAAACTTGATAAATTCCTGTCACCGAGTGAATTTCGATTTCAAAATCTCAATAATAAAAACACAAAATGAAATCAAACAACAAGAAGCAAAAATTTGAAAAATTCCACTCAAATTGTTGAGCGTCAATGGATGCCTTTCATGATTTTCCTGTGGTTTAGCTTGGTATGAATATTGTGATGCCCAGTGGTCGATAAGACCAGCATATTTCAAAGCTTTCAACTTATCATTTATTAATTGTGCTAGTGGTGAATTTTTTGGGAAATACATCACGACCCAACTGTTTGTGATGCGCTCACGACATGATGAAATAACTTTTGATTCAAAACGTTTATCGAAATTCATCATTTCTATTAGATCCATTGAGGTCGAAACAACTCCATTAAATGAAGGATCAAGCGTTTCATCAAGCATAAGATATTGATCATCATCCGTTGTTTTTCTCATTCTTTCCATAACTTTTGAGTTCTCTTGGAAAAATCCTTGATAGAAGTTACTCATGTGAAATACCATTTTCCTTTCAATCATTTCTTCTATCGATTGAACTTCTGCATAATGAACGTTTGACTGCAGAATACTGAACAATGATCCTTGATAGAGTGTCCTTAATATAAGGCAGAATAGAACAAAACTACACAAAATATATCTTGCGAAATTTCCATTTGGAAGAAGATTTTGTGAACCTCCGAAAATAGCATTTATGAGATTCATGTAAGGATCGCCTATTTTTGATCCAATAAGAAGTTTTTTGATTCTTTTGTTTTGTTTGTTAATGATGAATATTGCAAAAAAGCTTAAATTAAAAATAAAAGTTAATGTAATCCATACAGCGAGACTGAAAGGATAAAAAAGCTTTTGGAATGAATTAAGAGGTGATCCTGGTGGAATTGCAAAAACCAATTTGGAGCTGTAATAGAATTCGCTCGGATCCATATACAAAACCCGCACTGGATTCAGGAAGAAGTTTCCAATTATAATGTCACAATGTCCATCGAGAAGTTTCTTCAATAGTCCTGTTGCATTTCCACTACTATCGACTGTACCCCAATCATATTTTTTACTCGATAAATCGATTATTAGTTCAAAATTTGCTGCCTTTGAAAGAGCTTTTAATATTTCGATTTCTCGGCCATTCAATGTAAAGTTGTCACTTCCGTTTTCTGATTTAATTACAAACGGCGGAGTTTCAAATGTCGCTACTTTGATCGGACAGTTTTCAAAGCCTTCAATTTTAGGGAAGAAAATCGCTGAAATAAAAGTTCCATTGATGAATTTGTTGAAGATAATTGGCGCCGTTGAATAACATTTTGTTTCTGTGAATGGCTTGAAGCTTATCAGATGAATTTCTTCGCCTTCTTGAAATATTGCAAGGACATTGTTTGTTCCGCTTTTCCAGAAAAATGTGAAAATTTCATTGGTATCCTTTACGAGATCCTTGTTAATTATAAGCAATATCCGTCCATTAAATTTGTAAAGTTGTTTGTTCCATGGTTCGATGATGAGTTTATAAAATATTTCAATCGAATCCAAAATTATTATCAAATTACTTCTACTCTCAATTTTGAACGTGTTCACTTCAATTTGAATGGCGTCAAATCTGTTCAGAATTTTTATAACGTTTGATGAGAAATCCTTTTTTGCTGACAAATTGACTATTTGCGTCCTCCGATAAAAGAATTTTTGGATGATTTCATTTGTTGCTATTTTTAAATTATCAATTTTATCGAATTATTGTGAACATTATTGAAAGATGTTGTGAAGCTCCCCAACACGAGACATATGAACATTATAATGCCCGACACTACATTCACCATTATCCCGTCACTAGTAATTACATCAATGAACTGATTTGTGTGCATGTTATTACATTGAACAACGGACATAAATAGCTGAAACGGGAGTATCTGCACCAGGAACATCCAAATGTTACGCTTTTTGTGTCTGACTTCATTCATTTCTTAACGAGATTTTCACATTCATAAAAATAAAAGAAACGCATTTTATGGATGCATCCATTCTCATACCTAGATTATTTGTTTTCAATAAATTTGCTGTTGAAGTTTATCAAATAAACATGATTGATATTTATTTATCGTCAAAACTATGTCACAAGTAAACATTCACTACAAAATAAATATTGATGAAAATAGGAAAAAAACGATGAATTTTCTTTTCTAGGAAATTTATTTTTTTTCTTTAAATTCACTTTCTTAATACATAGATAATTAAATTTATTAGATTTTCTCATCCATTCGTCATGTCATTAAGTCAAGAAAAATTATGTCGCAAAGCTCACCAGAACTTTTTACGATGTTCACGATTTTTATTCTTTATTATTTTGGCAAGTCTCTCAAGAAAGTCTTGTTTGTCTACAAGACATTTTCTTTCTTCAAAAGTTCAATGAAAATTTTCCATTTCTTTTTAATATTGCACTGATTTCCAGCCATCTTGAACTTATCGTTCACTTAAAATATCTTGCTAATTTTACAATTTCTACAATCAATTATCAACATCTATTCTGCTATGGGTTTTTCCTCTTTTTAAGAAATATCGAAAATTGGTCTGAGAAAGAGTCGATTCTTGTTTTAATTGAGCAGCTTTATTAGAAAAAGAAAGAAATAAATTTTAGTCAAATTTCAGCTACTTTCAATTTTGAACTAGGTAGAAATTATTATGATATGGCACAGAACAGAGAAATTCTTAATTATTGGAGAAAATGGAGAAAATATAGTTCTAAATATCAACAAATGATCATAATTTAATTTTTGAGATAAAAATCAAAATTTACAATGATTTACATACAAGAAATTCTAATTTCCATCAACGCCATTAGTTCATTAGGATGTTCAAGATTGATCCTGCAAAGGAGTAATCGTCGATTTCCATAGCCGTGAACTGAGTTTTCTGGTTTGAAATTTAATTTCTCCCAAATTTTATGTACAAATTTATTTTTGGGACTTTACTTATTTACTAAATTTACTTCTATCGCATACGAATTCAATATAGTTGTTTAATTTGCTGCAAGTCCTTCGATGGACATTACAGATTCCAAAAAACGGCCAAACCGTTCCATTTTTTTTTTATTTATTTTTGATCATTTTTAATCGATCGCTTTGAACATTTCAATCACAAAATTTAAGTTTTATTTCAACAATAATTTTTTTTCCGCCCATTCAAAAATTTTAAGGTTTGTATCATTTCAATTTCGTTCAAAAATCCTATTTTTGTCTACACAACATTAATTTGAATCTTGCGGTTTTACGAATATTTTGGAACCTTGAAAATAAACTTTTCATTTATGAAATGTTCCCTTCAAATTTTTCGTTCATTTAACATTGAAATTTTTCGTCCTTTCCTGCCATTTTATTTCTATCGCTTTGATATTGAAGTTATTTTCGTATATTTTATATCTGAATTGATTTTTCGAGAAAGCTCATTCATGATTTGCTTTTTTTCTTACACAATTGTCGTTAGTTCTTGAAGCGTTTGGTGCTGATAAAGATTAGTTTGATTCATTCCAGCGTGCTTCGTTATTCGTACAACAATATGTTTATTTTCCACCACTAGTTGTTGGTGTTTTCGTCAAACGGAACCATACTGAAGATTTCCATTTATCTGACTCAGATGATTGTTGTTCAAGTTATTCATGACCGTTGTAGGTGATACAATGTTTGTTGAACATTTGCTGTTATGCGAACTTATAGACAATTTATTTAAATTATTATTCAGCATGTTGTTGGTAATGTGCGAACTAGGACTAATAAGGTGATTATTGTTTAATTGATTTTCAGTTGATGAACTCATGCCGCATCCTTTCAGTTCGGTAAAAATCTCAGTAAAATAGCCGGGCTCGGAATTTATGCGCAACATATTGGCACTCATATTATTGACGATTAGAAGACATCTAAAATATAAGTCAGTTAGTAAACATTAATGCCACTTCAATAACGAAAACTATGCACATGTGTTAAAGTGCCACTTTACTCACCGATCCCAAAACTTCTCCTTCGACTCGTCGACTAAGAAAGGTTTCAATGGGTAACTAATTTCATTACCCATATATGAGTAAGATAAATAGAGACACGTGAGAACTTTGGCTTGAAGCTCTTGTTCTTTGGTCTCATCGCCATCAACCATTTCACGAACCAGCATATAAACGAATACCACATTAGCGGGATTGATGAAAGCGATATCCTGAGAGAATAAAAAGTAAAAGTTTAATTGAACATTAATTTAATTTATGTTTTGGTTGTACAACAAACAAAAATTTTATAACTGAAGGAAAATGAAACAGTGGCAAGACGGTAATAAGAGATAAGTTTAAAGACCCAAAACTCCCCACAAACAACATAATTTATGAGCAATTCCACCCAAAATTTTTGACATTTCAAATAAATAATTTTTTTTTATAATTCATAAAAACTCTCTGAGAAAACAAATAAATTTTGTTTCATTTCAGTGAATATTTTGGAGGAAACTGAAACAACGAGTTCAAGGCAGTGGAATTTTTAATTCCAACTGTCGCTTGCTTTTAGCATATTTCATCGCAAGGAATTAAACACGTTTGCAAATTTCTAAAAATAGAATTCGCCTCAGACGACAAAATCCATATTGAATTGCAAACATTTTGCTTTATTTACATGCGGATTGATTCAACATCCAATTCATCAGAATTCAATGACACGGAAAGGTGACATCACTTCGTAATACTGAAATGTAAATCGTATAAATGGAGATTAATTTTAAAATGCCTTGTTATCATTTTAAGACACATAAGCAGTTTATTTGTAATCATTTTACGTCTAAGGTGTCACAGAGATGTGAAATATTGGACCCAATATTCCTGATAGAACCATCAAGGATGGAAAACAGCTATACAGCGGCATCAATTGGTGATAAATCAATATTGGAAAATGGAAATCTGTTTGAACTATCAATCAATTATTTTCATTTCTCGGTATCTTCAACCATTTCTTTTTTTTGCCCCTTTATGGCAGTGAAAATCTCTCAATCATTTTCACATTGCCTCTTCAAAAGAAATATCATATTTCTTTTTCGGAAAATTTCATTTAATTATGATTGATAATATGAATAATCTTTGATGATGATAGAAATATTGTTCTGAAGGATTTAAAACTCAAGAATATCGAATGGGGATGAGAGTAAAATTTTACTGCTCTTGATATTGCCGGAAAAGTTCAATCCCCACGCGACTCCTTCATACTTTTTTTTTTGAACATTTTTTTTTTCGTCTTATTGTGTTGCTTCCCTTTCCCAGGGCGACATACGAGAACGCCATTATTGAAAGTCATCTGAACCCACATGAGTTACGTTTCTCTTTTGTGTATATTTTACTGCCAGAGATGATAACGTAACTGCTGTGAAAAATTCTAGAAATTTTACTTCTTTGGCTATACAAGCGAGGATGACGTGAGGATTCGTTTGGAAATGACGCGATAATCATGATACCTAAGGCACTTGAGAATTCACCGTTTCAATCGCAGCGCAGTTGTTGTCTAAGATATCAACTCGAAATCTGTATTCACATTTTCTACCCTAATCAGAATGACTTTGAATCATTTTAGAATTTCCATTATTCAAAAGAAGAAATATGCAAATGTCAAATGTGATGGTCGAGCAATGTCGGTGATGAAGCTATAAAATATAGATTAGGACTGTCTCAATCAAAGACTAATAAAGAATTTTTCCGATTAGACCTTGGTCACGGTATATTTCATTAAATTTCCATCAAATCAAATTTTCATGTCATGGGCAGCAGCGAAAGTTATAACAAAAGACGAATGTAAACGCGAACATTTTAATAGGATTTTCCACGTTGCTTGGCAAAAATAGAAAAGTTTATAAGTTTTTTTTTTGTTGTTTGTGATGACGGGGATGAAAAGGAATGAAGAATGATGGATGGGATGGTTCAGTTCTATGAAAATTCAATTAGTATCTTGTAAAGCTCAGAGCTAAAATTACCTGCCAGCCTTGCAACAACAGACTTCTATCTACTGCACGCAGCCACATAACAGCATCGCCTGCTTGAAAATCACGCAGTTTGCAGCATCGTTCGCGCAAAAAGATTCCTAAGCACTTAAGAAGCTCTGATGTCGATGCCTGTCAAGGAGAAAGAATTAATTAAGATAAATAACATTCGCCATTATCGTGAAGCACGAACGACAAATATTAGACGCCCGATAAGTTGCTACTGTAATAAATATTCAATCTTCTTATCTTTTATAAAGTGTCATGATCCATTGCGGCGAAAATTAAATTACTTATTTTAAATTGATTTTCTTCTTTCCTTTTTCTTTAAAGTGGGTCAGAGACACTTGCCAATCTCAATTTAAAGGTTATGGACTTTGGGGAGATGGCATAAAAATTTGTGTTTGTCTGGTGACGCCCCACCTCTTATTTCTCTCATTCCATATTCGTAGCCTTGTGTGACATAAAATTTGCATATTTATGACTCTCGGGTTTCGCTTCTTAATTGCATTATGCTTGGCGGTAAATTAAATAAAAAATTGTTGTACAGTGGCGAACAGAAAGCTCCGGTTGCAAGCAATTACATTAAAAGCACATTTTAATAAATAAACGGCTCGAAAAATTTATGTTCTTGAATAGCAAGGGCGTTCCATATAAAAAATGTTGCATAATCAGTAATTTAAATCTCAATTGCAACAAACGTGACTGATTCAAATGCTCCATTCATTGAATTTATTGCTCACCATATCCAATAAAAAAATGCATTACTACCAGAAGCTTTTCATAAAAAGTCGTTTCATAATGTGGCTCTGCCGACTTGCCGAGAGCTCATTTGTAGAATGCTGATGAAATCATTGCAGTGGAAATTATTGTCTTTTCTTTTCTTTCTCATGCTTTTTTACAATTGATATGGAATTAAATTAAGCAATGAAAGTCGCAAAACATGAAGAAAATGCAATTTCAATTTAAGGATATTTTGTGGGAATAACAAAAATTGTGTAATGAAATTTCTTTCTCGGAAATTTTCAAAAAAAATGCAGTAAATAAATCATTTTCGCGACAAGAAGTGGTGAGATATTTCTGGAAATGAATTTGATATTTATTTCTATTAAGATTTCTGTAAACGACATAAAAGAATTGCAAAAGAAGATTTACCCGGAATGATTTTTTGTGAAGTTCGTGTCAAGCATGACGACTCCTTGACCAGGTACAATTATCTTCAAATTATTTTAGAACATGAGAGTCGAACGCAATGAGAAAGCAGAAAAGTTTACATAAAATGGCAAAAATATAAAATTTTCATCGCATTTATTTTAAGAAAAGTTCAAAATAAATTTATTTATCTTTAATGGCAATATAATAGCCCAGCTTCGAACTGATGGCATCTGCTGCTTTAAATTCGCATAAAATCGATGTTGGTTCATGTTTCTTCTTTTTCCTTCTATTGATATTATTTTTTTTTAATATTCATAAAAGGTTTTTTTGCTTTCTTCGCCGAAGTATTTTTTTTTTTTTTTCATTTGTCAGCCAGCACTCAAATCAAAAATATTCGCGCTTGGCTCGCTTCTTGTTTTAATATTGTGGGACAAAAAATTTCGACAAAAGAAATCGAATGAAAGTGGCATGAAATTAAATTATGATTATGACAAAATAAGAGTCATCCATTTATTGTCGATGCGACATGATCTGATTTTATGAAATCTTCTTGGAAGGACATTTCGTTGCTACCTTTTAGAATCAATCTGATGAGTGATTCAGCTTCTGTCATCCGACACTTACAAACAACAAAACTTCGTGCAATGAAAGTGCTTCGAAATTTTCTCGAACATGTTTCTTAAAGAATTAATTCCGCAAGATTATTATTGTATTCAGTGTTTATTATTTGATCATTTTGTTGCCTAAATTGAAAGTATAATCATGGTTGAAAATTTCTTTGAAAGATTTTTCTTTGTAAGTTCCTGCCGTTAATGCCAGTGGCTATAATACTAATTTATCAGTCTTTTTTTCCGGCGGTATTCTTTCGCATCACGCCTACATAATAAATCATCAATATTATAATAAATAACATTTGCATACATTAAAAGTATCCAATGATGATGGGCAATGAGGCAATGATGGGCGGATGTAACGCAAAACCAAAAAACATAGAAAAAAATCATTCATTATCAATGGCGAAACGGTTTCTGTTACAATCTGTAAATAATGATACCATAATTGGTCTTAAATGACATCAACTAAGAAAAAATATACACAAAGTGACCAATTTCTTGGTTTTTTTTTTCTCAAATGTGACATTTATTAATTGGGCATGCATCCATCCTAGGCGGATGTTCCATTTTTTGTGGTGTTATAACGAGAATGACAACATCACTCCTCTATAGCAAAATCCGATTGATTCCCTTCAGGCAGAAAAGCTCCAATTGATATGTTTTATTTTGTGCTTTGTTGGGATATCTCAAGAATTTTCCTCTTGTTTGAATTTATTTTGCTTGTTGATTTTGATTCTATTTGTGTAAGAGCTTTTGGTCTTGACGTAAGGAAAGAAAAAAAAATCACGCTTTCTCGTTTAATATTTTGTACAAATAAATGTCGAAAGGTCTCATTTTATTTATATTCACCATTGTGACTGAAACTTGATTCAAATACATTCTAACAAATATAAGTAATTGTGAATTATTAATAAATATTTTCAATTTAAATCGATAACATATTGTTGACTTTGTTATACAAAATTATTCAACACGGGTAGAACTGAATCGAGCGAGCTTCATTGAAAGCATTGCCTTGGTATTTTAAATAAGGTCCCAAAAATAGCATGTACATTAATCAATATTTATATAAATATTACAATTTTCTTTTTCTATCATCCGCACTGAAGTGAGTGAGGAATAAATAAAAAAAAAATTTCATTCAACCAATCGATTGCCGATGCCCGGGCGACGTCAATCTATGAATTAGCTAAATAAAATTTGATAGCCTTGCGTGCGTACATTTACATATTTGTCTTCTTGTTGAATCCTTGAACTTTACAATCAGGATTATAAAAGCTATGTCGACTTTCATTTCATTGGTTCATTGTACGCTAATGGCAAAATAGTGCTGAATGGTACAATAATTCGAAAAGCACTGGTAATTAAAGGTTTATTTTTAGTCTATCGTTGTTTCTAAATCAACATTTACATTGCAATTTCCACAGCAATCGGAGTGAAAACGACTGGGCAAATAATTTATACTATAAATCTCTTTTTTTTTATTGAAGCGGATAGACAAACATCATTCAGTAATGGTTGGGTAATTTGTTTTTACTAAATCTCTATCTCGCTTCTACCGTGCCAATAATGTTGGAACATTAATGATTGAATTACGAAATTAAACAAACAAAAATGGAAAAAAATAAAATATTTTCTCATCTCTAGTCTTCTAAGCTTTTTATAAAAGATTTGAGTCGAGCGAGATACGAAAATAAAAAAAAGAAGCAAGAAGCTCTTTGAATGAGATTTTCTTTTTAGGACTTAAAAGAAAAAAAATTAATTTAGAATGGCCCAGCAAAAAAAAAGAGTAAATATTTTTCCTCATAAAATGGGCATCGTTTTAATTGGGCTCCATCGATCATTTCTCAGCAGCGAGATGTGATGTTGAAAATCTATAAACGTGCGCTCATGGTTTATTCAATAAAAATTTTATGCTTGTCGAGTTTTAGTTCACCATATTTTGCAAATAACTTTGAATCCGATAAATTTCGCCACATGTTTGCCATAACTTTATTGCCTAATTTTATTTCTCAAAAGGTGCGAGAAGAAATATAAATCACAAACAATTTTCTTTTTTTCTGCTTACTTTTCTTTCCCCACATACATCCTTGAGTGCTCCAATAAATTCATGTGAACATTTTTCGATTCTTTTAAGACTCTTCCTGCGGTTTTTGTCAAGCAATGACAATTTTTTTTTTTTTTTCAAAAAAAATTCGTGTTTTCATCAAATACAATAATTTTCCACGTGTTGAAAGACGCAAATATCCTGTAGTGATTGCATAATTTTTCATTTCAAAGTTATGCTCGTGATTTTCTATGATTTCTCTCGGATTTTACGTTGCAGCCGGTCCGTATACAGTCAGAACCGAAAATAGCATTCAATATACTTGGAAATTAAGTTTTGCAACAATTTTGATTAAGGATTTTTTTTTTGTATTCTTATTGTTGCTGTGGGAACTTGATGAAGTCCCACAAGCGACAAAAACATAAAAAAATAAATGATGAGAATAATTTAGATTTACACCCATGGGGCGAGCCCCTAAATGGAGAACAGTGAAGGCGATAAATATCGAATGATATTTCAAATTAACGCATTCATAGAAGTTTATGAAGTAAAATATAATTATGAAGAACTTTTAAGGGTGAAAAGCTTCTTTTAAAATATAAACCGCACAAGCGCGTCAGAAAGAGAACCTTTCAATAGCAAATTAATCCTCATTGTCCTTCCACTCGGGTAAACTTCTTTCTTTTTTTCTGCACAAACAAATAACGGACACGTGTCTACTCACAAAATGGCATATCATAACTATCTTATTCATCTACATCGCAGCAGAAATTTTATTTGTTTGACATTGCCTGTGTCTGATTCAATTTGCCCGACATTCAAAATGATACGGAGACTTTTCGAAGAATATAAATATGTTTGCACAACGCTAAGCTCATCACGAAGAAGAAGATTACGATCGATAAGAGATTATGATTTTCCATCAGGGCTCACTCGAAATATGAAGCGTGC
This sequence comes from Propsilocerus akamusi, assembly GCA_018397935.1. Lineage (NCBI taxonomy): Eukaryota > Metazoa > Arthropoda > Insecta > Diptera > Chironomidae > Propsilocerus > Propsilocerus akamusi. The sequence continues at coordinate 6,909,255 of CM031470.1, read as the reverse complement.
TTGTCTCAGTAAATTTCAACTGTCACCCGAAAAGGTCAACAATATTTTTTCGAAACAAAAATATGTGCTAGATATGTTAAATAAAATGTTTTTGATGCAACACATTCTGAAATGGAATCAGCAGAACTGTATACCATCAGTAGGATTTTATTTTTAATCAATTTAACTGGAGCATTCATGAATAAATTACATGGAACGTGATTCATTCGACCATTCAAATGAAAACATAGATCATCCGTAATGGCCATTTTTTAAAATGGCGAGCTAAACTGAATTTAATGGAGAATATTTAGAAAAAAATATTTTTTATTTTACTATTTCATGGCTTCAAAAGTTCATCTATAAATTTGACGGGTTCTGACCATCGGCTAAATTAAAAAAAACTTAAGTTTAAATAAGAAACATCGTAGAGAGCTCAAAGATATAATTTAAACATTTCTGAAGGACGTTTGTAATAAGATCCGAAAAAACGAAATGATTATTGTGCCATTAAACATTCGTCTTAATAAAAGAAAAAACGTGCAGATAGCGAACAAAAATTCAATTTAAAAATTGCTTCAAGATAAGTTTCATCGAATAAACTTCATGTGGCTAAAGCGATTCGATAGCATCATTGGATTGTTGTGTGTGGGCGTTGAGGTGACAAATGCAGAATCACGTTGAATAAGATGCTTCAGAACTGTTGGCAGCTGTTTAAATTTCATGCGCACTATGTCCGGCATTAAATCGTTTTCATTGTAATGAATTTGTTGATGATTTTTGCCTGATGTTAATGATGCAAACAAAATTCCACCGCCTTGTTCGGGTGTTAGAACGGATATTTGTGTGCCGTCATGGTATTGAATTTCAACCATTCCATTTGGATGATGTGCTGCATGTCCAATGCCTGGGATTATTGTAGTGTTTCGATGAGGATTTGCATTTTGTGGTGTACCAGGCGGTGATTCAGGCATTCGAAAATTGTTGAGCCCCAGAGGTTGAATTTTCAGTGATGGTGATGGAGTTTGATCTATTGAAAATGACGGCATTGTTATCTGTGGTGCTCTTAATGGCGTCTGCGAGCTAGAAATGTAATTATTAAATGTGTTTTCTTCTTGCGGTATCTTCTTTGTATCCTGCTGTTCCGCCGGTCGTCGTCCAATGATGATTGGAAAGCTTGGAAACTCTAGAGACATCATTGATATAGACTGCTCAATTCGTATACAATGGTGAAAGCATTTTTCGGCATGTTGAAGGATACTTTTTTCTTGTGTAATCATACTAATGGAGTTTCCATCAAGAATCTGATAGGAGCCGGTTATTGGATTTCTTGTGACTTTTCCGCCATTATATAGACACATCTCAAAGTCTTCGAGTGTTTCCATCAACTGGGATTTGCCCAAATCACTATAGAAAGTAACTTTTGGTGTCTTTGCTCGTACCATTTGTATGAATCGATGAGCATAATGATATTTTCGCCAATGTCGTTCTGGCAGATTTTCGTAGCTATAGATGTGATCGGCGCCATTGCGTGGTAAATTTGGTGGAAGTTCTTGAAGTTTGGCTCCCTTTCCATGATTTGGTTGATATAAAACAATTCGCAGTCCATCGCTTGATATCCTGCATACATCTTGTATTCGTTCTTCTCCATGTTTTGCTTTATATTTAATGAATTCGAGAACGACTTCTCCTGGCGGTTCTTGCATAATGCTCAAGACTGCATTTTTAGTCTTATGGCGTGTTGGTTGGAGTCTATTTGTGCATAACGGGGGTACATCGATTCGCTTAGCTTCCAGCATTTCTTTCTGAGATATTTGAGCTGAGCTTTGATGATGAAATGATGGTCCTTTCTCATTTATGCTCAAACTGCTCATACAACGATACATTGATGCTGATCCTACGACAACTTGATCCATGTGCTGATTTGACCGCTCTTCCGATCTCGACCTGATGCTTCTCGTGCCCGCTGATGAGAGTGTTAATATTCCACTATCCGCCTGTTGATGCCTTCTGATCATGAACGGGTGAGTAACAACCTGATGCAGTGAAATTCGTTTCATGGGATCTTTACACAACAAACGCTGAATGAGATCGCGAGCTTCAGCTGAAAGGTGATCGGGAATTGTGTAGTTACCAATCACAACTTGTGTTAGTGTTGACTTAACTCCATTAGTGTCGAATGGAGGACGACCAGTTAGTAGAGTAAACATCAAACATCCCAATCCCCAAACATCAGCTGGTAATCCATGTGCTGATCGCGAAGCAACTTCTGGGCTTATGTAGTTCGGTGTACCACACAGCGTTGTGTGTTTATTCTCATATGGCTGGTCAGCATGCGTCGCTAATCCAAAATCAGCAATTTTTATTTTCATAGCTGCCGTCAAGAGTAGATTTGACATGGACATATCTCGGTGCATAATATTGTTAGAATGCAAATATAGCAGGCCATCAACAATCTGAGCAATGATGTTTGCTGCTTCCAGTTCATTTAAAACTTTCTTGTTGTCCATCAAATACCTATGCAGAGCGCCATTGTTGGCCAGCTCTAGGACTAAATAAACATAATTACTGTCCTCAAAAAAGGTATAGAGCTCTAGGATTGATGGATGTTTTAGGCGAGCATGTATTGCGACCTCTTGGCGCACTCGATCGGTCATGTGATATGCCTGCATTAACTTCTTGTCGATCTACGAATAGCGGAGTGATGGAATTTAGCTGCACAACGCATCAAAATGTGTAACTTACCATCTTAATAGCCACATCCTTGTTTCGTGTAAGGCATCTTGCCTTATATACTGTGGCAAAACCACCTTTACCAAGTGCATGTACAATCTCATAATCCTAATTTTGCGGAATTTCGGTGAAATAATATAAAAATAAAAAGTGAATATAGATTTTTGAGAATTTCGCTTGTTATTACCTCAATGTGCTCACTATAATCGTCCATTGATATAAATCGCTTTGTTTAATCGCTTTTAGTTATTTTTAATCAATTTGTTTTTGTACATTCGTAAATTAAAAGTGAAGCATTAAAAATATAAACAAGCGTTCAAATTCGAATTTTTAATTCCGGGCTATCCAGTGCGCCGATTTAGTTCGAAACGAACTCGAAATACTTCAGCACTTATACTAAAGATATAGATAGAAAGAAATTCGGAGAACATTTTTTTTTGTTCCATTCTTTTTCAATGGCAGAAGGAAAAGGATGCATGCCTTTTCTTTCTTACCTACCTACGTAGATATGATCTTAGAAATCTAAAACTGAAATGTATAAACAGAGAATAGATATGCACGCAACGATGTCGCTGAGATTGAGATTAAGGTGGTAAGGATCAGGAGATAATCCTTATTTTTGCCTCCAAAGAATTTTCTAAACATTGATTTTCAATTGAATGTTAATAATCCAATAAACATACAAATCAATTAAATAGGAAGAAAATGTTTGCTTCCTTTAATATCATTTTTTTTATAAATGGAGCATCAGAACTGATCTTATCATGCTCGCAATATTAAAGCTCTCTTATACTTAAGTAGTTCAAAATTGAATGAATTTGCGTACTTTTTAATGAAAATTTTATGTTCTAATAGACTTTGTTGACTTTACATTCTAATTAAGCTTGACTGCGTTTGAAAGTTTTAATTTATTTATACATCTACCTACATAAATAAATCAAAATGTCGACGAAGAAAGATGATTTAATTCAGGAAAAATAAATTCCGTGTGCTCGCGCTACTTAAATAAATGTCTCAGCTGTGTTTAAATTTATCCCAGTCAGATGGACGGCTTCTGGTATATATGTACATAACACAAAGTCACGAAAGAAACTTTAACAAATTACTGAGCGATTATTGTTTGACTCGAGACAATACGGAATTGTACGTTTCGCGGGGACAAATGAATAAAGCATTTAAACCGCAACCATGAAAGCAGTGTCAGAATCCTTATGAATGTTTGCTTCATTCGAGTGTGCCATACACATTGTGGAACAGGTGTAATTAATTAGATGCGAAACGTGTAGAAAGCAAATCACGTTTAATGACTTTGAATATTTTCATTTTCGCCCCCTACCCAGCGTTGTGTCCCACCCATGCCATTATGATGAACCATCAAATTGTCAATAGGGGTTGAAAGGAAAGAAAAAGAAACTAAATAAATAAAATAAGTGGAATTAAAATAGAATTTTTTTACGTAACAAAATGTTTTTAAACGAAACATCGCAATGAAACTGAAAATTCCATCGGGGATATATTCAGGGCCGTTAGGGTGAAAAGTATCGAAGAGGGTTCCGGCCATATTATAGAAAGCATGTGGAGTTTTATGTTCGCAGGGAGACGGAATTTAGATTGATGATGTAAAATTACGCATTCAATGATTAAAACAACTTTCATTGCGCAACAAGAATGCAGCGGGGAAAATAAGCCAAGGAATAAAAATAAAATATATTTCTCGTGATAATTTATGGACCCCCCTTTAACTGAACAATGGAAGTTTTCACGTCGATTGGTGATGGAAGATTAATCCCAAAATCGTAATGAGATTTTCTGCAAAGATTACAATTTTCTTACTATTGTTGGATGATCGAGTAGTGTGCACAAATAAAAAGCTTCTGAAGTAAGAAAAGCTTCATCAACAAACATCAAAAGCATAAATTAATTGTATTTCGTTGAATCAATTGCATGATGATATCGCAATTCCGTTTGACGAATATCTGCAAAAGCAGCTTATAAAACATAAACTTCCCTTTTTTAAAAGCTGATTTAAACTGGGTCAACAGGGAGAAAGACTGTAAATGTATAAAATTGTTTATGATTATCGTTTTACGGTGTCCTTGCTCTCAATTTACTTGACCGTATGGACTTTTTATTTTATTTTACAGGTGATATTTTACTGTCATATCTCCCCCGGGCGAATTTTCTTTTATATCCCTCTCAATTTCCCAGAATGGACAATTAATCAATTTGTGTCCTCATTTCATCATACAACAACATTATGGACACGCGGATGTAGGTGTGAAACCGCCATGAATTCATTTATAAACAACATAACAACAACAAAAAATGAGATCGGGTCATGAAAATTTATATGTCCGCATTTCAAGTCAACTAAATAAAATTGAAATGCGAGCTAACGAGGACAAAATGTGAAACACTAACTCCACCCTGCACTGGTGCGGGTTTTGTTATTGCTGGTTGTTTGGTTGAGTCATGGTAATAATGCAATTTCCTCGAATCATTTCTTATAGCAACGGCGTAGCAGCGTGTCAATTGGGAACAAATTGAAGGTTGCGACCTTTTTAATCGAATAATAAAATTTCAAAATTGATGTCAGAGAAATTTAGGATTTCAGACAGTGAGTGAACGAAGGGTTTGCACCTAACATCAAATTAATCCTATTTTACAACTTCGCAATCGCGTTTGTGCTAATTTTTTGCCCTTGTTTGGTTTCAACAGGATTTCGAACAAAAAAAAAAAATTAATTTCAGCGAATTTTTCTACTCGAATGAGAAATTTTGAATCTTTTTTTTTTCATCCCTGAAAAATATTTTTCTTATGTTCCAGTTGGAGCAAGTTTTTGCCAAAATAACATTTGACGTCCTAGTTTTCACTATCCATTCTTCCTATCTCACATCCGACTCACGTTGTTGTTGTCGTGATGATAATAGCATACAAAATGGACGACAATATTTTCTTCCACTTCACATGAGAAAAACAAACAATAAACATTTTCCTTATTTTTCTGGTGAAATTGCATGATGGCATTTTGCTGCCATTTTATAAACATTTTTAATGCGCCAACGGAAGTTGAGAAAACTTTAACGATTCAAGGATAGCATGAAGCCTTTCATAGTGCAGCATCAATTGTGCAAGACAGTACGAAAAAAATAAAAAAATGCTTTTAATGTTCGAGAAAGCATAAAAAATGTGTAATAAAATGTTAAAGTGCTGATTCTTATGTTGCAAATATTCACATCCATTTTACTATACTAAGCAAAAAAAAAGAGTCGAGAGAAATATTGTGCAATAAAAGTTTATTTTTAGATGTTATTATCAGTTACATAACCTCAAAAAAGAACTGTTTTGATCATTAATTTGATTTTTTTTCTGTCGAATATCGATAACAACTCGATAATTTTATTATTTATCTGTTAGTTATGGCAAAAATAAGCAGCAATTATTCAATATTGAATTGTTTTTCAATAACATCTTCCTGGGCTTTCTTTATGTAATTAATGTATGATTCGGAATTGGTGACTTCCAGTAAATATGATGTAGATTTAAAATCAACATTCTTGCTTGATTGCATGTCATTTAGGTTCAAAATATCCAATGATGAATCAAAGCCCGTTTCGAATTGAGAGACTTGACTCATGCTCGAAACTTTAGTCATTAAATTTCCATTCAAGATGTAGCATGTTGCTAGTGCCGACTGATATTGAGCAACCTTGGCAGTGGCCCTAGACAATTCAGCATTTGTTGATGCAATAATTGTTTTGGATTTTTGTAAACGAGCATCCATTGACTCAGCAAAATTTTTATAATTCTGCAAATTTTTTGTCAAAATTGCAATTTTAGAAATCAAAAATTGATTGTCATCGCTGGAGCTTTGAAGTTTCTTCAAATAGCCATCAATTTGCTGCTTAAATTGTTTAACGGTATTCTCGTATGATGCTACTTTCCTCATCATTGTTTCACCACCCGAACTTGTGTTCTCAATTTTTGATTCCAGCGCCAAAATTTTGTTTTGGTCATTCTTGACTCGTTCTTCATTTTCTCGTAACTTTGTCGTAAGGGTATTTGTATACGATTCATAGTTTTGATACTTTTCCATCCACATTTTCGTTTGATACTTTTCGTGTTCGGCCATTGCTTCAATGTTCTTTATCTTGGCCAACATGTAAACATTTTCGGCAATCAAGTTATTATATTTAATCTCCAAGTCATTATACTTTTTGGCTTTGTTTCCTAAGTTTTCTTCATACTGAAAGCGCTGTTTGTTGACTGTTGAGCTTTCAGTTTTAAGCGTTTGAATTTGCATTGTCAATTCTTCAACGCGCTTCTGCTCACGTAAAATTCGCTGCTCGTAGCTCTCATGATCACTTTTGTAAAGCGAAAGTTGCGCTTCCAAAGTTCTGATTTTATTCATCATATCAAGATACTTTGTGTCACTTTCAACATTCTGAAAAGTAAATGTCTTTTCAGTTACTTTCGTACCTATATTTGGAATTTCCTTCTTCTCATATTCTTCATTATGAACTTCCTTCATCACATATTCAGATGTGGCCTGACGCTCATTTCCGCATCCTTTGTAACTGAAGCCACAATCACATTTTCAACCGGATTAAATGCAAGCACATCGTATTCTGGTAATGTAAATGTTTCATTATCGTAACAACCGACAAATTGTTTCGATTTTAAATCAATTCGTCCCACAACAGTATTTCCATTCCATATAGCACGACCAACATAAAAGCCCGATAGAGTGACTGCATTGGAAACTTCTGTACCATCCGATGAGTGAATCCATTCATATCCGTCAGCATTCGATAAAACTTCCATCTTATCTGAGCTCATTTCACTGTCACCACAGGCATAATAGCTTTTATTATGTGATGGAATCACTTTGGCTGGCAACAAATTTCCATCGGAATCCAATACTCGGCCAACATAAACTTTCTCGCCACTGCCTTCATAGCCAGCAAACAAGCCTTGACTTTCAGCATCTTCATTTGAAGCACTCGTTGTCCATGAAACGGTTAGACTCATTTTGGTGTATTAATGAATTGAACAGCAGTCACAAAACTTTGAAATTAATTGAAACTCGAACACATCTATTTATAATAGAAATTTTTCTTCTTATATCGCTGATTATTAGCTGAATTGGTTTATCGCACAATTATTGCCTCTTGAGCAATTAAACCCATTCATGAGCTCTTATAATCTTTCCGACTTATCATCAAAGTTTCTTTCAAATTGCACAATTCCCATTAATAATTATCTGACATTCTTTAATTAATTTTCAGCTGAAAATTGATTTGAGCGCCTTTTAAGTTTTAAATGACTCGCGATAAGATTAAGTGCATTTATTACGTTTGCATATATAATAAACCAAATTACTTTTAAGTATTCGGCGCCGCACTGTGACAAACAATTGCCGAAATGATTGCTGAACAAACATAAATGAAATCATAAAATTCACATAAAATGATTTTTTTAAATACTTTTATTGCTCGGAAACGCCAGCAAGTACATCACAGAAAGGAGTATCTCAACCCATTTTATTTTAAGGTTTGTAAGGATAACATGGCTTTTTAGATATTCTGCGTTCAATAAAAACTTTCCTTAAAAGGGTCAACATACTCGTCAACAAAGATTATGATACTCCTTTTGAATCATGACACTATTAAAATTTAGGGCTAGAAAACTATCCAATCGACTCACCTGAATAATTGTTTTCCTTGGTGCCGCATGATAATGCTGTTGCTGATCGATATTCGAGTTTGTCGTCAGTTGAATTGGCCGCACTGGAATCGTCATTTTCGGTGCTTTATCAATGTTTTGATGATGCAAATTGTTTGCATTGTTAGCGGCTCGTTCCAGATCTAAAGCAAGTAATGGCTTTGAATCGCCAGGCGCGTAGAAAATTGTTTGATTTTGTAATGGTTGCTGAATAGGTTGCTGCTGTTGCTGCTGGTTATTACCATTCACCAACTGGATTTGCTGTTGCTGATATTTTTTCTTATCGTTCACAACCACCATCGGATGAACTGTGTCTGTCAATGTCGGTGGTCGGAACGTTGATGTTCCATTGTGGGTTTTATTTTTGACATTGTTTGCATCAAGTTTTTTCTTGCCATGCGATGCCGACAACCGTTTCCACGACAATGCATTAATAAACAACGAATGCTTCTTCAAGTTCTTCTCAATCGCATTTTTCTCAGACAGAATTCGTGCAGTATCGCATTGTCTTTCTTCCATCGTGCTGCCATTTGTGGTCGTTGTCATGTTATTATTCATGATATTCGAATTCGATGAACCAAACAGAACCATTCCGCCGCCATTTCCATTCGGAATTTGAAATTGATTTGGCACAGTCAAATATTGCATAGGCTTCGAGTTTTCACGATTCTTTGCATTATTAATCTGCTCATAAGCGTAATTGTTCAGCGGAAATTCTGACGTTGAGTTGGATTTGCTTATTGTTCCCGTACTACCGCCATGATGATGCGATGAATAAATGGGACGTCGCTCACGTGGACTGAAGCTTAGTACGGTGCCCATTATACTTGATCCTTTCTAGGTAAACCACTTGTGACGTCAATGCTTGGAGCTAATGCTTTCGATATAAAAGTATCCTTTTCCAATAATGAATTGACAAAGCTTTAAAAAGTTTCATAAATCATTTACGATCACTCACAATAACAAAAACAAAAAAAAAATCACTTGAAGCTTTTAGGAAAAGACAACGCTACGGGATGATCCTTATTTTTGTGCTTCGCAAGGTAATGATATAAAAAATCAATAATACACTTCCATTTATGATGTCGATTTAGCAAAAAAAAGAGAGCTTTTTCTTTTCGTTGGTTATTTCGAAACTTTTATGCAAATATTTGGCTCTTTTTGGAATGGAATTTATTCTATTTTCTCCTTTTTTTGCTACGTGAAATTGCACAACAACAAAAATATGATTGTTTATAGTCTTGTTTTATGTCCTTTATATGTGTAGCCTTGTTTACTTGCTTTATAGAATGATTTTCAGCACAATCAAATGTGAAATCACGTAAACGCTGCTGGTTGATATCAGGATACGAAGATGTTAATTATTCAATTTAATTAATATAAATATTCAGTAGAAATTCTCATCCACAATTTCCACAGGATTGCGATTATTTATGTCTTGAATTATTGAAAATATAATCGATGAGCTTTTTGTCTGATGTGTGGGTGTAAATCGAAAGCTTTTTTCACTCGAAAATTAATCTCAAAGCGAACAAAACTTAAAAGAAAACTAATCGCGTTAATTAAATTACATTTTCTTCCACTTTCTAGATTAATATACTTTTAATTCCTTTGTTTCCAACTAACGTTATTTAGAACTTCGAGACGCGAACTTTCACGCGAAATGGCTCAATCAGTTCTGAAATGTTGAAATATTTTTCTCGTTCCCGCGAGCAAACAAAATATCCAAAATTTGGTTCGTAGTGAAAAGGAGCTCGCTCGTGTCGTTCCCAAAAATTCCATTTATCGAATGGAAAACTTCAATCGATTTGTACAGGACAAACGATGCCATTGCGCATACTCGTTGCTTTTTCTTTCCTTTATGATGACTTTCATTCCAAGCCAAATTTCCATCACAACTACAACCGAGACAAGAAAAAAAAAAACTTCTTTGACAAATTCTTATGTTCCATGCATTCATTCATCAATTTTCCAGACGGCAGAATGGGCTAGTGTTCTTGCGTATGGCGTTTGTAAGGATTCAATGTATGCGAGTCACTTCTCAATCCACCCTCAATTATCTTTTGTTCCTATCACTAACACAAATGAAGATGTAATCCTTTAACTCATTAAATAACGTGGTACTGCTGCTGATTCGGCATGGCATGACTCTTTATGATGCAATTTATAACCAACTGAACCGACACATATTTAGTAAATTTGGCTCATTCGAATGAAACAAACAATTTTGTTTGGTCGGATGGTGACACAAAGGACATTGTTCTCTTTATTGCGGGAACAATTTATGCAACTTTTTCTTTTTATTATTCATTAATCATTCATCACTGTTATATTCTGCATAAAAATGAGCGATATTATGAGACATCTCATGAGATATAAGCTTTATTTTATTTTCAGTGACATCCGTTTATCCCTTCATACATTTAAGTGTCGAGGATTAAAAAATTACGTGAGATATTTTATGATGCTAATAATGATGGAACATTTGTGTACTGTTTACTAAACTTAAAGTAACAACTTTGCATAAAATATTTCCATCTTTTTTTGTGAAAGGAATTTTCTGCGCTTTTTATCCCTTTGCACCCTTCCGCATGCCATTGAAATTGTGAGTTGTTTTATGCCCAGAGCATTGAACCCTAGCACAAGTTTAAATTCCGTAAGCGACGATTCGAGATGAGAAATGCTGTTTTTAATTCAATGAGGGTAACATACTAAAGGCATCACAGCTCCTACCCTCCTATCCCGATTTTGCAATTTGAACGAAATAATTATCATGCAACAATACATCATGCGCAATGATGTCACATTGTTTCATAATAACTGTCAATAAAAAAAAATGTCAATCAAACACTCGCAGGTTTGATTGTAAATAAAATTTTCTTATGTGGGCTTTATGAAAGAAGCCACTTAAGAAAATTTCCTTCTTAGCACGTATACAAACACTTATGCCAACTGCGTGTGTGGAATATGTGACATCACTGAAAAGTTCATTGTGTTGCTTCCTACACAGTGTGACAATGACTCTTTTGAGGATTAAAACAGAAAAAAATGTGCACGAGCTGCTGGATGAAGAAGACATTAATAATATTTACTGAACTGCTGAACACCCTCAGGATCCCATTTCCTCATTTGCAATATGATACAATTTCAACATAAAATACCATTAATTGCCAACGTCTGCTCATTTTTCATTTCACATCATTTGACATGGCTCGAAGGCAAGTTTAAGAATGAAAATTCTTAAAGTTTCTTGTTAACGATGAACGAAGAAGGATTGAAAAGAATGTTGTGTGGGGGGTGCAATATGATGGGCGAGAAATGATACAATAAAATTTCCTAACCGAAACAAATTTCTCGATTAAAAGTCTAAATTCGAAGTAAACAGTCTAAACTGCAGAGTACAGAGATTTACTTTGTGCTGAGAGTTCTTTTGAGTATGTAAAGCGATGCGAGATTTTTGTAAAATTAATTAAAGTGTCTACATAATTAATAACCATCTCACTTTGTATGATTTTACTTATTTTCGCAACTTCGCAATAATGAATCAAAAAAAGCTTTCTGACGAAGGACTTTTTGCTGTTTCACAAGTTTATTTATGTTCGCAACATGTAATTACACATTTGAAGCAATGACGCATCAACAATCCGCTGACTTATAGCAAAAATAAATTATAATTATGGAAAGAAATTATCTTTTCTGCGATTTAATGAAATTTTAATGATTCCTTCAGAAGTTTTTTCTTTCGCTTTTAATCTTCTTAGAAATCGAAAATTTTCAAGGAAAAAAAAACTTCTTGCATATCTTTAAAATGAAAACTCTTTTGGCGGAACTTTCTTCATTTTTTTTTTTCAATTTTCATTTGAATAATTTTTATTTAATGAATTTTTATTTATCTTTTATTCAGTTTTAAAACTAACACAATTTTTTTTATGTTTCTTGATCATAATTTTTCACTCTTCGAAAGAAAAGTAAATATTCTTATTGACCTAAAAAAAAACCCGTTCAACGGAGTGGAATGAAGACAAACATCAACATAACTTATGAAATGTATTTGGAAAAAAAAGAGTTTTTGAATGAAAATTCGAGACGATATTGAATGAGATGAATTGAATTTGATTAAAAAATAATTCGCCTTAAATTGTACATAATAAAAATATTTACTTTATATAATAATAGTTCAACCACCACACACAAAAATAGATTTTGAATGGGTGTCTGTCAATGTGAGCATCCTTTCGTGCTCGCGTATCCATACAGCAAATATCTTAAAATTTTGTTTTTTTTTTTTTTTTATCTTTACGACCGTAATTTAACAATATAAAATTTCTCTTAATATCACAGAATCTTAAATTGACTAAAGAACTTAAAAAGTTTTTAACAAAAAGCAATAAATTCAAAAGCATCGATAACGAAACTTTACGAAAACATAAAATTTTTGTTTCTAAAAGCAAACAATACAAAATGTGAGCCAACTGAAAATGACTGTGATACAATTTCTAGATCTTTCGTGTACAATTTCTATCTTCATTGAGTGAAAACAAAATGTTAATGATAATAATAATCTCTGAATAATTCTGAGAAGAAAAATTTGAAATTAATATTTTCATTAGGGAAATTTTTTAGTGATCAGTAAAAGATGCCATAACTAAGTTATTCATATTTTTTTTTTTCGCTAATTAAAACTACATTAAATGCTACCCAATTATTTCATTGCCTGGAAAATATCTTTCCCCAAACAACGATTTTCATCATTGAGTTAGTTTTTTTTTTGTGTGGTTTAATTCATTTTCTCGGTAAATATTCAACAATTTTACAAATGTAAGTAATTTTTTATTCTTCAAATTCAAGTAGTTTATTTTCCTTTTTCAGATGTGTCACTTGCTGAATACTTTGCATTTAGATTATTCTTTCATTTTGAGGTTGTTTAATATGCAACATTTTTTTTTCGATAATTTGCAACAAGTAAAACATCTGAAACTTTTACTTTCAATAACTATTTTATGGCGGTGATTTGGATTTATCTTCAATTCAATTCGTAATTGAACATTTTTTTCAACGCATTTTTGGAAATTTTTAATATTTGTGAAAATTTAAACGTATTTGGAAAAATTTTCATTTGATTGTTATCCTGAAATTGGCAGATTTGATTCGAGATTAAGGTTGTTATCGAAGCAACTCGGACGATAGGTGTTTGGCGAGCTGATGTGCATATTGCTGAAATTATTGTTCAGGATATCGATGGTATTATGGGTCGATGGACTTAAAGGGCTGCTATAAATTCCATTGTTTTGTAGGCCACAGGCTTTCAATTCAGTAAAGATTTCAGTAAAGAACCCCGGCTCAGCATTAATTCGCAACATACTCGAGCTGAGACGATTGAGAAGTACTAAACAGCTACAGATTGAAAATAATAATAATAATATTGATAAATTTATTTATAACAACATGACATCACTGATTAAATTCTTACCGATCCCAAAATTTGTCTTTTGTTTCTTCAACCAAAAATGGTTTCAATGGATAGCTAATTTCATTGCCCATATACGAGTATGATAAATAAAGACATGTCAGCACAGACGCTTGAAGCTCTTGCTCCGATGACTCTTCTCCATCGACCATATCACGAACCAGCATGTAAAGGAACACAACATTGGCGGGATTAATGAAAGCAACGTCCTGCAAGAAAGAAGCAAACAAAAAGATTCGATTATTTCTCGTAAAAATAAAACTTTTATTTATTTCCGGCTCATGAACAATGCGTCCACATTCAACCAACAAAAGCTAATGAAACTGATTGTTTATCCTTTTTACTGTTTAAGCAAAAGAAATGCTTGTTTCAACGACCCCGGAGCGATACTTTGGATGTCGAAAAAGATTTTCAATTCAGAAAGCATTCAATTGAATTCATCAATAGAAATGAACGCATTCATCATAACATAGAAAGAGAAGCAATCCAATTAGAAAACATCGCCTAGAGTCCAGCTATCATCAGTTATTTTGCTGATGAATGCAGCATACTTGTCTATGGTTTCATATTTAATTGCAATGGATTTGATTGGACAGAAAATTGTAGTTTTTGTTAGAATTTTCCATATTTCAATCCATCCGAAACTCAACTCAGTACAATTCCCGGAGGATCAACGACCCCAGTGACGGATTTATAAAAGCAAAGTGGAGAACTCATTCATTAACAGACATTTTTGAATGTAATTCATGTTCAATTATAATACACTTCTGTATCAATCAATTTCCCCCCAGTTTCTATCTGACTGCGACCGTCGCAATTAAAACTTTTCCAATTGAATTTCCCTTCTCTTTTCACACATAAAACTGCCCCTTTTTAAGGTACACCATACACACAAAATTAATATATGAATTATTCCCCTCTCCATCGAACAAACTGATCGAAATAACGACAATGTAATGAAATGAAAAATCAGACAGTTACTGTTGCATGTAAATAATTGCCATTGCGGAGAAATGCTGAGTTGTGTTATGTCGATGGTTGGAAAACACAGAGAGGTCTGAACCATTGCATGTAATAACAGACTGGCGATAGTGCATAATATGTGTGTAAAGAGTAATTTCGATGACTTTGCGATTTGATTCTTATCACGTTTCTTATGAAAATTTCTTATTAAGGAAAAATAATTAAATTCACAAACCTGCCATCCTTGCAATAAAAGACTCCGATCTACAGCTCGTAGCCACATGATGGCGTCGCCCGCTTGAAAGTCTCGAAGCTTGCGGCATCGCTCTCTTAAAAATATTCCAAAACATTTCAGCAGTTCTGACGTTGAGGCCTGAAACCAGTAAAAAAAAAGTTTTGAGGTTAGTTTTGGAATAAATTTCATTATTCATTGCTTTTTCCGAGTTGGTTTTTTTTAAATATTTTCTGCTCCGTTTCATGGAATGCAGACGACCATTTCATAGAGTTGATAGACAGCATATAGTAGAAAATAAGGAAGTTTTAAATAAATAAATATGCCGAACCTCAAAAAAAAAAGTTCACGTTCCATGCCATAATAACTTATAAAAGCTCTGCTAAAAGTTACGTAGCATGTTTTAATCCAGGATGAAATAAAAAGCAAGAAGAAACTTTTTTTTTTGTCTGATGGAATGTTAGAGAAACTCAATTTTTGAATGAGCTTGAGAAGAAGTTAAATGAGAAAACACAAAACTCAAAGCTTTTAGAAAAATAAAAGTTTCCAATGTCGCAAACTTTGGCAATGCAAAAGAAAAAGAAATAAAAAAAATTTATCATCGACGTGTTTTGTGGAATCGTTTGTAATTTTATGAATAAATTTACCAAACTCTCTCTCGTTTGTCTCATTGGTAAGATAGCGTAAATTTTCCCGCAGAAGAGAAAGAAAACAATGCCATAAATTTCCCTTTTGTAGGATTAAATTTGAAGCTTTAATGGATTTTATGTGTTTTCGTTTCACTTGTGCCGTTGTTGTTGTTCGATGTGAAAATTATTTTAAATGCAGTAACAAAGAAATAAATTTAATTAAACTGTTAAAAGGTCCCATGACAGATACTTTGCAAAATGGGACAAAGCATGTGAAGTATCTAATAAGGACAGTAATAAAATTCATTATCAACTCATGATTTGGATTTCAGTAAAGGAAATAAAAAATAATATTTACAATGTCAATTACGTAATAAACTTTAACCAGAAATCTCTTCAAATGAATAGTGATTGCTATTTTGCAGTGCATTTCAATATTTGTTCTAGGAAAACGTCAGAAAGCAAAAGCATGTAACAAGTTTTCTGAGTTCAAAACAAATATTGATGTACCAAATTCTAACGCTGAGGTAAAATGCTCGAAAATTGCTTTTTTATTTTCTGTTAATCCAGTTTTGTTTTCTTCTTCAAATATTTATTTAATGGATTCAAGTTTCAAGATTTTTTATGTATGTTATCAGAGAGGAGGGAGAGTGAAATAGATTAGGAAAATTTCTCAACAATTTTTATCCTTTTATGAAAAAATTCCATTGACAAATTTCAGAGATAACTTTCATAACATCAAATTTGTTCAAATAGAAATGAAGGACCAAAAGGATCGATGATGGCTCAGTATTTACAAATGTGCGTGCTATCACTTCAACATACATTTCTATGCAAATTTATGTCTGCTGTGAAAAGCCTTTATCGAAAAAAAAAAGTCCGCAACGCTTTGCCCACCTGCTGGGTTAGAACTGTGAATAAACTATCGCAACTAAATAAAAAGGACGAAAAACAAATATCGAAAATTGCAAAATATCACGTACATAGATCATTTGGAAGCGACATCTACTTATTTCGATGTTAAGTTGAAACAATTTCAGTCTGTACGAAAAGGCCGGAAATGGTTTAATTACTTTGCTAAGTTTCTACAGTCTGATTATGTTTGTGGCCGCAAAAGAAATTCAAGAAGAAGCAAAAGAGGTAAAAATCACATAAAAATACAAAATTTATGCGGTGATAGACGACTACGACACTTGTGAACATGCGCAATTGTGCACACAAAACACTTCTTTGAGTCTCGATTGAGTAACAAAGAATTGTGTCGACATGAAAACTTTCAAAGACTTTGATCCCTGATTGAAAATTGCAGGCTGAATGTGTAAATTGCACGAAACAAATTGCAAAGTAATCGACATGCTGCGACGCAATATCGATAAATGAATTTGACAGTAATTCTCGCAACTTCATGTTGATTTGAACGGTTCATTTAATTCGCATTTCGCAAATTCTTTTGTTCAGAAATGTCAATGAAGCTTTTTTTCCTATTTATGATTGTCACATGAAGGCTTACGAGGCTCAAAGACTGTACAAACGGTTGACATTGTGTACAATTTTGAGGTCGTTAGTAAAACATAAATAAACGAAGCAGAAAACTCATCAAATTACATTTTGAAGAAACATTAAAAAAAAGTTCAATTAATTTAATTGTCAAATGATATTTTGGAGCTTTTGAAAGCTTTTTAGATATCGACTCGCGCAATTTTGCTTAGTCTACCGCATAAAAACTCACTTGAATGATAGTTTTTCGTGGTCCTGGTCGATAATGCATTTGTTGTTGTTGCTGCTGATGTTGATGGTGATGATTCATAACATTCGATTGAATTGCGAGTGGCAATTGAAGCGGCATTTTTGGTCCCAACTTCTCAATGTTCTGATGATGCAAATTGGCATTATTGGAATTTTGCAGATCGAGAGCGAGAAGACTCTTCGGTCCCGGTGAAAAGTAAATGGTCGATTGCGAATGTGAATTGTCTTTCAAGTTGTTGATATTGAAGTTATTATTGTTGTTATTGTTATTATTATGGCGATTACTATTATTATTCAGATTGTTTGATGCAAATTGAATCTGATGTTGCTGATAGCTTCGATTCTTTTCCACCATTGGATGAATGGTATCTGTGAGTGTCGGCGGCCTAAATGTTGTTGTTGTTGTGGCTGTTGTCGTTGTTCCATTGACATTATTTGTCGATTTGTTTTTTGCGTTATAGTTCTCAAGCTTCTTCTTGCCATGCGATGCCGACAACCGTTTCCACGACAATGCATTAATGAATAACGAATGTTTCTTCAAATTCTTCTCAATCGCATTTTTCTCGGATATAATTCGCGCACTATCAGATTGTCGTTCTTCAATCGTGCTGCCATTTGTGGTCGTCGTTAAGTTATTATTCATGATATTCGAATTCGATGAACCAAACAGCACAAGACTGCTCCCATTATTATTACTTATGATGTTAGTTTTCGTGGAATTTTCACGATTTTTCACGTTATTCATTTGTTCATAAGCATAATTATTGAGCGAAAAGTCAGCAGAACTCGATGTCGATATTGTTCCACTACCGCGATGATGATGCGTTGAATATATCGCATGATTCTCTCGAGGACTAAAGCTTAAGACTGTGCCCATTTTGTCGCACTCTTGTACACTCCCTTTTGTAGTTTCCACCAAATTTTTCCTCTCGTTCTCAATTTTTTCCAACAGGGTGTTTCCTTACGATAAAGAAATGTCCTTACAGGAATTTTTTTTTACCAACTTTTAAGGTTTTCTCAGTTCATTCACTTGCAATTGTATGTTACGTAATTTGTGTTTTTGATTTACGAACAATCTAAGGGTGACCTTAATCTTGCTTAAAGTTTTTTTTCTTCTTCTTTCTTTCAAGTATCTTTTGCGTTTAATTTTTTATTTTACAGTTTTCTATTGCACAATTGTGATATTTTCGATAGTTCACTGTAAGACACTTCGAGTTTGCTTAAATTCTCAATTGAGTTTTCCCACTTTTACGTCGTTTCAAACCGAATTTTGAGGCTTTTTCACAATTAAAATACAAAAAAGTCCCATTAGGATTCGGATGTGTACGCAACGTTGGCGCTGAAAATCTCGACACAAAATGATTGGAAGGCAAAATGAATAGCAAAATTTGCTTCAACTTTTTCACTCGCATCGATTTTTCCCGACAAAAAATGTTCGCCTGATTTTTTTCCTTTCTTCTGATTCATGCGCAATCGCTATGATGTCACACTGGATCTTATGTCTACGCAGTTCCAGTGCTTTAAGGGTGTCATCTTGTATGTATTGGTTAGCAACCCTTCGTCGCACCAATATAAGTAAATGTGCGAAACGAATTCATGAAAATCTCCCTTCATAAATCTTTTTTACCTCCAGTTTAGAGAGGAAAGTGCCCTCGGTGGGGGGGGGTGAAGGGTGCGAGTCTCTTTAGGTTAGATTCATTCCATTCACTCTGTGCTAGTGCGTTTCAAGTGCTTTTTCAAATGCTAATGCATATGGACAAATGTTTTCCTTCCTCATTTTAGCTCTTAACGCACAACTTAATTGGAGAATGACAAAATAAGGAATAAATTTGTCCATCAAAACAAATCGAATTGTTTTCCCATTCTCGTCAATTTCTCTCCTTTGTTTTGAATACGAAATTAATTGGAAATGAATGTTTCCCATAAAAAAAAAGTTTGTCCTTCCTGAAGATTTCCTCGTCGATGCTTTTTTGTTTGATGAGGGATGAAAAGTTGTAAATGGAAACATTCCCAAATAAAACATTGGATCTAATGCAGTGGAGTGGAGAAGGAGAAAATGGATCTGGAGAGGAGTAATTCAATAGAAAGTTATTTGTGAATGCTTAATTTACTTTTATTGTTTTATGCGTGTTTTCAATTGACGACAGAGGATCAGCAATAAAAATGCTTCGTTCTTTCTTTTTTTTTGCAGCTCCATGTTTATCTCGCTTCTTTGCCACTTAAGTGGGTCCTTATCAAGCAACTTCAGACATCTTTGATGGCAAAACACGGTAAAATGTCATTCTGTGCTATTAAGGGCGGGGAAAACTGCAAAAAGGCGTTTCAATTTTGCGTTCAGGTTTAAGCGTTGTGGAAATGACTACTTAATTAATGTGCAAAGGTGAGCAAAAACGTTTTTGGGCTCATTCAAATAATGTGTGATGTTTTGCTTGTTGCGTTCGTTTTAAGAACTGATTTTATTGTATATGAAAGAAACTAAAAAGTGTTACGTAATATGTGATTATCCCTTTATGTCAATTTGGTTCGGTTTAAAGTCTGCTCGGTAAAGTTTCAAATTTTGTGAAACGACTGAAAGCAGAAAAACCTAAAAGAAGAGAAAAATTCTGAAATAGGAGAAAAAAAACATTTTTAATTAATTAAAATTTGCAATGGTTGAAAAAACTTTTAAGCGAATGTTGTAAAATGAATTTCAATTGCAAAATTCTTTTGATTACTTAATATTTTCTTCCACTTTGATGAACATTTGAGACGATTTGAGATTGAGATGATCCAGTTGGTTTCTCATTTTCATTGCCCGATGCCTTCATGTGGAATGTTGCACAATCTGATTTAAGCTCAAACGATTTTAATTTGCCGATATCCTTGAATTCTGGAACTAGCTCCTTATGATCTTTGCATGGTGGATCAGGCTTTTTGCAATAACTTCTGTTTCCAATTCTCGATGAGACTGTGGAAATTTTTCTAATTGTTTGACGAAACATTTTCCTTTTGACGATTAATTTGGTTTGACTGAACTGATTGAAGATTCGAAATGAAATGAAAAATTTTTCAATGTGGAAAATAATTGAAGCTTCCTTTGATGATTTTTGATTTGATTGAAGCTTACTTCGACTTAAAAACTATGAAATTCAATTTTATTAATAATTTCAGTTAAAGAAATGTTTCGGCAAAATTTTATTAAAATTCCTGCGGTTGTCAATCAGGGAAAAAATGGCATAAAAAAGTCGTTAATTACATCAGTTGGAAAATCTAGATTAGGTCGAAAAACTCAGGTTGATCGTAAAAAAAAAACGTGATAACGCGGGAAAGCTTTATGAAAGGAAAATACCGCGCAACAAATCCTGTAAAGATCCAACTGATCCCAGACAATGGATTGCCAAGCTTTCAAAATTTATAGTCTTTTGCGTTAGGGATTGTGACTCAAAATTTCCTTTTATCCATAAAAAATTAAATGAAAATTTATTTACCTGTGATAAATCGTGAGTTTTATTATGTAAATCTCTTGTGCAGTCATCACCTGACATCTATTACAGTAATGAATTCAATTCATATGCAACGACTTCATACATCAATGACGAGTGAAAATTTGCTTTTCCTCTGTGCATTCTTGAACACTTTTAAGTGCCAGATGAGAATTCTTCAAAAAGAAAAACTGAGAAGAAATATTTTCATAATCAATATTCTTTTTCAATGACGTCAGGTGACTTTGCGGATCTTTTACCTGACGATATTAATAAAATACACCCTTAAAGAGAGTTGTAAATGAGAATTTTTTTGCTCAAATGATTTCGCAATACGAAGTTGTTTGTGTTATTTCCACGTGCGATGCTTACATAATTATTCACTGACTCTGCTGAATCTTGTTATATATAAAAAAAAATTCTGATCATTCTTAGACGATGATACAAGAAAACATGATATAATAATAATATCTGGTGGAATCCATATTTAGCTTGAGATATTGCATCGAATAGATGATATAAATTCATCCATCAAGAAAATAAACAGTCCTTGGATCAAAATAATCAGGTTAGATATAAATGTAAATCTAAATAAGTTCGAATGAATGCAGGAAATCAATCATATGTTACCGTTATAATGCCATGAAATTTGATAGAAACATCAAAATAATCCTACAATCACTAAGTGAAATAATTTTCCCCTTCATCGCGCCACGTTGGCTTTCATCGACCATCTAATAAATTTAGTCTAATCCCTTAATCAATAATTAATTTACGATGATGGCATGAAAATCGCTTTTCCTTTTATTTTTGCATTTGCTGTGGAATGTCTTCATGCTTCCCTGGTGTATCATTAATCCAAGCAGGTTCATCAACGTTCCCGTGCCACATTCCACTTACAAACCCCGACACGTGTCCGATTCAGCAGAAGTTGGAGATGAGATGGAAAAAAGGAAAAACATATTTGCAAGAAAAAAGACTTGCGAAAGATAAATTCCGAAAGATGCTGGCTTCATCTATAACTTTAGGATAGTTTAAGAGCTTTGCGAAAGAGAAATGGCGAAATTCATCCGAGACCACATCAAAGAAGAAAAGTTTATGAACCGAGTTTAGATTCTATCGATTTCCTTCTTCAAATCTTATCTCTACTTTCTGTAACTTATTTTTAGCTCAATTATGAAGTTTCTTTTTGCTGTTGCTATGTAGCATCCAACAAATTTGTAGAAAATAAGCAAATACCAAATTGAGAGATGCGACGATAGCACTTACGCCTGACCTTATCTGTATATTTTGTCATCAAGCAGTGAATAGGCTTTCATGCTTCTAATATAAAACGTGAACGTGAAAGCGGCTTTTTGTGCTCTTCAAGATTAATTTGCGATGTCTGTCCACCAATGACCACAACAGAAGCATTTATTTATGTATTTTTTTTTGACTGTCAGTTTTTATTTTTGCAAATAGGATTAGATGGTTGGTCGGAAGCCTGTGAACAAGGGTACATGTTAAGCATTGTTATAGAACTTTTTTTTTTTTTTTCGGTTTTTTGTTTTTACCAGATTTGAAATATCGCGATTTTTTTTTTTTTTGGTCACGTTGCTGACCATCCTGCTGATTATACATAAAAATGCCTCCGATGGAATAATTAGCGCACCAAACACGCAGCAAAAAGTTCACTGGCTTTTCCATTTTAATTAAAAATTATACTTCCAAAGTGCTGTTTAATAATTTCGCTTTTGAAGTTTGCACATCTGATGAAACATTGGCGGTTGGCACATCTCCAGCAGCGGAACATTGTCTATGTTATTGTGTCGCGTTGCCAGATACAATAAAATAGCGAACACGTGTGTGATGGCAATTTCGTTGATAGCATTAAACAGGCATCGCTTGATAGCAATAAATAAGGATTTGAATGTCTAAACCTAGAGAGAGATGGCAGAGCGGGAGAATTTGAATAATTTGCTGCGAAATTGAAAGAATTTTCAATTTTCCTTTTCAGTTGGTGAGAATTTACGACACATTCAATGCGACTTAAAGGGATTTCCAAAAATAAGACGATAGAAATTTGGAAAATTTAAATAATTGGAAAGATGGAAAGAAAAATCTCGGAAAATTTTAATTAAACTTGTTTGGGAAACTTTTGGGATCGAGAAGACGGGCAACTAAAATCTTTCGCGAAGCCGCAAGAAATCCCTAAAAGGAGCTCATGACATTTTAAATGAGGAGTCTTCAACGGGTACTCGTCCCATTCTTCTTCGTTTTCTTTAAACGATGCGACAGATGGACAAATATTTTCATTTTAATTATTTACGAAACATTTCTTTCGAAAAATGTTTTGAAGAAAATTTTAAAAAATGTTCAAATCCAAGTTTTAATTTTCACAAGTTTTGCAAGTCACTACTACCAAATACATGAAAAATAAATAAGTTAAAAAGGCCCAGTTACATTTTTATGTTTAAGTAGCATAGTTTTGTTTTCATAAGTAGTATCGCGCAACGATGCCCTCGTTGTTTCATTTTTGCTAATATATTCCAGCAAGGGTCTTTGACCGACACGATTCGTTGTAATGAATGCAATTTTGTACAACACTAGGGGATAAAGGCGATAAAGTAAATAAGCATCACGCCAACAACCCCAAAAAAAAAACTTTCTTCCCTTCTATTGCAGATATTTTATGACATCTTTCTTCAAAAAGATCATAAAAATATTGAAAAATCGACGACTTGAACTCGAGTGAAAAAAACTCCTTGCCATTCATCGGAATCCTGTTGGGAAATTACAATTCGACTTAACAAAATGTCGTAAACATTGTGCAAAAAATGAAGAATTTTGTAAATAATTTCATCGGAAAAATTTATGCTCGCATTTTTTTTAGTTAATTTTCATAATAACAATAATAATCTGCATGATGCTCAATCGAGTGACTTTAATGTAGGGAATAATTTTCCCCGAATGATTAAATCTTGCTCATTGATTTTCTTGGTGAACCAATACAACCAAATTGCGTGACAGCTGTACAGGGTGCACCATCAGAAAAGGATTTTCAGTTTCAGTGTGTAGGTTCGAATTTGACGATTTTATGTAGCGTCTAAGCAGTTTGTAAACGAATGATGACTAACGCTAAGGGTTGCGATGGAAAATCGTGTGGAAATTAAAGCTTTTCTAATGACTTGCGCAATTTTATCGCTTCCAGTTTTCCACGATTCGGTTTCATCACATTCAAACTCATCCCAAAACAGGAAAATTGCACAACATTCTGTGCGTTATCAGTTCTTGGAAATTCGATTTTTTTTATGGATTTTAAATTGCCAAAAGCTTTTTATAGAATCAATGACGGTTTTCCGAATGAAACCATCACCAACAAAGGGAATCGTGATAATTTTTTATGTTGCGATGGGACATTAGACATTTTATGAGCCTTCAAGTCGTGACCAATCGACATGAACATTTAGTTTCACAATCGTGGGTGAAAAAGGACGAAAATGATCTTAAGAGGAAGTTCATAAATAACAAGAAAAAATATATTATCGCTGTCCGCTGATTTTGTATATGACACATAGCCCACGAATGGACAGAAAATCTCTCGTTAATTATAATTTACTGCCGCAACTGATTTGTCGCAGGACATGAAACAGTTTTTTTTTTATTGTGGTTTATTTCGACCCATGATGATTTTCATGAATATAATGAGAACCTTTAATTGGCATCGTGTTGAAGCATTGACATTAATGAAGGTTAATTATCAAATTTATAACACAAGAAGGGACGAAGGAAAAATAAAGAATAATAGAAAAGCTTTCGTGCAACCGTCAACAAAAAAAAGTTTTTCAATATTTCTTGTGTCGCAAAATCGCAAGTTCATGAACAAAAAATCTCTCGAAAAAGCTTCCCATGAAATAACATGATCCATTAAAAATTAATGTGCCTCGAGATAATGCTCTTAGGATATTCAGGAATTATATAACATTTTCTTCAAGAGCCGATTTTGTTATGTTAATGCACATCAGTATTCACTTCTTCAGTATTTTCTGATGCAATAATTCCTACATAATTAATCCCAACTCGACGCGTTCATGACAAAAAATTGCAAAAATTAACAAAAAACAAATTTTTTTTTTTTTTCAAATATTTTTTTTTTTTATTTCACTTTTTTCACATGTTTTGTTTGCGTTTTCTTTTCTTTCGTTATTTATTAAAATATTTACAGTATTTCAAATGTTGTTGTTTTCTTTATGAAGTAAATTAATTAAATTTCATATCCTTAAAATATGTTCCTAAATCATTGTGTGTTGTTTACTTGTTTTTTCTTTTCTTTATTAAAACTTTATATCTTATTTTCATTCAATTTAAATTAGTTATGCAATTTTTTATATAGTGTTTTAGAAGGGGTTGGGAACACTAGGCGGATATTTTAGAAGTCGATAGGGAAGGAATCCAATGGGGAGCATAAAAATTACATCGCTAAGATTTTTTTTTTTTTTCATTTTTTTTATTACAGCAGATTCACCTTACACATTTAAAGATTCATTATCCTTGTCGTACAATTGGTTAAATTAAAAGTTAATTTTCTTTTTTTTATTGATTTAAAGAAGTTTTGTTTCTTACCGGGCGACAGAAGGAAGGAAAGGAAAAAAAATTACAAGAGGATTAAAAAAAAATGTTTCATCTTAATCATAATGTCATCCCTGGTTAATAGTTTTACCATCCATTCGCGGTCCGGAAATAATTTTTTTTTCTTCTACTTAAAATACTCAATTTTGTCGTTAAATTTTCTTTTCCATCACACTGTCCAGTGAATAGCTTTTCTTTTTCGTCCATCGTTTTTAAAGGGCACATTTGAATGTGTCAAGAAATGAATTCAGAGAGATCTTTTGACATTGCAATCCATCAAGAAGCCCAGATTTACAATGGACAGTTTATTTTTATCAAAAAAGATTCCTAGACAAATAATAACAGAGACCCTAAAAGTTTTCAAAGTTAGAGTACTTCCGATTTCGTGTCTTGTGACAACGCGAAAAAAAAAAACATATAATTCATCTAAACAAAAAAAAACTTGTTAAAGGATTCGAAATGACCGAAAAAACACATTCTCTCAACTATTTACATAAAATTAGTAATTTTTCAAGAACTTATCTAAGTGGAGGTGCCATTTTAACTCCACCAGTCATCATTGTTTTTTTTTTTTTTTTCTTAAGCCATTTTTTCATTCAAATTTAATTTTTTTTTATTGCAAAAACTCGTTTTTCAAAAAATTTTACCATCTCACAAAAAAACCTATAAGAAGTGGAAAATCATCGCCAGTTTATTCGATCCATCCATTGAAAAATTTATTAATTAATTATAGTCTTTGAGAACTTTTGAATTGGTTACAAAATACAGAAACACATTTTTTTTTTAAACTGTTTTGTGTGACTTTTGAACATAAAATATTTTGTATTATAGGGGCGAGGAGGAAATACATCATCAAGGGTGTCCATCGATCGTTATCACTTTTATCGATCTTAAAAAAACATTGCAATCGGCCAAAATAAAAAAAAAATTTTAGCTTTGTTTAAAATAATTAAAGAAAATTGCCGATGGAACACTGATGGACAATAATTTTGTTTTGTGGAAGATTTTTTTTTATCAGAAGTTTTCCATTCATTCGTTAAGTCAAGTTGTCCATCCGGATGATGCAAATTTACATGCTATCACAAACACCCCCCCTATTCAGAAAATTGATCTTTTTGTGCAATTTTTTTTTGTCTTTGTTGGAAACTCGTTTTGTGGTTTTTTTTTGAAGGTTTGCGATATGGATGATGATGACGGACGATGGGCAGCATTATAGGGATGGACATCGCGAAAAAAATTATTAAACATCACACATCTATTATCTACGATCCTTATACATGAGATAAGTTTTCATCGAGGCCGGCAATGCGAGCTCGTTAATGTGCTCTTCTAAATGACTGCGACCAATTTTTTGTCTAATCACACGCCGACAAAGGTCCATCAGTGGCAGAGGTTCAGCTAAAAAAAAAACAATAATAAAATTAATAAAAATTAACGGTAATAGTAATCAACAGATGCAACTTACGATCAAGACCACCAATGTATTTCATGGAAATTTCACAATGTCCCCATACGGCCGACACAATTGGATATAGCTTTTTGCCCTTCAGTCCACGGAAAGCGACGCCCAAATATTGTCCATCCACAATGAAGCTAAGTGTGCCCTCATCCATATCAAGCGCAACCATAAATTTGTCAGGAACGAGGAACGTTTCGTCCGGTTTCAGAATTGCCGGATAAATCACGCCCGAACTATTATTTTTCGTGTCATGATACAGCTTATTGCGTCCTAGGTCCCATCCCCAGCTTTGATCTGATGAGCCAACCAGACTGTGATATCCGACACTGTGCAATGGAGCTTCAATTGTCGCGACACCAACAACAGCATGTGTTCCACGCTGACGTGTCGACCAATTTACTTCCCACACATGAAGGCCCTTCGTGAAGCCAACTTTGCCACGTATACAGTCCGTACTCTGTGCAACTGGATGCCGATGGAACGTGAGCTTGTCATCTTCCTTTACAAACACATTCAGACTCCGATCGTCGGCATTCCATGAGTGTTTTACTTGTACATCACGTGCCACTGCTGGCATATCCAAAAGGACATCGAGTCGAGCGGGTCGTGTGAAGAATGATGCGAGCTCGCGTGGAATGATGGGCTTATGGGGCGCTGATTGATGGTCGCGCGAAACCGTTTTAACTCCGCCTGAAATTTTTTGGCCCATATTCATGCCACTGAAACGGGACGTGCGTGAATTGCGGATGGCAACCTTATATGACACACGAAAGCGATCAATTTCACGCTGATCAATGCGACTGAGTATGACACGAGGCGATGACGACGTTGTTTGTGTAATGGCTGAACTGCTCCCCGCCGAATGATGCTGCTGTTGTGGCTGCTGGATAACTGACGATGTCTGTCCCGATGATGTCGTTGGTATTTGATCACTTGATGACACTGAATTATTATGATGCAGATGTGATGATTGTGTGTGATGTGCTGCAATTGATGATTGTTGTTGTTGTGTTGTGTTTGATGGACTCGCTGATGCGACTGTCGATTGCTGTTGTGATACTGTGGCAGTTAGTGATTGCGGGCGACGACGTTCAGTGGATCTGAGCACCGGGCCGCGACTTGACTTGTATCTGTAAATGAAAGTAAATAATGAATTATTGAAAGATCTTGAAATATATTTTTGTTTATTTTTTTAAAGGATCTTAAGGTGAAATTGAAGAATTGCAGTCTCATTTACCAGCAAAAAATTTCGTAATTATTTTTTTGCAATGTCTCGAGAGATACTTTTCTCTTCAAGTAGATTTTGACTGGTTCGAAGCATCAATGCGATGAGATTGTGATGCAATGCTTCATCGTTTTTCCAACTCCCGCTAAGATGGACCTCCAACTGTGTGCCGTTTTCTCGTCACGATGTCAAGATTTTCCCATGATTTTTTTTTTATTTAATAATAATACACAATGACTCAAAAAGCTCGCCCACCATCAATTCAGCTCTGAATCACAATTTCGTAATCGTTGTTTTATGAATGGTCTCCAGTCGCAGTGCGATTGATAACATTTTACTTGCACATTCTGCATCGTATTTAATCCATCATGGTCATATATTAAATGTGCAAGAAAAGCAAATTGC
The DNA here is from genome assembly GCA_018397935.1 of Propsilocerus akamusi. NCBI lineage: Eukaryota > Metazoa > Arthropoda > Insecta > Diptera > Chironomidae > Propsilocerus > Propsilocerus akamusi. Next base: position 6,880,624 of record CM031470.1, on the reverse strand, counting down.
TGAATTTCCATATCTTGCTTTTTTTACCATTGAACCAATTCCAAAAATAAATTGCATAACAATTTTCTTGCGCGCGCATTGAGTAAGTTTATTTTATTTCACATTTTATTTTTTCACTTTCTTAAAGGAAGGAGAAACATAAGTATCTGACAATGACTACACAAATGAACAAATTAAATTATTTTCATCCTGAATGAAAATTCTTATGATTAGCAACAGCAAGCTCATTATAATTTATAAATCACTCCAGCTTTTCCGTATCAAACTCAGCATTTCATTGAAACAGGGATATTTTTTTTTTGAATTTAATTCGGGGATGAAACTCTTGAAAACTCCTAACGGGAAAGCGATGTTTCAACAGCAAATAAAAGGAAGGTTCATGCATTATGGATGGCTTTCTATCCCAGAGCAACCAAAAATAGCAGAAGCGTGTTCCATTGTTGAATCATCCGCAGTAAAAAGCAGAAGGGAAAAAAATGTACGCAGAGAGGGAACAGCGAAGGGAAAAATCGATTTTTTTCGACAGGATCTGGATGGAAAAATGTTGGCAACCATTTTGTACAAGCAATCATCTTGCTACACACCCAATTTCCAAGTCCATCTCTCTATTTCTTTCTCTTTTATTTACCATTGGTGGACATAAAAATTGCAGCAAGAGCGTGAGAAACCCACCAAGCTTGCCATCAGGTTTTGAATGATTGCAATTGGAAAATAAATTTACAAAATGTAATTTTTCTCATTTCACATTCATCAACATCCCGTGAAAATATTGTTTTTGGTGCACCAAAAAAAAAGTCCACAAAACCCTCGAAATTTTATTTAAAATTCTCCGAGTCTCGATTTATACTTTGCGGTTTGCATTTATTTTTTCAGTTTTTTTTTGTGGCCAAATTCAGGCCGTGAAGTTGAAAAAAAAAAAAAAGTTGTTGCATTTGGCAATTTAATAATACAACAACAAAAAAAAAATTGTGCAAATCTCGAGAGCATTAAAAATTTATTTAACAAAAAAAAAACGCGACTTGACTTTCGTTGCTTATTTTTTTTTTACCAATTCACATTATGGAAATCCGTTCGATTCGCCAAGTTTTGAGCTTGTTAAGTGCTGCTGCTGGTTTTATGAATCAGAAATTCGATTTATTGTTTCTTTTTTGTTCACGTCCAGTTTGTTGTTGTTCTTTTCGATACCGACAATTTTTTTTTTATAAAAGGTTGAAGTTGCACATGCAGAAAAAAAATCAACAAAGCCAATTGTGGAGCTGTTTGTTGAATATATGAGCAATCAATCAATCTTTTTTATTTTTTCGGTTTTATGCAGCAACTGGAGCCCATCCATCCGCCCAGATGAGTAATTTGAGTTTGCGAAAGAATAATTAAATACGTGATGGAACAATGTATTCACAAAATCCAGTTCTTGAAATCCAATCATCCAGTGCGCAAGGATTATAAATGAATCCAGTGAAACATTCGTGTCAACTTATCGATCCTGGGCGATTCATCGGTCGCCTGAAGGAACACTATAAACTCAAGTGGTCAGCAATTAATCACTCAGCCAGCACCCAAAATAAAATGGGACACCGTTAGGGTTGTGACAAAAGTACTCTGGCTATATGATGGAATTCGTATAATTTACCTTAATGGGTCGTCACCAGAATAAGCGACTCATTCAATGGCACCATTAATGGGCGAAGAAAAAAAAAATGGCAAAGAAAAACATTCCACGCATTGCTTGAGATTTTTTTTTTATCTTTCAACTTGCGCAATCTTTGCGTTTAATTTTGTTTCGGCGGAAAATGTCAAGTAGCATTCCACAATAAATTAAACATTAAAAGTTGGGGTTTTTTGTGATGGCGGTAGTAAAAAGCCATTTCAATTTGACAGATGATGTCAAGTTTGGAATGTTTTCTGAATTCTACATTTCTCGACAATCGACTGACATTTTCTCTCTTCGTACTTTACCGTGTCTTTAATGATAAAATTAAATCATTCTTTAGATAACAAAAACGACAAAATAGACCCGGATTATGCAACGAGAAACTTTTGTAAGGGGTTAAAAATCACCTACATATATATGAGCTTTAAAATCTTTCAACATCGTCGCTCTGCCAGAAGGGATTTTGTGAAAGTTTCGTTGTGTTTTTGTCCCTTCCGGTAAAAAAACTTTACACTGAAAGCTTTAAGAATATTGGAGTGTGTGTGTGCGTGTTGGATAATCGCAAAAAGTTAATTATATATACGCTATTTAAATTGCACAATAAATTCTATTCGGCATAAGAATGAAAAATGTTTTAGGAATATTTCTATGAATTATCACGAATTTTGTGCCCATCCGGACTGGTTTTCATGTTTGGGAGCATAAATTATTCAATAGAGTATTCATTTTCAACTGAAAAACAAGGCTAGAACACGATTTTGGTTTGCGTTTCGACGACAGAAATAAAAGAGTATCGCGGGGATAATAAAATTTTCCGGTTTTTTTTTTACAATTTTAAACCCAAGTTACGAAGTTGCAGGAAAACGCAAAAATTATAGGCCAACGGCCTCACATATACATTTATAAGTCCTTAAAAAACAGAACAACAGCACATGTCCTCGAATGTGCATCACAATTATGTTGTGTTGATAATGTTGCTTTACCCATATGACCCCTCAGGATTTACAAGCATGTGAACCCTTCGTTAATATCATATTGGAAAAAGGAAAGAATAGTTTTTTTTTGTTCGTTAAATGCATGAGGGATTAAACTGGATTCACAACGCATACATTCACCTAAGAGCCCCGATGGAATGGCAAAAAGGCGAAGAGAAATTTAAAAGTCCTGAAATTGTGTGTATATTGGAAGCTCATGGATGCATTAAAGCATGACAGTTGTGTGGTGAATTGGATCGATATCAAATGTATTTGCGCACCATCCCTTATTTTGTTTCGAGGGGAAAAAGGGGTTTCTACATCAATATCACTAGACAATGTCCTGAATGTGCTTGCATTTATCATAATACAATTAGCACCATCCAGTGCAACTGTTCTTTAATTGACATTATTTGGTTGTTATTCAAATTCGCTTTAATAATGTCGCATCCAGTGTCGTGCCATAATTTTTATTTCGTACCCTTAAAAATAAAAACTGCCATCAAGATGATGTTAAATTGAAGCAATAAATCTTTTGCAAAAGAAAAATGGGGAAAATTTTCGGATAATGTCTTTCCATCCTCATCTTTCTTCCGTACACATGCCGAATAAAATTATTCTTGTTGTTGCCTCTTTTCTGGGGAAATTTACGCAGCATCCGAAGTTGGGAGTGGGAGGTTGGAATCAAAATTTACGCACGAGAATCATATAATAGGGGGAGTACAACGTAGCTAGGTTGTATTTGTATTGGTTGTATGAACCCCTCAAGAGAAAAGTGCGTATTCTCATGCCAAAGCATTATGCGGCGAAGTAAATTTTTGCCGTTTGTTCCTGTGTTCCATCCATTTGAAACGCATTTTGCTCGACTCGATGGAGTTGATATTGATTTATGCTACTAGGCTGAATTTCATTTCATGACGTTTGGACGGAATATTACGTGAATTTTCAAACAAATTAACAGAACGACAACGAAGGAAGGTAGAAACAAAAAGAAAAGTATTTCCAATGAATTTGTTTTTCATGAGATTAAGCATGTAGGAAAAGATTCAGATGATGTTGGCAGAACACGCGCTATATGATAAAATTTGTTTTCCTGTAATTTTCTCTCCTCACAAATACCCAGAATTATCAGCTCAAACGCATACACAGCCCACAAAGCATGAAAAAAAAAAGGAAAATTTCCCTCGAGGGTGAAATTCTATTTTATTCTTTGTTCAGCACAAGCATTTGTTGTTGTTGCTGTGTGCTTTTGTTTGATGAGCTGTTTTTCACAATTTTTTCTTCTTATGGGGTTGTTTTGGAAATTATTTGATGCCAACTTCACGAACTGGCTCCCTCAGTTGCCAAAAAAAATGCTGTCTTGCCAAAAAGGATTTTTTGTTTTTACTAATACTGTTATGCAGTGATGGCACTTGTGTTAGTGACTCGACCCCAATCAATTTTCTGAGTGCTTATTTTCTGATATGAAATTTTATCGATTAAAGTACGTCTGCCATTCTTGTATACTTTTTTGTAAAAGTTTTTCCATTCTGAGCGTAAAAAGGACGACACTGTTAACGAATCTGGGAGAAGTATTCCGCGAAAAAAGTTTTATGCACTTTCATCACAAAAATAACTTTATTATTAAGGGTTGGACAAATAGAATGAACAAAATATTCATACATACGGGTTTTCAGTTTTAAAGCGTTTCCATTATCAGAAGGCTTTAATTTCAATCTTAATGTAAAGCGCTTTGTGCGTGGGCGGAATGAGAAATAGAAATAACAATGACGAAATTTTATAGGATCCTACTGCCTCACACTTTAGAAATGTGCTTTTCAAGGGGTCGACAACATTGCGGTTCCCAATTTTTATTTTCTTTTTGCCATTACTTGAGCCACTTCTTCGTATCATTTCTCTTCTCCCATTTATTCAAGCGAGGGGTTCTGAAATGGAATTTAAGAGCCCCGATGTGACATTATCTTAAATTGTTGTTGCTTCTTTTTTTCCTTTTACCATTTCGTATTATTTTTTTTCATCGTCTTCCTTCGGTTCACAGTATGATGGCAAGGCATCATCATGATGAAACGCAGAAGGGATGGGATGAAAGATTCATTTTTTTTTTTTGCTTTCGTTGAGAGATAAATTACAAATTTTCTTCTTATGTACCCATCCAGTGTTATGGTCCATATCGAGGTTTTTTTTTCTTCTTCTTTTTCATCTTTCCGTTGATTTGCTTCTCGCAGGGCTCGCCCTGGGAACAATTTTTATTACCTCCTCATACTCTCAGTTGCCTCAGCTGGCAGCAGCATTGTGAATTTTTATCGATCTTCAGCATTTTTTTTCGGTGAAAACCGTTTCGGTTCGTATGTGTTCAGCAGAGAGGAAAATTCTTTATCAAAAATCCCAGGCATGACCTTCGTTGAACTCCGAACAACGCGAATATTTTTTTCTTTCTGAGCTTCATGTAAATTTCTACATTTTTTAAGATGCCAAGCAGATTTTCTGCAGATTCGCAGAGATTTAATGAGATTGGGTTTCTGGGCGTTTGGGGATTATTTGCGGTCGGATCATCATCCTCATTATACTTTTACGCTTTCAATGGCCAAATCGCCATTCGGTCATGAAATTAAAGTAATAAGAAGAATAATAATGCACAATAAAAACTCATGGCCTAAAATAATACTTGTGGAAATTCTAGTCTTCATCATCAGTTGATCTATCACTTTCGACCAACTGTCCAATATCATATTTTTTTTTTTTGCCATTTCAACGAAAAAAAAAATCGATGCCAAAGTCAATAAATAGGAAAGTCCATTCGCCAATAAATTACGAAACTGACCGTTGCTTGTTCGGGCCGAAACCATCAACGATAAAAACGCATTAACCAGCGCACATTATTGAATGTTACATATATTTCAACGATACCAAACCATTGAATTGTAAAGAAAGGGCACTGATAATTTTTTTTTTCTTTCTGACATTCGAGGCTTAAGCATAAAATATTTTTATGGATCCATTATCTTTCATGTATCGTTTTTTTTTTTTTTTTTTCATCACATCGTTGTCGTTGAGTCATGAAAAAAATATATTTTTGCACAGTTTTCGTTTTGGATGTTCGGCTTGCGTTTGATGTTATGTCCAACTCGACCAGTCAAAAGGTCATACACGGAATCAGTTAATTTATGATATTTTGTCCAATTACCAGACAACCCCAGTTCACTACTTTAATTCTATACATGCCGAAAGCTGTTATCAGTCTTCGTATGATCAAAAAAAAAGCTGAAAACAACGCTGAAAATATTCAGTCATCAATTTCGCGGTTTGCCGTAAAAAAAGCTCCGAATCGAGCGAAGTAAGTCCATTCAAGGTTGGGTCTTTTATATTTTGCAAAATTAACGAGTTGTGGAAGTGTGAAGTTACGCACGGGCCTTACGAAACGCAATTACACCTTAATGTTTTTTTTTTTTTTTGTAATATTGGAGGAAAAGTCTTTGAGCACCGTTACTCCACGGATAACTCATTTATGCATGCCCTTTATAAATTCACGTTAAGAACATTATCCAATTTCTTGCGAGAATAAATTAAATTTTTTTTTCCAACGTAAATTGTCTGTTTAAGTAAATTACAATGCAAATATAATTTTGCGATGACACTCATCAAATCTCTTCCGTGTCGTGTGAATATTAAAAACATTCATCTTCCACAACCATCATTGAGAAACATTTCCGATCATGGTGAAATTAATAAAGTTTTTGTGACCTTACATTGCGGAATCCGCCATCACATGACGACGATGGCAGTGAGATATGACAATTTTTTCGTCTGTTACATCAATGTGATGGCCACATCTCGTATTTATGGTAGACGTGATGAGAAAAATAAATATCTGAACAAATTAGCGGACGATTCAAGGGGATTGAAACTGCGCAAGGGTCATTTTGCTGCTGTGACTTACTTTGAAGGCCTTCTCCAGGGAGATCGAAATCGTTAGAAAGAAAATAAATTTTCACGTATCTTTTCGAAAAGAGCGAAGAAGTGTTAATAAAATATTCAATAGCTACGGAACATTAAAGGCAGTGCGACTTGTTGTGGAGCGCTTAAAAAGGTTCATATAACGGAAGTTTATTTACGGAAAAGGGCGAGCACTATACAATTGGATTATCGACCGCTTTTAGCTTTTCTCCCCACGATCTCCCTCATTTTTGCTTGCTAAAGTGGCATTTTTGAAGCACAAGTTGGAAAGGACATTTTTCATTATAATGTTGCGGAAAAAAAAGGTTCAACAGTTCCATCAAAAAACATATTGCCACACCTGCAAGCACGCGCATCTTGATCGCAATTAAAAAGTTGCGAAATTTTATTTTATTTGGCCTTATAAAAAGTGATCATTAATGGCCAGCGAGCAGTTGGCTCCACCACATGTCCTTATTAACATAAATTTTTTAGAGGTTTCCCATGAAAAGGTTTCGAATATTTTAACTTGACATCTGCTTCATTCCGTTATATCTACGTCCCCACAATTATTATAAACTTCAGCTGGATGATACATGAAAGAATTTATCAAGTTCACTCGTGTTAGACTCAAAGTGCTAAAATCGCAATTACACAAAGCAACTCGATGCCATGTGATTAGCTCATAAAATCAACTCAATTACGTCATTCATATCTAAGCGAAATACGAAAAAAAAAGTCACACAATAACAGCTTTAAAACAAATTTGCTGTATTACCTTCAAATGTTCCATCATGGTAACATTTTTCATATATACACAACGAGTTGAACGAAAATAATATTATGGCCCTGTATGTGTTTAGCGTACACAAGCGACACGAACGACAAAAAATATAAAACAAGATTAGCAAACAACAAAAAATAAATAAAAGTTAAACAGCAAAAATTGCTGATCGATCCATTCAAAATGAATAAATAAATCGCGACCATCTGATCGATTTCAAGTTTAAATGAAACACTGAACATGGAAGTTGTTGCGCAACGTCTCAGATTCCATCAGATGTAAATCTGGTCGTTTTCTATACAGGTAGATTCTATTCCATTTGAGTATTTTAAAATATTTGTTGCTATTTTTTCGCAAACATGGCAACGTTTCTCGCAAATTTTTTTAACAGTCGCGGCCTGAGGAGGCAACATAAGTCGCGCGAAGCTGAAATAAACGTGTAAGCGTAAGAGCTTTGAGGTTACCGAGGCTGTTAAGGTGCCAAGGTTAAGCAAATTAAAACTTAAATAAAAAATGACTAAATAAAACAAAATCTGTGAATATATGTTTTGATTCAAGTGTAATTTCTGTGCGGTTCAATTCGCTTAAAATGTTTACAGAATGGAAATAAAAGGAACTCAATAATCATAGCATTTGGGCAAGCATTTGGGTAAGCAGCCTTAGGAGAGCCTAAGCATTGCATTACATTTTTCGGGGCTGTCATTATGTCTCGTAAAAATATCAGAGCGTAGAAATAATTAAACACACATGTGAAGGATTCCAAAATGTTATGATAAATAAATAAACGTATGTTTCAAATAAAAAGGAAGGGAGTCATATTATATGTGCTAAATATCCAAATGAATTAATAATCAACTTCCTAAAACTTTCAAAGCACAAGTCATAACAGTTTTCATGAGAATTTTGAATTAATAATAATCGGCAGCCATCGTGATGGATCAATCAAGATTTTTTTTTTTCTTGGGTGTGTTTTTGTCGCTTTGTCAGTCAAATTTAGTTTCGCTGCGTGGATAAATCACCAATTGAGATTGAGCTCGCCATCTGATCAATGATCTCATGCAAGGTGACCCGATCGTAAGTCCGCGCGCGCCAGTTTTTTTATTTTGGCTTCGTTTTGCGGCTCGAATCCAAAAAAAAGTACTTGAGTCAAAATCGACAAAATATAATCAGTAAGAAGCATGTGTTGTTATGATGGCGTTTATATTTTGGTTGCGAGTCTCACATAGCAGCCTAGCAGCCGTTCTGTCGTTATGTGTAAACAAAAAAAATAAAATAAATATATTTTGTTGCTGTTGCTTGATAACACAAATTCCAGTTTTTTTTTGTTGCTGAAGTGATAAAGAAAACACAATTTTGTTTACAATGATCAGATAGATAGATGTATGTCAGAAATATTCACGATGTGATCGTTGGGGGTGTTTTATTCTTCATCAGCTGGTCTAAATCAATCTAAATATTTCGTTTTTTACTTATTACAGCAGCTCATGCGAGTGTTTGATCAGATATGTTAGGCGATAATTGTGATTGCTATAGTTACCACAATTTAGTTCTACTTTTATTCAATTGACTTCGGCATGCGGAATTCATTCAATATTTACACGTTCTGGATGCACGTTGCTCAGGCGCGTCATCATTTCTTTGTTTTGTAATAAAAACTGAAATTGCAATAAATTTTGTGGACATTGAACGCTGTCGAATGATGAATCAGATTCAGGACGTTGATATACCGTATGCATGTACAATGAATTTCCGCGTACGTACTTATAACCTTAAATCAAAACAATGTGCTAATCAACATAATCTTAACTGAGTTATTATCACTGTGTAATGACCGAATCGCACTATTGAGTGCTGTCGTTGTCCGTACCGTACCCATCATACTTTTTCTGCTTCCAGTCACAAATTTTGGTAGCGGAAAAACTGAAGCTCACACAAATAGCGGAACCAAAAAAAAAAAAAAAACAAAAAACCTTAGAATTTTTAACCTCCAAAAAAATATTTTTAAGGCAATGAGCGTGCTTGCAAGACAATGGAATGAAATATTACAATTTTGTTGTGTGTAAAACAAAGAGACTTTCGTGTCTTTCGTAGTCAATTGTGTGACGATTTTGCAAGTTTCGCAGTGAATACTGTTGTGCGAGCATGAGAGCTGAGGCGATAAGCGATAGACGCGTGTGCCCGTTAATGAACGAGGCTATTGCGCACATCTCAAGGCTCTTTTCTAACAGTAAAATAGCATTTATGAAACAATGCGCGAAATTCCATTCACAAAAAAAAAAATTAGCGAACGCAAATTGCATAACAATGTTCATGACATCAATTCTGTGATTGTGTCTTTTTTATAAGGTTTTCCATTAAATACTTTTTTATTTCCTTCATGGGCGTCATCAATGCTAGGTTTCGGAACTTCCCTTCAAATTTTACCGAAAGACTAAGCGAAGTTGATTGCAAACCCGAAATGATAATTTCATATCAGTAAAACTGGTTCCACCAATCGAATAATTTGACGTGCGATATCAATTTTCACCAAATAATTTTTTTTGCGTTTTTGAGCGAAAGTGCAGCTATTATTATTTATTAAAGCGATAAGTCGTCTGTCTGACATCACTCGCTGAATGACTATTTCAGAGGCTGTGGGAAGCTCATAGTTTTTTTTTTTAGGAAAAATGTTGTGTTTTGCTATCTGTCTATACTCGTTTATTTTTATCTATTTTCAGAGTGTTACAAAACGAAAAGCAGATTGATGAACTTGGCAACGTTGTGTGGCATGATGGAAATGTTTCCCGAAAATAGAAAATATCAGAATAATTTGAATTCCAGCATTGTAAACACAAATTCAGTGTCATCTGACGATTGGAATTTAAAAGTTAAAACCCAACCCGAAGAGACACGTAGCGACTTCAAGAGACATTTCGAACACTTTACAAATTCTACGCACGTCTCTGATTAAGTTTTTCTTACTTCTGGCTGTTCATTCGAACTGTTCGTGCTCAGAAATTGTTTATTAAGAGAATTGCGTTGTGCTTCGTGTTCCATCCTCGCCTTTCCGCTTAATTCCTCCACTCAATTCGTCACATTGCGTTACTGGACGAAAAATATTATATTCAAAGTAGATTTTCATGCCTTTCCTTTTCATTCATGCGCATCACTGACAGCCATTAAAATATTTGTGTTTGGTGATGCTGATTATAATATATTTAATAAGAAGCCAATGAACCCCGTGGGCCTTGAAAACCAAGCCAACTTTTATGGCATTAATCAGATCATCATCATCATCATGTGTGAGTTTGTAGAAGAAAAAATACTGCACCAACAACACTCATGTTGTTTTCATTCCTTCTCAGAACATCAACTAAGAGTAATACAAAAAAAAAAATCCGACTTTTGAGATGATGATGATGATGACGATGGCAGTTGGAACGTTAAGAACGGGTTTCAACGAGGCAGGCGCGATCAGAGAATGGCGAAAAAAAAATAACGAGAATTCGAAAAGAAGGCAAAGAGAACAACAAAAGGTTTTTGACATTTTTCAATGCTACATAATACAATACAGTCAGTGCCGTGCCGTGCCGTGCACTGGATCAAAACCAGAAGAAAAAAAAAATTTCAAGAAAACTCAGCATAAAACATCTGGAAATGTTTAAAAATTTGAGAGTACTTTTCTTGTTATTTTTAAACCTCAAAAAACCCATACGCAATATCAGCAACACGAAGCTTCGCGGCGATGAAAAAAAAGAATATATAGACATCACTTTGTGATGTGATCAAGAAGAAAACACAAAATCTCTGAAAATTTTTGTGTGTGGAAAATTTATGATGATGGCAAAGACATTTGTGGCGCAGACAGCGACCGCCAAAAAGCATTCAACGAAATGGCTGTTTTTTATAATTGGGATGCATAAGACCCAATTAAATGATATATTTTTTGTTGTTTGTATCTGATATTCACATAGGACAACGACGGCGATGGTTCCATCAGACAGATTTAAATTAAAAACGTTTTTGAATTATTCATCAGCTGTCGTATTGTCGCTGTTAGACCCGCGTTGAAATCCGCGAACTAACTTTTTGAAGGTTAAGTTTTTATTAAGCTTCTCGGCATTACGAAAATTTCCGAGATTTAGCTAAAAAAAATATTAGGTAGGCAAACGCCAAATCGAGATATTAACCAGCAAATGGGGAAAACTCCAAAAATATACGACATTACGAAGTGGGGGCAAATATAACTTAATTTTGCATAGTAATCGACGTTCGACAAACACGCGCTGCTGCTATTTTCATTATCATAATAAATGTTTCCATCATGCAATCAATAGTTCGCGTCATAATTTGCATGAGAACTTTTTTTTCCCTTCTCTCGATTGTGGGAATGAAGCAGTAAAAATTAATTGACAATTTACAATTTTAATTCACACAAACAAATAAAGCCTCAAGCGGCTGCTGAATTAACATTCAAATGTAAATTAATAAATCGCGTATAGTAACGTCGTTCGCGCCTAATTTTTTTTGTTGTTGTTTCCTCGAGCGATTTATACACACATTGTAACTATGTTACAGCGTAGTAAACAAACAATAATGAGACTCATATATTAGTCAAATACTAAATAGAAATAAATAATTTGAAATTGAAATCGTGAAACAAAATTGTGCAAAGAAACCAAATAAAATTGCAATGCCGAATCGCATGCACATAATAAACTTGCAAATGTTGCATGTATTTTTCATACAATGTCCATAATGGTGACACACCGTTTGAGTTTGTTTTGATTTTTCCTATTTTGATAGGCGAATGTGGACGACTCGCGCAACTTGTTTCTGTTTTCACGCCACGAACTACTTAAGCTACTACTTTTCACAACCCCGAAAAAATAAATTGACTTGATTTTCAGGTTTTTTTTTTTTTTTTATATTTTATTAATTTTCATAATTTTTTTTGACGAAAAACTGTTCTAATAATAAAACTGGTAGCGGAGCCACACGCTCAGCAATAATACATTGATTGGACTTTTTATTATTATTCGGTTTTTTGCGTTAGAAGTTTGATATATAACGTCATTCCATAGAACTATTGCCTTTTGTTAATATTTAAGTTAATATATCACTATTTGTGTAATTGTCTTAATGACGTCATTCATAAAGTCACCCCATTGCCTGGTATAGCGCGGCCACGCTTTGTGTATATTATTTAAGTTTACAGTTGAATTTTTTTTCGCTTGCTGTTTTTTTTTTCGTGAGAGCGACATTAAACCAAGGTCAAACGCAGAACTCACAAAGCTGGTTAATAAATTTATATTAATATTGCAGTAGTATGGGTATTTGTGCGCACGTCAATAATGCCCGTGAACGATCGTGTGTGCGTGATTGTATCATTAAAATAGTTGCTAAAAAGTTTCGAGTTTGTTGGTTTTCGGTTTCTTTAATTTTTTTTTTTAGTATGTTGGGATATTATGCAAAAAGCGTTAAAATGAGTGATTGATACTCCGAATGAAACATCGAAATGAACTTTGTAATCAAACTATCAAGTCTTCAGTTGCCATCCTGTATGAAAAATGTCTTTTTATCACTTCATTTCATTCGTCTGCAGACTTTCCGTAAGTTTTTTTTGGGTTGACTTTTTTTTTATTTTGATTTGAAAGGAAATGTCATAATCGACCAAGGTCCCTTGCGCAGTCGCCGTGTATTGCGTGTACGAAGCATAAAAATTGCATAAACTTTCAAGTTGAAATCGACGTGAAAAATGTTTAAAAGTTCAAGTTTGAAGATCTTGGATTTATTTATTTTCTATTTAATATTTTGAACAACAAAAATCAACAAACCTCGCGGCTCAAGCTCAACGCGATTTTCCGTTTGCCTTGCGCAAAAATTGAAACTCAATTGAATTTGTGCAATTTCTCAATGAAACATAGTTTTGAAGTTTAATTTTTTTTTTTCGTGCTATTGAAATTACATAAAAATGAGATCAATCTGAGTTTAAATGCGGGCATGACATGCACTTGGCCGTTGAAATGCAAACCGTTTTCATTCTTTTTTTTTTTGTAAATAATTGATCTGCCCCTGCGCAGCGACGATGGAGGGCCGTACACAATTGTTCTCCAATCAAATGCTAGGAATTTGCCATTTTACAGTATTTTGCCATTTTCAGTAATCCCGCAAAATATCAGCAACGATGAATCGCCGCGAGTCCCAAGAATTCATAAAAAAAATCTTTTTAAAAAAGTCCCGAGAGCGGTTGCATGAAAAAAAAAAAACCGTTCTCAAAGTAAATCCGCCGCCGCGTTCGTCCAAAGAAAGATCCGCGCACGATAAAAAAATTATTCCGAGAACTTTTCGCATTACCAATTAATTTTTTCTTTTTGTATGTTTATTTATTTGTAGAAGCAGGGCGGACTTATGGCCCATTTAATAAGACATCACACAGCTGTGCTTGATGAAGAGTCATTTGACGAACTCTTTTTTTTTTTTCGCAAGAAACATTGGTTTATGAGCGCGACCGTCACATCTTTACTGAGCCAATTAAAATATCTTTCACATCGTTCATCAGGCAGCGTTCTGAAAATGGGTTTGTTCAACCCATCATCAAGTTTCCATGGTCGAAGATTTAATTTACAGAAAACACACGCACTAAATAGATTGACTCTGAATCGCTCGAGGCTGCTATTGCTCCGGGACAGGAAACGGGAAATTAACCGAATCGCACTGAAATTACTCTCCAATCGATGCGTCTTTTCATTGCGGGGGTCATTTCCTGAGAATAGCATCAGTAGAGTAACAACGACAAATGGCCAATTGAGAGTCTCAAGAAAATGAAGAAAACGTCTCGTTTTTTGTTTTATTAATTCAAATTGAGTTCACTTGCGAAATGATTGACCTTTGGAATTGCGGACAAAAAAGTGTGTATTCAATCACATCGCGACTGTATAGGTTTGAATGTCAGTTGCGGAACCAGGTCCATGGCATAATTCAATTTACACACATTATTTTTAGCTGATGGATTCATTATACACATACGTGTGTGTTTATGAGTAACTGTCTGTCTAGCTCATCTTTAATTCACTTCCTTATGACATTTTGAGTGCGTGCGCTTATGTATGGTTGTCAGGCACATTTATTTCTTTAGTCATTTCAATGAATGATTTGTGTTTGCATGTCTCGATCAATTAACTCATTACGCTTTATCTAGCCTTAAATTATCCATGGATCATAATAATACACATACACAAACAAAATGATAGTCAACGCAACACACAAAATGCTGTTTTTTTTTTTTTTCGTACGTATGACTTGATTAAGTTGAGGCTCATTTCATTCAGTATTTTTTTTTTTTTTCAATGTCCATCCACTAGGCCAACGGCCATCACTACCATCATCATCTTTTTACTCTCATCACTAAAAGTCCAATGAGTCATGTTGGAGATGCTGCTAAGTGTGCCGGGAGGGAATATATTTTAGGTTCAATGGCCAGAGAATCTTTCCGTCATTTGCAATGAAAAACTCATCCGGCATTTACTATATCCACTGCGTGTGAGTTTAATTAATTACATAAAGTTTTAATTTTTTTTTCTGTGAAATGCATTTTGTTCTGTTTCAGAATTTCCAATTTAATTCAATTTCAAGAACTGACGACAGTCCAGCGCGACGACGGAGACAACTTGATACAGCATCCAACTTGCTGGCCTTTAATTCAATCAAATTCAATTAAATTCATAAACTTTTGTTTCGTCATACAAATGTTAAATTAAAGCGAAAGTCAATATTAACGGAAATACAGTGACTAAAGGACAACACAGTCGAATGTCAAGTCAGCCATTCGGATCGATAGTTTCTGGGGACCGTTTTTTTTTCTCTATCGCTCACAGCGCTCGGCAAGCTCGATAGGACAATCACAAGAAGGCAGCAGACACAAAACACAATTTTTTTTTCTCCATTATATATGTTGTGTTTTTTTTTTTTTTTTGGGATTCGGCATATCTAGATCCTTTTTTTCCTACATACCTTTTTCTTGCTAATTCCATTTATGAGCCGTGTATTTTTTTTTCTGTTCAAGTTTTTGTGTGTGTTTGTAATACAAACTTTTTTAAGGTTTCAAATTATTATGGTTCAGCTTCGTTATTGGTTCACCGTATCTTTTGAGCTCTTTTTGCGCTTCACTCGTTAAATCCTCGACAAAAATTGAACAAAGAGATTTTATTGAAAGATTTTTTTTTATCTTTTGAATTCTTTTTTCTTTTTTCTGGTTTTTCACATTCAAAAAAATTTATTTTCTTCTTCTTTTCTTTATCCACAAATCACTCTTGAGAATTCTCCTATATTCCTTTATATGTAAAATTTTTCTATTTGTAACACGTGTGTGTGCGTGCAGAGGAAAACACACTCTTTTCCGTCTCAAAATTTGATTTAATTCAATAATTTTCCGAGCAACAAGGGAGGGCGCCACTGGCCGTTTCCGGTACCGTCGCCTAATTTCCGCCGTGGAGAGAGAACGTCTGACACTCAAGACCGTCGGCACAAGACTGAACGCTCTGTCGTTTTTGATGCTTCGACGGCCGCCGATTCATTCATATTTCTCTCGTTTTTCTTCCATTCCATTGGAAGTTTTTTTTTCATTTCCAGCAATACACTCACACCCAAACGCTTTTCGCTCTTTTTTCGTTGCAATGGCCATTAAAGGGGAAATACTTTTGAATGGAAAATTTTTGAGGGATTGGAAGGAAATGTTTCTGCTTCGTGTCGAGTGGAAAAGTGAAAAACTCAATAAATTCCCCACTCTGACACATCATTCATCTGCGACCAACTTCACAATTTAAATGCAAACAAAATAAATCGCACACACACCCAACAGGCTTTTCATGATTTGAGGATACCTGATCAGAACCATTAATTTGAAACCCGATGGATCATCTGCTTTTTGTTTTGGGACCCGTCCTTTTATACAGCACAGGATGGAATAAATATACTGAAGAAAAAAACAGGCTGATGAATTTTCAGGCCATAAAGGAATTAAACAAAATGCGTCGCAGCAAGAACCTGAACCGAAGTAACAACAACTCAACATACCCCAAAAAAAATGCTTTATGCTGCTAGCAAGATTTTTTTTTCCATTTTTTGATGTATCGAGCTCTTTCTTACCTGCAATGAAACGAGAAGAGAAAAACATTTAATTAAACAATAAAAAAAAATATGTTTTAATAATTTTTTTTTGTTGCACCATTTTTTGGGATCGGGTGCGAGGATGTGTTTATACATTTTTGTGTGTTCATGTCCCTTTCAGATGGTTTCAACACCATTTGCGTGTTAGAGGGATTTTCAAATGAAATTTGACAACATGGTGTCTCGATGCAATCGATGATGCATATATGCAACGTTGCCATATTCTCAGAGCTGCTTGCTGCTCTGTCGAGCATTTCAGATGTTCGGCAATGCATCATTTTTAATGTTTGAGATGGAAATTTATGATTGCAGGCACTTGAAAACACATTTGTGATCCTTCAGTACTAAATAACAGTTCAAGTTTGGAGCACATTTTTTTCAAGAATCCAGACATGATGCGAAATCCGAAATCGAACTTTTGATTCGATTTTTCATCCAACTAACCTTTGATTATTCTTTTTCTTCACCATATCGATGATTTCAGTGTGTTCAAGATTGTACTTATATCACTAGTATAGCTATAATTCGTTAATTTCCGTGTTTAACTTTAAAAATAAGTTTTTACAATTTAATTTACAAGATGGATGGGATCGAGGATGGACAATGACATGACGTCACTAATAAATAACCCCAATTTCAAAAATATACGTTTTTGGAACGAAAGAAGAACCTCTTCAACCAACCCAGACATAATTTTTCAAGGACCTTATTGCAGAAAATGACACAGAAAAATATAAATTATGGTGCATAAGCATGAATGCCATAAGCTGCTCCCAAACGAGAAAAAAATTATGTATGCATTTTTATGCTTTTGCTTTTATGCGAATATTTTCCATATTCATGCACCGAAATTACTGAATATAATCTCGGGCTATATGCGAGCATATTGTATGCTTGTGCAGAGGAAAAAAAACTACACAGAATAAGTATACAGCGAGAGAAAAACAATAAATCCATAAGTTACATTTCGCATAATAACTCGAGTTACAACAAATGAAAATCCCAATGAAATAGCAAACATAAATTTCATTTGAAATTATTTCAACGTAGAAAAGTCCCTGTTCCTTTTTATGCAAAATGCCATTCTCAACTTTTCATTGCCCCCTTGAGACCTTGCATTTTTTCATACAATGTATTGTTTTACTATCATTTTGTACATTAAAGTGCATTTTATGTATGTCACACCATATTTAAAATTTAATTATAACAAAAATGATTTTAATTAGTAGAGAAGAGTAGAAAGAGTACCATGTAGTATTGCACAACGAAAAAAAAAAAAGTAACATTCTCTCTTATCATTTGGGAAAATCATTAAGAGAAGTTTTTTATGCGGTTGCAAATAATCGACATGCTTCGCTTGGCGACTCGAATTCAAACAGAAATTAAAAAAAAAAAACTTTTCCTTTTTCATCGTCTGGATCCGAGAGTCGTTTCCATTGCATGATCAACAATGAGCGGCTATGCCATTTTCATGCATCAATTGTAACCTTGGAAACGGCTATGGGTTACGTAAAAAAAATGCACTTTTTAAATGCAATTAAACCGCGAAAAGGAGAGAAAAGACGTAACTTCAACAACTCGTTTCGAGGACTCAAGCAATGGACCTTTGACAACAAACAATTCTTTGGTTTCTTGGCTTTGGTACATTGGCAATCACCGTCTCTCCTTCTCGCGGTCATGCTTTCGTTGTTAAACATACAATATATATCGTAAATACACATTTCGCCTTTTTTTACTCCATTGTCAGAAGACCTCACGATGTTAATATTTGCAAGCAAAAAATGAAGTAAAGCAAGGCAAAGAAAAAAAAAAAAACTTTATTTATTTTATGCTGAATGGAGAAGGTAAGCAAAGAGTTCCAACTTCGTGAGAGAGTTAATGTGCATATGTCGCATATATGTATATTAATATCGGCCAGTGATATTATTGCGTAGGCCAGACAGAAGACTTGAGGACCGATTGTGTAATTGTCCCAATGAACAAGCGAACATAACGCTGAGAATTCGCACGCATGATTGTCATTTAAAAGTCTTCTCGCTATAATTAACAGACATAAGGGACACAACATTGATTTTTTAGTGCAAATACGTCGTAATATTCAAATTTTTATACTCTTTAAAGACGTTAATATGTATGTACATTCAATTAGCTCAAGCGCCAGGTCCGAAAGTTGAATGCTCATTGTCATTCGAAATGCCTTCATTAAACATTAATGATATCGAATTGCCATTCCCTGCCATTCACTGAACTCCTTCATTGCATCAGAATTGCGATCATCGGTCAATGAATATAAAAAAGAGCCTTCGATTATTCATTTTATTCAGCGGAACTTGTTTCGCAATTTTATTGTATATATTTATTTATTTTTATTAACCATCGCGAAACGTTCATTGGAAGTGATCTGATAAATCGATTCTGGTACGAACATTTCGGTGTGAAACAACCTATTGTATGTGCATGCAGCCCAGCGAAGGGCTTAATCGTGAGCATCATAAATTTTATCCAATGCCCTTTTTGGCGCTCACAATCCATATGGCTGCTGTTGCTGCCCACGAGATTTTCAATGCGCAAAGTGAGATAAAACAGAAAAAAAAATTTATTATAAATCGATTATTGAAGATATGTTGATGGGCAACACGATGAAGCCTTGAAGCAATATGAAACACAACGATCTGGATTATAAAAGCAATGCACTGTAGTTACCACAGCCAAAATAAAATTCAATTAATAAATGTGCCCTGAAGAGTCAGAAACAAAAAGAAGGCAAAGAAATTGCATTTATTTTCTTGCGGCCACAATCGCTCGTTCGCCCCAAACATGCATTCAAATTTTTTTCTTTCTTCCTTTCTCCATATATTCATGGTGTAGGTTACATGAACTTTGGCACTGGATTGAAAACCAAATGTTCCATGCTATGGTGACCACTGAAGCCAAGCAGAGGAAAACGAACTCGCCAAACTGCAAACGCAAAAAAAAAGGGAAAGAATTTTCACTACTGAATATATGCGTCGGTTGTTGACCACAATGAAAATTGAAATGCACAAATGCGAAGTTGAAACTAAAAAAAAAAAGATATTCTGAATACAACCCTGAAGAATTAATTTATTTCATGGAGAATTTTTACAATTTTTTTTTTGTTCTGTGTTTTTCCATGTTGATGGTTTGATGCTTTCGGTTATGCTCATCCAAACATTCGATGGATGGAAACAATTTTCATTAAAAAGCGGAAATTCATCGCATCACAAAACTTCAGAATTATTTTTTTTTATGACGTAATTCTTTCGAGGTCATTTTGGTGGAAAGCGACAGTAAAAATTGTTAAGAAATTTTTTTTTTCTTTTTCGAACAAATAACATGCAAAATTGAGACCGATGTTCTTCGCAGAAAGGTTTTGTTAATTCTTTAAGCACCAGCAAAATGTACACAAAGTATAACCAGAAAACCCCCGAGGTCGAGGAAATAGGGGGAGCAGGTGCTAAAATGACTGAATTCGTATTTTTTTTTTTCTCTTTTATCTTCAGTTTTATGAAATTTACCTGCAAAATTGTATTCTTCACACATCCAGAGATGTACGAGACGCGTGAAAAAAGATCAGCAAACCAATTTGTAGCAGCTTGAGATATTTATGACGTATAAAGTTTCATCAAAATTGCAATTGAAGACTAAAGAGGGAAACCTTATTTCCATTAATAGATTTTCATGTAGCAAAAGTTTTTCACATCAACATCATTTGCAAAAGCAACACGAAGGAAAAGCACTTTTCAATCCTCTAATATAATATTGCATTAAGAAGATGGATGAAAAGCAATAAAATACATTCCTTGCAGCTAGCATAGCTTGCTTAATGAGCATTTTTCATCGTCTTAAGAATTTTATTTCCATGAAAACTCATTCATTTCACTTTTCCCAAACTTTTTCCAACTGTAAGCATTTTTCATCCCGAAACTTCTTCTTTTTTTATACTAACGATAGCAATAAGGAAAAGTTGCAAGGAAAAATGTTAATGCACCATGAAATTTTTTCTTATTTGTTTATTGGAATTCATGCAACCGATAAATCTTTCATTAGTAAATAATGCAACAACATCGTCTCACTGCTGCTACGGATAAAGAACAATCTTGAAAAAATTCTTTTTTTTTTTTTTTTCATTTTCAACGGAACTCGCAACATTAAATGAAACCTTCTGAGCCGTCATTCACGAATGAAATTCAATATATCCTCCAACCAACATCCACAGTAAAATTCACACAACGCAACATTCAGTTGCCATGAAATGGAACCGTTATTTCTCTCGTCATGCAATGTGTTTCAATAATCTCAAAATGCTGTTTCTCACAGCTACACACACACACACGCATGCGAATACAGGATGCTCAAAATTTCCCATTCTGCACACACGAAAAAAATGCCAATCAGAAATTTCTTTAATTATATGAACTTCTTTCGTCAGTGACTGAATTTTGGGACAAATTTAATTTCGAATCCTGCGGTGGAAATATCTCATACAGGTGTTGCGTAACGAGGGCAAACTGCGTGGTGTTTCATGCTTCAGTAATGAAATTGTCAAGCGATTTAACTGGAAACGCATATGGACAACTTTCATAAATTACTCTCTAAAGTTTAATTTCATTCGCGGGGGATATGCGAGACAAATTTTATGAAATTTCCCATTTAATGGCGTTGTAAATCATATTTTTTTTTTATACTTCGGCTTAACATTCTCGTAACCCAACAAAATGATGCTGAGATCTTCCCCTTTAATAATGGTGTCAGGGTGAGGGCACGGTCTCCTGAAAAACTAAATAAATGGGGGATGAACATTTTCGGGGATGAAAAGCTTGATTTAACGATGAAAAATTTTCCTGTTGGCCACGATGTTGGGAGAAAGAAATGGTCTATAATTAAAATATGTTGCCATCGCAACGATTCCTTCTGTCAAATGCGGTGATGAAATTTTGGCAACGTCGCCGCATTTCAGCATTGTTTGAAATTGAACTAGAATTTTCATCACCCACGCAACAATACACTAAATAGCAGGGATTTTGATAGCTTAGGAATAGTTACAGTTGTGACTTTACTTGATCCTGATACGATTTCAATGATGTCTCATAAATGTTTTAGCAAAAAAATGTCTGGGCGCTGGCTGCCACAATCGCAATAGAGCACACAATGTTAATGGTTGTATGTTGAATACAATCCGATAATAAAATCATCACTTTTTGTTTCATAAACAATTCTTGTTGAAAGCTGATACGATACACAGTACAATGTTGCGCAATTTGAGGTTATGCTGAATATTCTAAACACAACCTATGTAGAAACAATTTTTTTTATCTTCTCATTTGAATGAGAACGCAATGCACAGCATAATTTGAGTTTGTCGAGTTGAATGAGCTCAATTCACAAAGGGCATCGATGCATTAATGCTGTGGCAAAGCGAATCAGAATCGAGTAAAAAATTTATTCGATTTCAATTTTAAAATGTATAGGAAAATTTTTGCAGTTGGAATATCATGAAACACAAAAGCTTAATTTAATTGCATAATTTAATGCTCGAAAACATTCAATTCAGGAAAGTCCTCGCCAATATTATTATAATTGTTCACTGAAATGAAATATATTTGCACGTCCATTGTTTGGACGATCAGTTGGATATCAATTTGAATTTTCCATTAGTCGAATTTGATGCCATAACAACGATCGTCAGACTTTTAACAATGATTCCCTAGTGTGGTACAGATGAAATACAAAACAAAAAAAAAAAAACAGACGCAGTTGGAGAGCTTAGGAGGAACTTTCTAATAAAAAATATTTGTTACAAGAATAGAATTTCAATCTCTCTTTCGTTACTCCTTGACGAGTCTCAATCGAAATGGAATCAATTGTTGTGATTTCAATGGACTTAAAAGATTCTTAAAAGACTTCGATGTGTTTAAAATGTCGAGAAAGGAAAAATCTCGTAAACTCATTACTATAAGCGCTTATTACATGAAGTCTATCGTGATATTGTCGACATAAGCATATCACGGCGCAACCGAAGAAGAAACATAAAATATATTGAAGAAAACATCGAAGAAACATAAAAAAGCTGAATTTCTTGACCTTGAACTTTCATTTTTCTCTTAACATCATTGCCTCTTTGCTTCTCTTGATTATTCCTCCGATTATGCTTTATACATAGCTCGATTTATTTTTATTGTTCGCGGAGAATATGAGATGGAATGAAAATTTTTTAAAAAAACAGAAATCTGTCTATGTGTGGTTTTGTGCTTGCGGGACAACAATCATAAAAATGTGGGCACAACATAAATCTTTCCAGTCCAAGTCTCTCGCACACACATAAACTCACTCTCGTGGTAATTTGATGATCCACTCATTTTTTTTGTCGCTCTTCAGGTAAATAGATTTTTTTTTTCAAATTCCGCTCAAAAGCAAACCATTGTCGATATATTTTTTATGTTTTTTTTTTTTTTTTTTTTTTTTTTGCACACTGAAGCACTTGACCATCAACAGCACTTGTGCGAATAGTTTGAATAATCGCTATTGCGAGATCGTAATGAAATTAATTGTAAATGATTTCCGCGTGTCTTTCGGGGCGGTATTCCGGCATTCAGCAGTTCGTGTATTTAGTCGTGATTTAAGTTATTTCACATTAAATAGATTAATGGCTCATAAATTGAACACCAATTTTAATGTCGCTTTTGTACCTTCGGCTCGACAATTAACTGCCACTTCGCTGGGTTTCTCCAGCAGCAATATGGATGAAAAATATTAGCTGAGTTTTATAATTGAACTTCAACTTTATAGGCAAAACAGATGGCAAATTAACGAATTAATTATGTAATTAAGTTGCTGACGATGTTTCATTATATGCCACTTTATGCTGTCCTGCTCGAGCTTGTTGGATGATTGTCGTTTTCAAGGTTTTTTCTTTGGATTCGGTTCATTGTAATAGGCTCATTGTCCACTGACACCGGAAAATTATATGCTCGAGAAAATCTTCCACAATAATTATTTTTCCAGCAATACAAAAAAAAATAGCAAAGCATAAAGATGAGTTTTCAGTTCTATTGTTGAAGATTCTTAAAAGATTTTTTTTTTTTTTTGTAATACGTCAAATGATGGGAGCCGTCAGCAGTGAAGTATTTGAACATTCAGCAGAAGTAGCAGAAAAAATTATGCTCCGGTTTGTGGATTTCCTGCCTTTCAAGCTCGCATGCTCCGAGGGTTGTTTAAGTGTGTTTGTATTGCGCAGAAATCTATGAATAGTCAAGCTCAATAGGACTGAAAGAATTAAATTCCCATGACGTTCGTACTTAGTTTGTTGAAATCTAAAGAGTTTGTTTTCCATGACCGATGTTTTCATTGTCACTGCCACAAAATTCTTTATTTCCTTCCTCAAGAATGTGAGTTTGAGAATATTCTTCTGGGAAATTCCGTTAGAATTTCTAATTATGGTCAGTAGAAAAATGTCTTTGAATACCCAGCATTGAATGATGAAGGGAAAATTCCAGTTTTTCATTTGATAGAGCACTTTCTTATTTTACAAATTATAAATTTAAAATTTTCCTTCCAATTATCATGGCTCATAAATTTCACTGACGTAAGTTGCTCTTTGATTGTGGTCGAGAGGTTTTTTTATACTGCAAACGATGGAAACATTTTTGGTAATGACCCAATTGAATGTTTTTCTTAACATTTTAACAGAAGTGGTCCTTTGGTGAAATTACCAATGAGATTCCTTTTTCCGATTTCATTCATCTAAGAAATTCTCATGATCTTAACTGAGAAATTTTGAATAAATTTCTCATTTATATTTCCATTTTTTTTCTCCATCGGGCTTCCTTCTCTTCAATGGCTTAAATGCATCCTTTTTTCAACGTCATTAAACTTGAAACGAGTTCTTACGCAACAGTATTAAAGGTCTATTAAAGCCATCGTCATTCTCTCCCTTGTGTAATAGTTTCTTTAAATTCACATGGAATTTCTCAAGAATTTTTTTCTTAGAGAGTTAAATGGACAAACATTGGAAAGAAGGGTCATTTAATTGATCAAACACAGGATCGCTCGAAGATGCATTACGCATCAGAAAGCCAAAGATTGTTGTTTAAACAACAAACTTAGAACCTGCACTTAATCTCTTCATGATTAGTATTCATAAGTTTCTGTTTTCGTTCGAGAGAAAGAAATGAATTTGAGATCAAAACTGCATACTAAAGACCCTTTTCCTTGTGTCATTTTACATCTCAAGCTTCTAAGATTATTCATACTTCAAACAGAATTCCGTATTTCAGTTTCAGATTCGGGCTATGACATAGAAGCCCTTACGAAATACTCATTTCTTTTATCTTTTTATTTGAACATAATTCATCAAGATGAATGAACTTTACTATCACTAGATGATGATGCCATTTAGCAGCGTTAAAATATTTATAAATGTGAATTGTTGATGAATTATAGCAACAGCTTTTTATGAAGGTTATGAGAATGAATTGATTGCATAACAGACGTGAATGGCATTTTAGTGATTTATTGGATGTTTTGTTTCTTTTTTTTTGCAAGCAAATTTTTTCTCGATTGCAATTTAATACTTTTTTTTATGATAAACTCTGAAATTTTTTCATAAGTTTAATTTGTGCTGAAACCTTTTCAACACCTCTCCATGATATTGTTAGATTTAGTTTTATCAAGACCTCATAAGACTTTTGAAGTTTAAAATATAAATTTCATGATGAAATTCAAGAAGTTTTGTCGAACGGATATTTGGTAGCTTGCTCACCGGTGCCGCTCTATGTAGCTTGTAAAGAAATACATATCAAAAAAATTATATTCTTCATGCCCCGAATGAGAAATGTCTTCATTCTTCCACACAATGATTCTCAAGCCCGAAGAAAAATTGTTCCAGCATGTTGAGCACTATTCTGATGGGGTCGTGAGAGGTTGTTTGGGAAGCAATTCGAATAGAAAATCAACCCGAGGTCACAATCTACTGAATTTTGAATCCTGCTGCTGGACATTATTTCCATTGATATTTAATCAAAATCACTCCTGCGCATAAAATTTTATTTCCAAACAATTTTCATGTGATGGCGTACGAATTTTCCGCATAAATTGAAGACCATTTTCATGGTGAAATATGCAAATCAGCTGATTTGAATTGTTATGAGAGTATGTGACGAAATAAAGCAAAAATTGGATTCCATTTCTAATTTCTGCCTTGCTCGCTCACTCGCACACATACACACTTATAACCCCTTATGGTCGTATCGTATGTCAAGCATGTGAGCACATTTTTGGGGATCAGAAAATTTATGCTCGTCGAAAAAACATTTCCAAAGTAACATAAATCCCGAACGGGTTAGAAAAATGTATAAATCAACAGCAATTGCTCGGCATTACTCTCGGGAGTCTTATTTTCCAATCGTTTGGTTAGCTCTGAGCCTTCAGCATTGTTTCGATTTCAACTGGTTGAGCAACTTTTAGGACTTTTTTTTATTCAGACTCTTGACAATATTTCTTTTTATTTCTTCAAAGGTTTCTTCAGGTTTTTTTTGGAGTTATTCGTTCTCTTGTCGTAACAATGCACAGATTTTTTTTTTATTTCTAAATCGTAACTCAAGACGAGACAAACAGCTGGCGAGAGCTACAAGCTATTGAAAGCCATGGTGAATGCATGAATTGATCGAATAGCTCTACAAATGAACCACGATCATAAGAAATAAAAAGTCCTCTTCAAGGGTTTTATTCGAGAAAATGAAGAATTTTTATATTTCAGAAGAATTTTTTTTCTATGTTGAGGAGCATATTGAGTCCCTAGTAATTAATGAAATCAAACAGAGAATGTTCGAATAAAGAATCTCAAAAAAAAGGTATTTCTTTGGTTGGGACAGACTGAAAAATGTACATTTCTTGATGAAATCAGTAAGAAAATATGTTGAGAATCATGGTACGAAGGAATTGTTTTGTTGATTTTTTTTTTATGTTTAAAGGCTCGTCAAGACATTCTCAAGGTTCCCTCTATGCAGCGTTGATTTAATCAAATCAAAGAAATGACTTTTTATTGATTTATTAACTCAGCGTTGAGCTGATATTTTGTGTATTTTTCTTTTGCATTCAAATGCTTAACATTTCCCATAATTTTGTTTTTTGACCCCCTAACGTTAATCACCCAAAGTCAAAATCCATGTAAGTGAGTAAGCATACAAGAGATGTGAAAAAAAAAATACATTAAATATACATAAAAAATACTCATAATGCATGAGAATTTGTGTAGCACATTTGAATTTAGCTCAAGGGTAGTGCACAAGTATAGCTGAGAAACTAAAACAAATTGCGCTCTTGATATGAGAAATCTCAAGAATTATTTGTTATGTTTGGACTTTTTTTTTCTTGTCAATGTGCAACAAACAAATAAATAATAAATATTTTAGATTTAAATATTTTGCTCATGAATTGTTGTTATTTTCCACAGCGAAGTCAAGATTTCACTGTGAAAATACTTTTGAAATTACAAACAGTTGAAGGGTGAAATAGAATAACAGTGGAGAAAATTCCCACCAAATCAGTTTTTAACAGTGAATACAACAAAATAGAAATAAAAACAATCAATTAATTGCACTTTGAAACTGAAAGCACTTTTTTTTAGAATTGATTAAATTAATTTATGCAACACCCCAAAAAAGGAATTCAATGGCGAGCGAGCAAATGAACAAAAAAAATATCCAATTTGAAATTCTACAAAAATATTCTACATTTTAATAATTTTCTCATGTTAAACAATTTTTCTCTGTGTTTGGCATTTGTGTGAGAAAAAATGTGTTAAATCGCGCGACATTCCAGTGTTCGAGTAATTTCAATTTAGTCAAAGCGCCCCGCGAGAAAAGCAAAAACAACTACATTAATTCATTCAGCTCCTTGATAATTCAATTCATTTCCATAGCAGTTGAATAAAAGTTCTGTCATTAATTATGTACTTTTTTTTTCTTACATCGGCACCGACTCGCCCGAGCCAACAATATTTTCCCAACCCAAAAGTGGCAAATCGGAGGCCATAAACAAATCTCAGGCCCATTCTGTCGCAGCACACATTCTAGTCGCCATCCGCGAGATTGAATCGATACTTTATAATGAACGACAGTAGAAAAGAAACCGAAAAAAAAGAGAAATCTCCAAGAATTATTTATAATTCACAATTGTTCGAATGGAAAGTCATGTTAGAATGTTTCAAAAATTACTCCGGCATCGTCGTGGATGGTCGTGAAACAATGGAAAAAGAGCTCCCTTCAAGAACATTGTTAAAGAAGCCAGAGAAAGAGTGAAAAACTGTATAAAGCAATTGAATAACAATCGCACGAGACTTTGTGAGTGTGTTGAGATGTTGTTTTTTTTTTTATTTTTGGCGAGTGAAAGAAATGACTAAGAAGCGGAATTAACATTGAATCGAAAGTCAAAGAACTTTTTACGTTTTCATGATTTTTTTCTTCTCTTCTTTCTTTCGTGATTATTTTTTTTTTTCGTAATGGAACTGCTTATGTTATTATTATAACTTCTTTTTAAAGGTGAATAACAATAAAAAAAATTATATTTTTAAACAATCCAGGGGTGTGGTTGGTCGATGGGTTGATCCCGATTTTAAATTTACATTTTGTGGTTCTCCATCTGTCGAACTTCTGCCGCGCAAGAATCAATTTCACATGTCGAAAGATTATTTAAGAAAAAGAAAAATGCTTCAAGGTGCTACAAGATTTAGCGGTTAATTCTTCTGAAGAAATGTTGATTTTGGAATAGATTTGCAATCGATAGATCCTTTTAAGGCCAGTCATAGTTCTACATTCCCAAAAAAAAATCTCACCTGATAAAGTTTCATTCACGAAATATTCACATGTTTGTTGCGATGTTACGTGAATTTTGATATTCAGAGGAAATACTTTCAGCAAGGAATGTTTTTGATTCCGTTACGCAATAAGAAAAAAAAGAAACATATTTCTACTCATCATAAATAATCGCTTTCCATTCTGAGGAATTTGCACTTGCAGATTTGTTCTCTCGTCGAGAATTTCAAACTTCAAGAATTAAGCTATGAAAGGTTATATGTTTTAATAGGAATTTGCCGAAACATTGCTCAAAAAACACTTGAAATTTGTAATACACTAGGTAGTCATGAAAGTAACATCTCAGGATGTTTTATATCTCTTCTTGCATAACATGAGTGCAAGACAAATAGACGAACTAAACCACATATCACGTTTCTTAAGAAGGATGGAGAATTTTCACAGAGGAAAATTTATGCTTACGTAATTTTCTTTATCGTTACCTGTTTGCTAGACCATCATCACTCAACCCTCTGACAACGTGATGGTGGTGAATGAGCAAGGAATGAGCAAAAATTAATGAATCTAACACGTGATTCATATAAATCTTAAAATTTACGAAACTTTTGTGAAGTTATTTATTAATCATTTTGAAATGAAAATATGCTTCAAGGAATATTTTGTTTTTCTAAAATCATTAATGGATGGCACATGGAATGAAGAATGTTTTAATATTAAATATTTCGTTCCCGCGTTACGTGGGTGTGTTTTTGGTATTTCCTGCCATAATTATTGCCACAAAAAAATTCTTTTCCCGCCGAAAAATGAAATGATGACACGTTTGTAATAGACGTATTTACAGGGTACGTTATCGGACTCAACAATCGGACGCTATAAATAACTCCGATAATGCGCTGCTATTTTTTATATGTTTTATTTTGCTTGTTATTGAACGGAATGAAATATGGAGCGCAACCCCGGACGGTTCTCCATGAACGTCACTGCTCATATGTATGCTCAGAGACAGCTTCTTGGAGCAGCTCGTAGACAAGAGATTGTGAATAATCTTCTTTGGGAATCATCAAAATATTGAGTGATCTCATATTCCAACATGCATGAGAGCAAGAAAAACTAAAGATTGACAATACTGATAAATGATTCCCCGAAAATCAAAACAAATTTAAATTTAAATCTTTTTAATACATAAGCTTCTCATCATGTGCTGCGAGATTGTTTCGTTATCAATATTTATTCCACATTTACGAGCGAACGAAATGAGTTGTAAGTTTATTGAATTAATTGACTTCGTAGCGTATTTTAATAGGTTTTAAATTCGTGTGAATGTGAAATTAAAACTTTTATCCCGTGTTTTTTTTAGTTGCACTTTTAAGCTGCTTAATCATCGTGATTAATATGACGGCAACATTGGCCGGACCGCAAGTTTATCATCGTCATCATAAAGAGATTGGATGTCCGGAGTTTTTTCAGCACGAGACTATTCACCTTCCACATCCGCATAGTTGCAATAAATACATGACATGCTTGGCGACAACAGTTCTGGAGCAACGTTGTCCCGGCAATTTACATTGGAATATTGAGAAAAATCGCTGCGACTATCCGGATGAATCGAGTTGCGTTGATGACAACACAATTTATTACAATCGATTCTCTCGACGAAGCCGATTCAAACGGAAGTGAAGTGAACTAACATATCTCTAGAAATTTTGACCAAATATTTTTTTTTGGGGTTGTTAAAAATTCTTCTGACTGAAATTTTGTAAAGCAATTATTTTTCTTTTTCTATAGATTAAAGAACTTTTTTTTCACTCTCTTATTCACTCTCTTTTTTTGTCTCTTTCTCTTAATCAATTTAATTCAATTTATAATTTTTTTTTTCATATGTGAATTTTTTATAAATTAAAAGGATGAGAGTTTTTTTTTTTTTTTTCAATTCATCTGCGACACATTTGATAACCATTTGGCATTGAGATTTTGATGAGTTCTAGGTCACGATGAAACTGACTGCGACATAATCTCGACCGACGCGCGCTAACTCATAATTTAATTGGCGCCTTAGAGAGAGTTGAAATATTGTCGCAATCAAAAATCGAAAACAAAAAAAAATTAATTAAAAAAATAAGAAAAAACTAAAAGTGAAAACTTTATAAAAGAAGAATCGACGCCCAAATGGTTCATTATACAAGTAAAAAAAAAATTATGCTGAACAAGTATAAAAACAATCAAACAACATAAACAATAACTGATTAAGAATTCTTATGACAAGAACAGTAAATGGGTGTTGGCTGGCATTTGATTGTTACTTTTTTTTCCACTGATGCCACTTTCATTCCATTCGCTATTCAACAAACTACTCAAGCTTTCGTCAGAAGCGAGGTAATGAGCTTGAGGGCATTGTTGGATGAGAAAAAAAAAGAGTGTTAAAACAAACGGATCGAGATGTAAATTGACGCAGTTCACAGTCAAAGACCGAGTCAGATATGATACCGGTGCGACGTGGATGGTGATGATGGTATTTTTAGCTACAGAAAATTACTTTCCATTGTTTCTCTATCCACCGCCAGCAATATCTATCGTATAGCGAGTGCTATGGCATATAACCGCCTCAACATTGTTTATACACACAAAGTTATATATTTCCTTTTATTATTTATAAAGAGAAGAAAAAAGAATCTGTTTTATTGTTTAAAGAACATTTTAAGACCTCTACCAACATCCCATGCACATACGCCTCATGTACTCACAAGCCAGCAAAGCCAGCGTGGTTGAAATGGAAAACACAAGAAACTCATAATAAAATGTTTAAATAAAGGCGATGGAAAGAAGAAACCTTCGAGACGTTGGTTACACCGCGATGCTGGGGCACACGAAAGCAGGCGAATGAAAGAATGAAGGCGAAAGAATGGTTTAAAGAACTTTAGAGAGCATGGAAAAAATGATAATGGCCTCATGATTGAATGGTTGAAGGTCTCTGAATGTCAATGTACGAGAAGCTCTGGTAACTTTAATGGTGCTGGTTCGTTAATATCTCTCACTCTTTCTCGTTTGCTCGAATGTTATTTTTATGCTGGTTACGGATTGTGCCTACCTGCCCGAACGATTCGTTCTATTCGGTTTAGTTTTGCTTTTGGCCATGACCAAAGCCGGCAATTAAACAAAGGAAAAGTATTTTGTTGCTGTTGTTATTGTTGTTTTTGAAACAAAAATCTCGATAGCAATTAAATGTTCACAAAGCTCGAAATTGCTTTTAAAGTTGAACCCTTGGAAGAGCTTTAGAGTTGACTTTGGTGCTTCTGATGGTGACAGACGATGTTTTTCATTTTAGAACACAGACTTTTTGTTGCCACTGAGAGCTTTTAGTGACAGTGAAGCAACAACAAATGGAATCTACTTTTGGCAAACAAATATTAAAAATTTAAATTGATGTTTAAACTTTTTTTTTTTTTTGTTTTTTTTTTTTACAAACTCTGGTGGGTTGTGCATTGGGCTGAGGATGGCAGAACACAAACAACTGACTTGCATACTGATTGCGATGGAAACTTTTTGTCAACCATCAAAGTTTCAGAATAGTTCTTTTGGGATTTTTCTGGGTTAGATAGAAATATACAGAAGACATGATATTGCATTAAATCATCAGATACAACCGACATTTTTAGCCCTCAAGCTTTCGAGGAGAAATGTAAATTGTTATACCGAATATACACCCAACTCCCACAAAACCCCAAATTGTTGATGGAAATTGTGTGTTGGGCGGAGAGTGGTGCTTGTGATTTTTTTCTTGAAGGGATGAGAGACATTTGAATAAGATTTAAATTTTTCATGCCTGAAAACACCATAATTTTTTGCAATTTTTTACATAATTACGCATCAAACAATTGTTATTGGATTCACAAAAGGAAATTTACATTTATTGCAAAAAATTGAGCGTGAAATTTCGCATTTAACATTTTGCTAAGAAATTTTTCAAAGTTCGAAACCATCTTTTTTGCTGAACAGAATAAATTTAATCATAACATTAAATTGCCCCAAAAAATTGTTCACCGCTTTTAACATCGTAACGTAAAACACACCTTCATTTCATAATGTACGAAATAAATATTTCGTTAAACGAATTAAAGGGCAATTACATTTATTATGGAGTGAGAAGATAAATTTTGAGAATTTTTTGAGCATTATTACAAGAAAGAACAAATTGCCTTTTTTCCTATGTTATCAGCACAGTCGCAGTTGATGATGTGAATGAATTAACCTTGATCACCCATCAATTAAGAGTTTCATGCGCTGGTTGTCAATATTTATTTAAATTCGTCCATTCTGCCACAACATTGTAAATTTATTTCAGTCAATTTAAATCACTTAATTACACCGCTCACACACACGCACACACACATAACGATTATCACTAAAATTACAGAACGGTGTTGATTTATTATCGAATGTTGTGAATTGCTGAGTTTAAAAAATGTTGCGACTATTAAAGTCTCTTGTTCCCTTCGCGGACCGTATCGAATTGATAGTCTCACGCTAATATGTGCGATGTATGATTTATAAAGTTAAATGCATGATAAATTTTACTGTCATTTTGTTCATGAATCTCTGGTTGCAAATATGAGCTCGGGCTCGGTTGAAAAAAAAAAATATTTGACCTCATTAAAAGGGCCAATTAATATTCACATTACATCCTTCATATACGCTCGTCCGTCGTTGGTCATAAAACTTAATGGACTTGGTCAGTATTGCATCAGAGCGCACATTGCGTTATCGCTTGAATGTTTTATAAATTAACTACCTAGCATCGCGATTATCCTTCACTGATATTATAAAACTGAAGCCTTGTTGCTGTTGTTGGTTTTTTTGCCACCGGGAATCGCAACCGAAATATACATTCCTCAGTGCAATCACCGAGCAACTCATTAATATCATTCAGCATTTTATTATGCACAAATATTGTGGTTTTATTATCCAAAATGACATTCGTAAATCTCTGTCTCCCGATTGTTCTCTCGTTTCGTCGACGTGAATAAAAAAAAAAACGAAAGAAATGTAAATATAAATTTCATGACCATCATGAGCGGATCAGTTGGCGATAAAAAATTGGTCCTGGTTGAAAAAGTGACGCGCGATTCTGATAAATATTTTTTATTTTTAATATAAAAAAGCTGCTTCGGGAATGCTTCGTCAGTGGCATGATGGCGATAGTCTGTGATCTTTAATGCACTTTATATATTTTTTTTATTGATTAATCTTTTTTCTGATCCAGTGCATTAAAGAATTTTTTTTATTATTGTAAATTAATAATTTTGATGTTTTCATAGTGGGATTCAGTGGAAATTAATTTGTAAGCTTTACTGGTGGCCGAAAGCAGAGGCACCCAAGCGCAGTACGTGATTTTACCGGGCCGGTTTTAATTACAGCATTGATGACGAAATCTGATATACCAGAATACTGTGAAAAATGTATTTGATAAAATTATTTTCCGGTTAATTGAATTTCAGACATCCTCCGAATGCCACTTCCTGTCATGTATGCAAATGACAGCAAAGTGACTGTCTGAAAATGTTTTAATTTTGAGGACAATTAAATGCTATATTTTTTCCGATGAGCTTTAAGTAAATGTCAAGACTCCCTTCACTATAATTCGCGCAGTCATTTGACTGAAATGAGTTAGTTTAAATCCTTTTTAATTGGTCAGTTCTCAGGCAGTAAAATTATTATGTAAGAACGATTTGGCGTTGATTTTGAAGGTGAAATTTATTGTACATGTTAAGTTGCAATTTTTAATGGTAATTTCGTCTTTTCGATTGGCGAGTTTTGAACATGTTGACCGAATGAATTAAATACATAGCATCAGTATACTTTGTCGACTTAAATCGATTTAAATTTAATTTTACAGAAATACAGGAAAGTATTTTATTATCGTTCCAGTGCAACTGGACATTCGACATACGGAAAGAAAAGAGCATTCAATCGATAAGAATCAGTGCGAAGATTAATGTGGTCAATTATTTTATTAAGTGTGATATTCACATTAATCTTTTTGTTATATGATCTTCACTGCATGAGCAAACGAAACCCGTAACGGGCTAATTAAATTTCACAAACGCTCTCTCTCTCTCTCCTTAATACACTTACAAATTCCATTGTCGCCGGGCTTAAAATTTATTTGTGCATTGCAGCAACTGGACACCTTTAATGACGATATTTTACGACACAAATTATGGTCATCGCATGAAGGTAGTCTTCTTCTTATATGTGCACACCACAATTCCTTTCGTACTTGAGCCATCTGATAAAGACCATTTCATGATGGTCTTTTAATTTTCCTTCAATATTTTAAATTCATTTTGCATAAAAATATTTATTTTGATGACGCTCGGCACGTATGCGCCTTTACTGATCGTGTGATTGTGACATTTCCTGTTTTCGATTCTTTGGCAGGGTTATGAGAGACACTGTACTTTATACGATTACGAATGTTCACTCATAATGTCATTCACCCTGTCCGTGATTTATTGATTGAACTTTTTTTTTCTGCCGAAAAAGACTTTTGCGCATTAGAATTTTGTGCTTGTGTCACTTGTTGGTTAATTAATGGATGTTTTGAAATCCAAATTCTTCGAAATCGGTCGGCAACTCTTCAAACTCAATTGAAAACTTTTTTCATTTTGTTCTGCAGTCACGTCGCAAACTCGTAATAAAGATGAAGGGAAATTTTATTCATTATAATAAAAGTTCCTTTCGCAAAATCAAATACTTATTAAATGAACGCCTTTGAGTTCAATGAATTTTTATAATCTGGACTCGTTGTTGTTGTTATAAAGCTCAAGGATTTTTCCTCTTTCAACTGATTTTATGCAGAGCTTTTATAGGGATTTTTTTTTTTTCATTGAGTGGCAGAGTTAAGCTATTAAATTCCATTCCCAAGAAATTCTCCGCAATTTCTTTATGCTCTGGCTTTTCGTAAATATGTTAATTCCTTTCCAATTACAATATTTTTGTCACGTTATTCAGGAAGGAATACTATTTTTCGTAACCAACGCTAGTTTTTTAGTGGCCCCTGGGATTCATTGTTCAAAATGCTATTCTTAGTTGAAATGGATTTTCAGTTGTGAATGGAGAACAATAGAATAATAGAAGATTGTCGAGAAAGGAAATAGGAAAAACCAAAGGAAACAAATGCAAAAAAAACCTTAAGATTTAACGGAATTTTCTTCTTTTTTAAGTTATTTACATAAATATTTAGATATAGAAATTTTACCAACAATACCAAGCTTCTATTAATAACATTATTAGAAAATGGATTTTCCTTGAGTGATGATGATGCATCAATAGCACTCTAGTCACAAGTGAAAAAAACTCTGACTGTGATATTCCCATGCGCCATCCCCCCACATGTCTAGCACAAAGAAAGAAAAAAAGTCTACTCGCATTACGTTGATGAAAAATTAATCGTGTGAGAAAACAAAATTTTCAATCATAATTTTCATGTTGTTAACAGCAAAGCATGAACTTTTTGATCAAATTGGGACGAAAGGAGGATGAAATGTATCAACAACCGGCGGTGATATAACAACAACAACATACAAAGAGAAATCAATTTCATCGTCTAGACCAGACAAACTCCGATGATCCATTATAATGTGAACAGAAAATGTTTATGATTATGGAACATAAAATGGTGTGGGGCTTTGTATCTATGGAAAACATCCTCCCACGTCCATTGACCCATTCTCATGAATCCATCAGAATTGATCGCGTTCAATTGAAGCATTAACAGAAATTTTCAATTAATCGCTTCGAATATCCCGAGGTCATGTTTTGAAAAGTTCAAACTCAATGGTGCGACATCAATTGGCATTTGAAAATTGATTCGATTTTGCACATCATTAAACACTCTTCTACATCCATTACAAATCATCTTTTTGCGTAAATAATCAAATATCAATTAGCCGTGATGGGTTTATTTATAAATACCTATAATGATCCACTTGATATCCGCCCGCATTAACTGGAGGCAAAAAATAGCAAAGAAACGGCGTTAAAGTGAAAAGCGGTTCATTCACTTTGCACTTATGATTATGTGCACCACGCAACAACACTATATTTGACAATTCCAACAAAATATTCGCCAACTGATGGCAATTCAAATTCACTAAATATAGCTGATTCATCAAGCCACTACTAATTGCAGGCGATAGAAATATTAAATTGTTAAATAATGCCGGCCGTTGAGTGTTTGTCGTATGATGTCGAGGCAACTTTGGCGTCAGTGTGCGGTGGTAGCTTTTGTGATTGACACGATTGAATGGCCTGTTTGACATGTGAGATGTCGTGTGATGATAATTCATTATTATTGTTTACAATTTCCTTGTTCTCGCACTAAGGACCGTTGGCTGTTTTCAACACTCTGTTTTTTTTTTCGTGTTAGATATTTCAATGCCGACAAAACACGTTAAGCGCGCGTGAAATTTATGAAAATAAAAAAATAATATCGCGAGCAATTCACTGCTATCAACTACTTGTCATAGAGAAAAGAGATGTTTGGCAATGGCATGGTAGAAAACAACTTTTTTTTTTAAATATATTTAGCTTCATTCCTTGTATGTGCTCCGGTTTTTTGTGCTTGGTGAATTTTCCCATTTTCAGAGATTTTCTCGCATGCTTTTCCACATTTTTCCCACCCGTTCGTCGCTTCTCCTGCCATTCCCGCCTCATGGGCGTCCAACAAATAATACTGTTCGCCACTGAGTCTAACGTTGTTTCCATAGAATCGTGGGAGAGCTTTAGTCGTGAGATGAATTGGCTTCGGTGTTTTCGTGGAAAAAGCTTTTCATGATAACACGAGAGAGAGACAAAGAGGGAGAAATAGAGAGAGAGAGAGAAACGATCCGGATTCGAAAATAAATAAAAGTGTTTGCTTGAAGCCATAAATTTTTCATTACATTCATTTCCCGTTGAAAGTTCTTACCGAACCCCACCCTAAAATGTTGCACCTTTCCAGCTTTTTACTCGATTTTCTCCGAAAATGTTTCTCCTTATTTTGGGTTCATCGGACAGGAATTTTGACATGGTATGTTAAATTAAACCACTACCAAACATTTTCTGCATGAAAAAATTTGCGATGAGACATTCCAGGAAAATGCTCCCCACCACTGCTCTCGTACATTCCATAAACATTCAACTTACTGCTCATGTGCAACAACCAGAGAGGGGGTGATTATCGAGTGAAACGAAATGTTTATGGAGGGTTGAACATGTCGGGCAGTAAAGAGTGTGAGAACGAATAGAAATAGTTCTGCACACGAACCTACTTGAGAGAGCTTTCATGGCATGAGCTTTTGCTGATAAGCTTTCAAAATTATTTACATGCTGTGTCTGCATAAATGAGCAAGTTCGAGATAAACTGCGACTAATCCTTAATTGATTCAACAAACATGTTTACGAATCTATCTCCCTCTATCAGTCGTTCTTACTGCTCGAAAAAATAAGACGTGATTACGATAAAGAAAAGCCACGAAAATTTAATTTTTTCTTAGAAATCATAAAAGATGAAACAGCTAAAATTGCCATGAAGACGGAAAAGTTTAGACTTGAAACGATGAACTTGCCAACATTATTCATAAGATGAGCATTTATTTTTTGTTGCAGTGCTGCGATTATGTTTTTAAACTTCTAAAGTGGCTTAATGGCTTTGAAGTACACTTTAGGTGTAGTCAAGAACACAAACTCCATTTGGCTTTTTCTAATTTTTCCAGCCATTATTTCCCTCTCAACAGTAACAACATGAGCCAAATTGAAATGTTTGCCCACAAAATTAACAGAACTTTATTGATTTTTCATCTGAATTTGGTATTCATACATCAATGCGTTTGAGCTGTGTGAGAGTACCAACAATAAACATTTGATGCTTCATCAATTTAACTCCCTAAATTTGTACAAAACAAATAAAAACCGCCCCCAAAAATGGATATCATTTGCCCACTTCCAATGCCAATCAATCG
Source organism: Propsilocerus akamusi (assembly GCA_018397935.1). Taxonomy (NCBI): domain Eukaryota; kingdom Metazoa; phylum Arthropoda; class Insecta; order Diptera; family Chironomidae; genus Propsilocerus; species Propsilocerus akamusi. The sequence continues at coordinate 6,842,306 of CM031470.1, read as the reverse complement.
ATGAGAATCTGGCAGTTTGCTAATGAAACCAACAATCCATTTGGCTGCGTTTTCCGGGCAACAAAATCGACACTCGCAGATGGAATATTGAGAGAATGAAAAGAAAAACTATCTCAGCATTTTCCCATTTATAACAATCATTAATAATATTTTGCCATGCTTTTCTTAAGATAAGAAAATTCCATCATTTATCATACTATGAAGAAAATGTAATTTGATTTTTTGTTGCCGCTGCCGCCACTCATTGTTCCATTGTGAGATTTTGATAACGCGTTTGTTAGCAACAGCAACAATAAATTACAATATAAAATTTCCTCAATTTTTCTTCTTTTTTTCCACCAAAAATTGCTTCTAAAGAATATTTTACACAAAACGCCCAAAGACACTTGAAGAAAGGGGGAGATGCATGAAATGATACCTTTCCTCTTCCATTTCACCTTTATGGTCAAAATTTCCGTCCTTTTTTTTTGGGTTAGAGTCTAACGTTAGACGAAGGACCATTGATGCGAGAAATGAAATTACTTTTCCAAAATTACTTAGCAAGCAGCTTAATTGTGCGTTGCATGTATGAGTTGGTAGGACTGAATGAACACGTGAAGGTTATAATTGATATTGAGTGACTTACCTATGAATCAGCTGGAAACAGATAACTGCTACTGCTACTTGGTGGTTGCGATGTCATTCATTGTCGCTCTAGAATGATTCAATGAAAACATAAAAGGGTTAAAAATGGAAATTTGCAATTTTATTGATTAATTTATCGATGATTAAATCATGTTTTTTTACATTTTTGTTTTGTTGTTGCTACCGAAATGGATTTTTGATGTAATGACTTAATTGCATTCACCCACAGGGAATTAATCAAAGCTCACTGAAAAGTTACATGTCTCTCGCATTTTGGCGCATTAATTCGGATAAAAACCCGTCCGAATCAACAAAACGTCGCGGTAATAATTTCTGCTTGAACTATTTAGTTCGCGAAGGAACAAAAAAAAATTGTTGTACATGTTATTGAACAGCTGGTCTGTCTTAAGCATTATGTCGGTCCATGCAAAAAAAGTTGTTAGCCTGAATGCCGAAGAAAATAAAAAGTTTGGCTTGCAGGCAGTCGATCGAATAAAATTTGTTATTAAATTATTCTAATTTTGATGATCCACGTAAATTTTTTACGACAATTTTCACTTCAATTGTGCAGACATAACAAAAATTAGTTCAAACTTTGCTTCTTTTTTCTGTGACGACTGCAAATTTTGCAAATGAGAAGAAAATAAATAATAAATTAGCAGAGTTTTGAGTAATAATTTATGACATTTAATTTGAATTTAGAACGCAGCGACAAAGAGAGGTCGACATTTGTCCTTGACACATTTTAGCCAGGGGGAAGAGCTATCAACGAAAGTCCACATGAGCAGAGAATTTTGTGGTGAAATTTTGGAGCCGAAACTTCTCAAAGTGTTTCGCGAACTCTTCTTTCTGTTGCCACAAATTAAAAAGAAATAAAAAAAATGTTAATTTTTTTTGTTAATGGTTGTTATAGGGATCTCGCAGGTCATTGTCGTTCATGCACACACATCACAAAGTATAAAGCATGTGAACCTTTTTTTTCCAACATTGATCTGAGGTTTTTTTTTCTCTTCTCTCTTCACGTTACCAGCGATGGTGCCAGCACAACATCTGTTTTTTTTTTTTTTTTGTAATATTTTTAAATACCATACCCATAGAAGTTATGTGTGCACGCACCACATGCGAGAACGTTCGAAAGAAATTTATAAAAAGAATTATGATAAAATGAAAATTTATGGAAATTTAACTTTAAAGAGTGTTTCAAATGACATTAAGAATGAACGTCTCTATAGATAGGTAAAGTGCCTCCGACTCGAAGCTCACACACGAGGACTTCGTAAGAGTCGAAAAGGAAAAAAATAAAAAACTTCCAGCATCTAATTCCCCCTGAACTGGTTTTGATCGTGATATTTAACTTTTGCTTTTAACTCTCTGACAGCTCTTTGATGTTTTTTTTTTGTTCGTTTACAAATCTTTTTAAAAAAAATTCTATTTTTGATCAAAAATGCTCGTGTTTGAGACCTTAAAACAAGTCTCATGTCCAATCGAGTCCTGATGAGGGAAATGGACTCTAAATATCGAACTCGTAAAAGGCCATTTGAGTTCCTTCACCGTGTTGGAAGAATTTGAAATAAGAAATCTGTCGGTTGAGTCATCGCTGAATTGGTTTATGAGTTCAACCATCATCAAAAGTGAATCATTTGCAAAACCAAACTCTTTTAAGAACACAAATATATGTATAATGAAAGGAGTTCTACTTTCTCATTTATTCTGATCATTCCAGTTATTTTTTCAGGTTTTTCGTTGCTGGTCTCGGCACCCAATCAATTTTACGATGAAACATTTCCTCTTAATCCGATCAATCGTCTTTAAATTGATACGAAAATTTAAAAAAAAGGTTCATTTCGAATTCTCATCGATATTGATTGAGAGCATTTCAGTGATTCGATAAAATTTAATGAATTGTTGAACTTTGTTAGAGCTCCACTCAAACTATAAAAGGGTCCTAGAAGAGTCCGTTCGGAGCCCACCAATATTTCACTTCATGAAATCGTAACATCGCTGGGGTTATTAAATACATATTGACGATTGAATTCAAGTGCGGCATGAGCTAAATATCTGAAATATCAAAATCATTAAATTCGAATGCCAACAAGTCGATGTACCGACGAACGCGAAAAAAAATCGACTTCAAAGAAATTAACCTTGAAATAAACTACATGGAAGCTGGCAAATTCATTGACCTCTTCGTCACGATTTTTTTTTTCTCAATCTTATACCACCATATTGCCAGTGGCGGCGGCGGAAACGATGCGAGAAGTATCAAAAGATTTACAATAAAAAGCATAAAAAAAAATTTCATCGATCAGCAGACAATAAAGCAACATAACAAATGGCTAGTTTTGTCTAATATTGACTCGTTTCGTGTGGTTTAAGACTTGTGGCTGTTCGAGATTGCAAACAAGTTATTTTTTTGTTTATTTCTTCAGATTTCACTGATAGATTTCGTTTCGCCAAATTATAGCGGCAATTTCCGTTTTGGTTATTGCGCGCGCGAATCTTTTTAGGTTTAATTTTTTGATCAATTTATGCAAAATGAAATGAAACGTGTTCAACAGTCTGCTTGCGGTAGATTCACGCAAATATTATGAAACCTCTTATACAATTAGCGAGATGATTTATTTGGACACCCAACCAAAATGGTATTAATTTCAATTCACGACTCGTTCGCTATCCATAACCGTGAACCCAGAAAATTATTAATAAAACGACCAATGATTAGTGGTCGCGTGAAGTGAAAATAAATCGCTTCAATATGGATGGCAATTAATAAAGTTCATTTCTCATATAACGATGTATCAATTAAAGAGTCATTAATTTACTTTGTGCCTCGCGTACAGTTTATTGCCTCAAATGTGCGTCAAGAGCCAATAAGCTTCTTTTTTTTTGTGGTAATGAGAAATGAGATGTTCTTATGTTCGTCGATCATTCTTCTTTTTTTTTCTTAAAAATCAGTTAAGTACCCGATGTTTATTTTATCGTAGACCTGCAACAGTTTAATCCTATTAAATACTTTCCAGATGATCACAAAGCAAACGCGATTTTACAAATGATTTTCACAAACGATATTTTTATTATTGAGCGTTCAACCAAAGTGGAATGTCCGGAACAATTCGCGATTCCCACGAAGTGTATAAATTAAAAAGAAAAAGAATTATGAGGCTGTAATCACATGGAACTGTGGCCAGTTTTAAGGAAAAGGTGTGTGCCGCAGCGCTCTCCATCAAAGAGGTTTTTTACGCGAATTCTCACAAAGCTACGAAAATATTTTTTTTTGTTTTTACGAGAATTCGCATTGACATCTTCGCATGGTTTGGCTATTAGCGGTTAAAAATTCGTATATTATTATAAACGTGGCTTTACCTTAATGTCAAACAGTCAAATAGAGATACACATGATTTTTGGTGGGCAATAAACCGCGGAGACTGTTTTGAGTAGAGCAGGAAGGCAATCGACCGCATGGCTTATGAAGGCATTTATTGAACTTCCATTTGTGAGCTATTCGTGTTTGCTCCTTTGCTCTCGCACATTTAGCGACTTGCAAAATGAATTTATTTATTAATGTAAATATTACCAACTGAAGCATGAGCCCTGACCAGAGCAGTCAATAGCATTTTCATATCCGATAATTGTTCTTTTCTCTCTCTCTCTCTCAACGCTTTTATTTCTTTCTACATTTAAATTTCAAGAGGCAAAGCACAAGAATGAACTGTTTTTTTTCCGTGTGCTCAGGTAATTTGAATTTTGTGCTATGATACAATTGTTGGTTGAAGCGATCCCCCTCTTCCCCCGCGGAGTGTAGAATTGTGTATTGAGATCAGGCCGTGTGTCGATGTATACATATAATAAAATAGATATTTCAAGGTTAAGAAAGCAAAAAACTCTCAAACGTTCAGTGATTCGTATATTGGTTGTTGTTGTTTTATGCGCACTGGAGATTTCCGCTGGTTTGCGGTTGATCTGTTACTTGGAGCTCAACAATTGAGTCATCGGACTGGCCTTCATTAGGTGATGATCGTTCAAAAACCATTTTTTTTATTTCGCTTCTGCTTAACGATATCAATGAAGTTCTAATAAAATTAAATTTATGCTCGACGACAGCCGAGTTAAATCATTTTTAGGCGCGACCATTTAGCATTTTAAAGCTGAATGAAATCGATTTTTGAATTTCCTTGAACTCGCTACGTTTGTATATAAATAAAATGAAATATTTAAAGGCAGCGCGAGTATTTGAGTCGGCAGCACTAACAGCCATTCACAGTTCACACACTTGGTACGGCTTTTGTTGAGGCATAAATTTAATTTTTAATTCAACGAAACATAACTTTTTTATGCAGTTTTACGTTTTCGAGATACTTCAATACTAAAGTGAATAAATTTCAGAAACTCAGCAGCAAAAGAAGCTTTGAGGTTCACTCATGAGATTATCACATTTCATTTTGGGGAATTTCATTTCTTAAGCGAAATTTTAATTTCAGAACCGAAAGAGAATTTGAAATGATCAATACAAATGGAGATTGAAAGATTTTATCGAATTTTGTTTGCTTTTTACGAGTTTCCAAAGCATAACATACATCTCATCTAGAAAGACATTCAGCCATTCAGCAGTTTCAGCTTGAATGGAAAAAAAAGAGAATTCGAACGAAATGAAACAATTTTTATTATTTGAAACCTCCCTAAACGAATCGTAAGAAAACCCAGAATTTTAATGGAATCTGTTCCCTTTTGGTTCCAGGATTTTCGTTTTTATCTTGGCTGATTGATGCATAGAAAAACATAAAATCATCTAGCTCTAAACATAAGTAGTTTTCTCAGTTGCCACTATGTCATAAATGAAAACCCCACAAATGTTCCATGTGTAGTTCTCAACTAACTTTTGTGTAATGTTTGCACTAATTGTGGTGGCCATGCTGTCAAACAAGTTGGACATTTGTGTCTGGCAATCTGATGGCAACATATGGAACCAATTTCATGTTGAATTAAAATGTTTTTGTACTTTATCATGTTCATTAGATTGATGAAACTCATACTGGTTAGTAATCATGACGGCATTTTTAGATAAATGTAATTGAAATTCAGAAGTAACACCGCAAGTTGATATGAATGAAACTGCATTAAGCTCTATAGTTGACACTTAAGGCGCTGATTTTAACACAAAACGTTTTGATATACTGAGAAAATTATTTTTTGTTTGCAAAGAAGTCAAATATTGGCGTTGCCACTCAAGGATCACATTCGGAGGTAAATAAAGAGTTTAACGAACGGTTTGTCCAATAAAGTCTGTCTTCGTATTTCGCACAAATCCAATAATGAAAGTGGAAGCGTATAATGATTTGCCAGCATAAGTAACATACGGGGGTCAGTGAAGTCATAAAAGTTTTGGCTTTACAGTAATAAACGTCTGGTTTTTTTTTTGTTGTTGTTACCGTCTGTGAAGAACTGAGTCGTATTCTATTGATAAATGAATGCACGAGCTTGCAGATTGCTATCAGAAATGCGAAGAATTTTAACACATTCCAAGGTTGGATAACTTTAAGGATTTAACTGAAGGTCTCTTAATTGCCAATGAGGACATATCACGGATAAGCCTGGTTCTTGTAACATAACAAAGAAACCTTTTTTATGAAGAAACAATCGATTCTTTTCAGGGGACTATCGCCCATCCATTAAGAAACTGCAAGAACTGACCGACTGAGTTAAATTGAAATGTTAAACATTCATAAAGAGTATAAATAATAAAGATGTCAAGTTTTAACATGTTCACATATAAATATCATTGGTTTACAATCTTTATAGAAATTTGCCATAAGCACTGCTGTCAGTTTGAAAAAGTTCAAAGATTTAAATATTTAAAAATTAGTAACTATGAATTTGTTAACGTCATTTCTTAATTTTTGTTGGTATGATGGTAACTTTTTGAGTTGACAATTTGGAATAATATTCAAGGGGAGTGGGATCCGAAAATGCAAAAGGTTCCGGCACAGAATACGGGAATGTGGTTTTAGAACAAAGAAATGGGAAAATTTGCCAATATCGTGTTTTTCGAGGTTCGCCGTCATACCCCACACTTTAACGTCCTTTAACGATGCGACCTTTTTTTTGTAGATTATTACGGTTGGAAAATCCCACTATTTACCTTAGTCCATATTGAATGAATGATACATAAATGAATATTCAGCATATATTTTAGATTATAATATGTTTATTATTCTAACGTATCAATGGGCTTACTAAAATCGGAACACACCTTTTACTCTTATCTAAATAATCGAATCTGTTTCTGTATCGATGTCAAAATTCGTCGCGTGTTGACTATTGCTATGATAGAATTCTTTTTAGCAAACGATCAAGAACTCATTTGCATTTCCCGGTATTTGCCGACCACACGTCTGGCTCATCATTGTAACGCCCATCGATATTTCACATAACAATGATTTGACACGCTTTTAGAATTTAAAATCAATAAAAACTTAGTTTGATAAATTTCTTCTTGAGCAAGCTTGATCATATCTATTAAATAAACAAATATATATATACTTGCAGTTAAATATTGAAATGTTCTTACAACATTTCTTGATAGCCAAAATCATCCCTGACATTTATTATAGTTATACTCATATAGTAAGTCATAAAGACCGACTTTGTTCTCCGTCACAAACTGCGATATACAAACGTCTCAATGGGTTTGGTGGATATGTACAATTTGGATTTTGGTGGTTAAAATACATGTCGCGTTTGGTATTAACAAACGAATATAAATTTTCCGGAGATAGCTCAGAGTGGGATTGTAAAAAGTTCGGGATTTTCAATGCTGAAGGTGTCCGCTAGAATGCTGGACAACGTGTTACGTGTTGAATTTTTATTCGCAAAATTATTATCCGCATGGGATTTCAGGTGTTTTTTTTTTTTTTTCACTCATACTTTGAGGTTTTTGTGGTTCACCTTGAGACCTCTTAATATTCTAAGTATCTAATATTTTTGGTGGCATGATAAAATTGATTCTCAGTCTGTCGTTTGCCAGATATCGGTCAAGTCGCACTTAGAAAAGCCCTCATCTTCAAGATGGTATTGTGGATACCATTAATATCATTTGTGGCCATTGTTGGCTTGATAAGAATTTTACTAAAAGCTTATCCGAAAATATTACTAAAAATTCCATCGCCACCCTCAATTCCAATTATAGGTCATGGCTTATATTTTATCGGACATAATACAGAAGGTAAGCATTTCTTAATATAATTCGACAGTTTCTTTTTCTTGAAAGTTTCGTTAAATAAAAAAAAAATCTTATTAAAATGCAAATTCAAGAACAATTGAAAATCGCAAAAAATCTCTGCTTCGAGTATCCGAAGCTAATGAAATTTTGGTTCTTCAATATCATGGCGATTTTTGTGAATAGTCCAGAACTGATACAAAAAGTATGGACATCAGAAGCATGTATGCAAAAGCCGTATATTGCCTACAGATTATTTGCCCTTGACAATGGACTGCTCGTATCGCGCTATCATCGATGGGTGCACGATCGTCGTTTCTTCAATAATTCTTTTAAGATTTCGACACTTCAGACATTTTTACCAACATTTTCTGATGCCGCAAATCGAATTGCTGATGATATATCGAATCATGTTAATGGTGAATCTTTTGATATCTATCCAAAAATTTTAAAATGCACACTGAAAATGATTTGCTCGACATCATTGGGCATGAAGATTAATGATAAAGAAAACGATGAAACATTTGAGAAAATCTTCAAAGCCGCTAATTAGTAAGTAAACAACTTGCTTAGTTGTGATTTTGCAAATATGTTAAAAAAAAGTGAATTATTTTATCAAAAAAAAAAAAAAAAAAACCTTTAGTGTCATTGAATCGATATCAACGCTCCAGAATAAGCCGCTTGTTTATCCAACCACATTCTACTTGCTCACACCACGTTTCTGGAAGCATCTTCAGGAAGCCCTTTTTCTTAAAAATTTCCATCATCGTTTGATTGATGAGCGCCGTAAAGTATTGGAAATGAATGTTGATGAGAATAATAATGACGAAGAATCGAAAAGAAATTACAATATTTTCATCGATCAAGTGCTTAAAAATAAAGGACTTTTTAGTGATGCGGACATTAGAGAGCATATAATAACAATTTTGGCAGCTGGTTATGAAACGACAGCAACAACGACTTCTCATTGTCTTTTGTATCTATCAATGTTTCAAGATATTCAACAAAAAGTTGTCGATGAAATTAATGAGATTTTTCCCACCGACGACACTGAAATAAATTTGGAGAGCCTAGCAAAGCTTCAGTACATGGAGCGCGTTATAAAAGAGACAATGCGTTTAGCACCCGTTGGACCTGTCATCTTCAGAGAAACAATGGAAGACTTCGAAATTGAACCAGGCGTCATTGTTCCGAAGGGTGTAATATTTATTCTTCACATCTACAGTCTTCATCGTCAGAAGCATATTTGGGGTGAGAATGCTGAACAATTCGATCCGGATAATTTCCTGCGGGAAAAGGTCATTGCACGACATCCAGCGAGTTTTATTCCATTCTCAATTGGGTGAGTAGATATTGCAATTAAAATGCAAATGGAAAATAAAATTTGCATTTATTTTTTTTTTTTTCATTAGTCGCAGAAATTGCATTGGAAATCGATATGCTTTGATGTCGATGAAGATCATCTTGATGCGGTTACTTAAAAAGTATAAATTTGAAACGAGTTTGAAATACGATGAGCTGCGATTTAAGTCGACGCTCACATTGAAATTGATTGGCGAGCATTCTGTCAGGATATCAAAGCGTGACTAGTCAGCAATCCTTATCAGCATGCCTTTTAAAGTCTTTTATCAGTTTTCGTTTGTTGTATAATATTTTTTAAAATAAAAAAACCTTCAAGGAAAAAATGTTTCGATTCTCTATTTTCTGGGAATCGAAGGAAACTCAAAGCTCTCACGATGCTCGATGCATAAAGATTGAAAATCGTCTATAAAAACAATCGCATGCCCTCGACGAAGGCGAAAAAAGGGTTCTTTCTTTTCTTACTTATTTCGTTCGATTGTTGCGCGAGATGAGCGTGAGACCTTGACAGCGGTCAAAAGTTCTTTGTATCTCAGCGACTGACAAAACAAACCAACTGAGAAGGAATGAAAAAAAAAAAGAACTTCTTTGGTTTATTTCTTATTTTTTTTTTTCTGTTGAGAATAAGAAACTGAACATAAACGAGCAAGCAATTTTTCGAGAGAATCATATAGAAAGGAATTAAAAGTAATAAAAATCTCTTTCAGTGGGCTTTAGCTCTGATTTCAAGCTTTATCAGATTCTTCATTACGTTGAATCGGATATATGAAATGTTATAAGTAATACTAATGAAAAAAAAACGCAAATCAGAGTAACCATGAATGCCAGATGTGAACACAATGTTGCAGTTCAATGGAAGCTGTCCATGATTTGTTGGAATAAGAGACTATGAAAAAAATCCCCTAGTGACAATTACCAGTCATTGCTCTAGTTTTATCACAATAACAACATTAGAGATCTCTAAGATGGGATTACAAGATGCCCTTGTGTGGGTCTACCCCAATTGAAAGACTGATGTAATGGAAAACTTTTGTGATGGTCACATTTATATGAGTAATCGGATCAATGTTTGTGGAAAAACATTAAGAAACTTTGCTGCTCAGGCGAACTAAGTAAATTATATTAATTTCAAACATTTTCAATCATCTAAAGTGTGCAATAAGATTTTTCAACTGCACTCTCTACGGGTGTTGAGAATGAGACATATAAATATAAATCAAACATTAAATGAAATAAAAACAGTTTTTAAATAAACAAATCACAGCTTAACCAAAGGGCGAGAGATGGATTTGTAAAATTAGCCTAGGTCTTGGTTTGTTTATGTTTCCAATGTTAATGAAAGAAGACGATGCACAAAGAAAACATGGAAAGAAATCGAATAACTTTGAATGAATTAAACGGATTATCATTTTATATTAATTATGCAAGACTGAGATGACTTCTTCTTATGTTCCGATTTCCTTATCGTTAGATTCATTTCGTCATTCATTAATTCAAATTTTAATTGGAACTTTTCTCATTTTTCTTTTGCAATTTTCTTTTTCCAGCATCATCAGATTCTATAAGAGAAAAATTCATTTAAGGACACAGTTCATTAGAGTTCCATCCATGAAACTGTTTCATTAGAGTTCAATAAGCTTTCAAAGATTTCTTTCATCAACAGACATAATTTTCATTCTAAATGTCCATGATCACGTAGAAACATAAAAAACACCTTTTTTTTGGGTTGCCTCAGATAGATTGTTCATATATGTCATGTACATAAGCACAAACCTCAGAATCTTTCATCAACAAACATGGGATGAAAGATCATTGAAAAAATATGTATACATAAAACAGGAAAACCGGTTCCTAATGGCATATAGGCATATACATAGAACTTTGTCTCGTTCCCTCGTTAAAGAACACATGTTTCAACTTATGTATGGCATCGCATCGCCAGTGAATGTAAACAGGCAACATAGAAATTGAAAAATCATTTCTGTTGCATGCTTTTCATCCAACACATTTACAAATCGATGCATAGAACCATTCTCGCATTCGGTGGAAAACAGAAACTCAATCACCGTCTTTTGGTTGCCATGAAGCACCATTCAAGCAATAAATATTTCTTTAATTTTTTGGGTGTGGAGTCTGTTGATGAGACTCCAAATTTGGAAGAGGAAAAAGAATAAACAAGAACTTTTTTTTATTTCAATCGAATTTTTGTTTCTTTCGGATTCCATGAGATGATGATAAATTTTCAAATGTTGAGTTGTAAATGTTGTTCGTGTGTCTCGATGGAGTACATCGCTCATGAAAATGAAATATAAATAATATTAAAAAAAAAAAAAGTGAAAGATACCAACAAACGTGTTTGCCTCATCAGCGATGGAGCTTTATGTGCTTCCCTTCGGCCACATGAAACATACATACAGGAGTACGAACAATTCAATTGAAAATGAAAATTCTCCAGTTTCTTTTTATTATTATTATATTCTCTAGTGCCACCATTGATGGCACTGAAGAAGAATTGTATGATGTTTTTTATGGTGCAACCACGTCCCATAAAATTTGCGCGATTGCACAACAGAGTAATTGGGAAGCGCAACACACAATGACATAAGACAATTCCGAAAGGGTTGCATCCATCAGGCAGGATTTGAGTTCTTATTGTTGTGGAAATTGTGAAAATCCACTAAAAGCCTCAAAAACCACAAAATTGAATTCTTTTTAACTCGTTATACATGCTTCCATAGACTTGGAACTCAAATCAGTTTCTTCTTTATTTTATTTTTTTGTTGTTGTTGACGAAGTAAACAAAACTTCTGACGTTTCCACGAATCATTGTTGGTTTGAGTTGTTTCTTTTTCTTGTGTAATTTTGGAAATTGGATTTTCGCATCAGTCGAATTTCTTCAATATATAATCCATAATGCATAGAATATACATGCAATCAATATATTGGCAACGCTGTGTAAATAAGCAACTTAGTTGTAAAGATTTTTTTTAAAGCTTTTCAGCTCAATGTCATGAAGCGACGATAAAATTCGATCAATAAATTGTAAGTTTCTTCTGATGGTTGGGGGGGGGGGGGGTTCTAAAAGACATATTTACTTTTCGACAAAAAAAGATTGGGAAATTTCACTTAAGGGATCCTTTGAGGAAAATTTGCCATGTAATTTTCACCGTTTCACGAAAAAAAAAAAAAATTATGTGTATAAGGGAATTACAACATGAATAAACGCGCGTTCTACCATTAGTGAGCAAACACGGTGAAAACTTTTCCCATTTCAAGTCGATGGCGAAGTAGTGCGGGGAGAAGGGCGAGGCTTTATTTAAAGAATTTTTCATTTTGGAATGGGTCGCGATGTATTATTTTCCTCAAGTCGACAGAAAAGTTTGTTCGATTCCGCGCGATGTAGAAAAAGTTTCTTCAATCCTAAATTGTTAAATTAAATTTTGAAGCCTTCAGGCGCTTTATTTCTTTTTGCTCCCACAAACTAACAAAGTCATTATCCTTTAATTATCTTCAAAGAAAGAGCAGAAGATGATAGACGGTACTAGTTTCGCGCCAGCAGATATTTTAAGTACTTTGAATGAATGCCGTAGAAAGAATTTAATTGCTCTGAAAAGGGCAAAATTAGAAATTAAAACATCAACATCGACACTGAAGATGCCTCCCCTGGATGTTCTTTCAAGATGAACTCATTCATTATGCTGTGCATTGGTTTCATATGGTGTGTAAATGCAATACACATTTGTTATATTTACATTATTAAATCACTCATTTAACTGAGGCATGTGTTTTGCAATTCTTTCCAATCCCGCACACGATTATTCAATGAATGTTGCATGTGTGTTATGGCGGTTCATTGTGTTTTAATACATATTAAAACGGGGTGAATGTCCTGACGACTGAACGAGAAAGGAAGTGCAACTTTTCCTGTACGGTACTAACAAAATAGAAAAAAAAGTTCTCAACGCCATTTTTGGGGAGAAGCATAGAAGATGGAAGATCAATAAGAGAGCACAAAATCTCGAATGTGTAAATGTTTGCGTTTGCCTCTTCAATAATGTGATGATAATATTTTTATTATCAGTTTGCCAATATAGAATTTCACTTCACTGTTAACCCCTCGTGAATAATGTATTTTCATTAATGGAATTGTGTTTGTGTATAAACAGGAATTTAAGCAAAAAAAATGCTCCAATACAAATGCGATTGACATCAAAAACATAACAAAGAAAAAAGGAATAAAACATTCGAAGGGATTTTTTTTTCCTTTTGAGGGTTGCTGAAACTAGTTTTTATTTTCCAATATTCACGCTCACAACTGTCTCAATGTTATTTCAGAGCTTGAAATTTAATTGAAAACGACAGAGACTTAGACCGCTTCTGGCCATTTGATCATGTGACAGAAGGAATGTATTTAATTTCAATACAAACTGAATTGGAAAAGATAAACTTGGAATTGGAAAATATGGAAATCTGAAGGAAATCGATAAAAATAATTTTCTACTCACAATTGGAAACGGGTTCTTTTGACAAATGACAAACGAAAACTTTATAACTGATATTAAAATCAAGAGCAGAAACTTGAAATCAAAGTAGAAATGGATGGTCATACAGACTCCTCCCGATGGGGGATGATAACAGGAAAGCTACTGTAATGTATATTCAAAAGTTGTTCATGTTTTTGTGGGTGCTTTATTATCTGAAAGTAAACAACGGAAATGGATAAACATGAAAAAAGTTTGCTTATGCGACTTTGACAAAAAAAAAAAAAAAACGAAAAAGTTTTTTATTTTGGTGATAATTTTCGAAAAGCTTTTTTTTGTGGTGATAAATGTAAGTGTGGGTGGATTGTTCTTTTATCACCCTACGATAATTGTGCTATAAAGATTTTGAGACCATAAAATAAAGTTATTATTATGATACTGACACATTTCCTTTTACAAATTTGACGTCAATAACGGAAAGCCCCTCTCAAATACAGTCACAAATCCAGAAATAATAATGCACAAGTATAGGTAAAAACGTCATAAGTGTGCCTCTGCTTTTATAAATTTTGTGTCTTTGCTGAGCTTTTTTTGCTGAGTAAAGTTTTTCTGTTTCTTGACGACCGTTAAAAATAAGAACAAAAATCTTACATTTCTTAGTGCAAAATTACAGTCATTTTTATTGATTCAGAATCTATTGATTTCTAGAGAATAATATTCAATCTTATTGATTGTATAATCAGTTCAGCTGTACTTTCTAACTTTCTAGTTTGATCGAGTAAATGTATATTTTGATTCAAATTCACGAATTGATATCGATTGACGGAGTATGATAGTATGATATGATGCGCTTTGCAATTAAAGCATAGATTAAATTATTTCATCAACCATAGTAACAACTAACGTCTGCTGATATGAATGATTAATTGCTTTATATACCGTAAATGTGTTATTTGTGTGGCTTTTGAGAAATGCGATGTACAATTTAGAAATTTATATAAAGGATACTTTTAAGGGAGGATATACAAGTTCCAATTATTGTGTTTTTGGTAGGGTGGTTTAATTAAAGAAGACGAGATGAAACCAGTTTTACGAAGATTTATTTCGCTCCCAATATTTATATGAATCTAGAAGATTGAATTAAACTTCAACTTTGTCTTGTTCATTTATTTGTATTCTGCAGAGATACAAAGCTTAAATGCAAAATATCCGGAAAGAAGTTATTAAATAATTCCTCTTTACACATAAGTATTATTCATGGAAATTTTATGCAGTCCGTAAACAGAAGAAAAGAGAAGGGAAAGAGAGTGACGAACAGTTGATTAGCATTGAAATGATATTTGCTTAAGTTTAAGGCTTGCATGGATAAATGAACCAATATATTTAGTTCATCAACCTCCAATGAAGGCAGTGCAAGAAACTCTTACACATGTTTGTGATTTTTCTTTCTCAGACTTATTTTCTCTATAACAACATTATCGCCTCGTGGCATGTCACTGTTACACTCAGCCACTATTTCCAGAGAAAAGTATAGGAAACATTTTCCATCAAGCGAGGAAAAATCGTATTAATTAAGCAGAGGAAAGATATCATAAAAAGAAGACAAAATATGCAAGCACAAGCCAATTGATTCTAACGCAATTAACGAAGGTCAGTAAAATGCTTTGCGGCAACAAGCAAAACTTTTTGCTAAGCTTTTCCCTATGTAAAGCACTGATGTTTTTCTGTGAGTTTATGATGCGATGGAATTTCAAAGAATCAAACTTGTGGCCTAAGTATTATTGTTTATGAAGCCCACTTTATGCTTTTGCAAAATGTGTTGATAGTTCACTTGCAGTAATCAAATTTTCCTTACGCGCCATAGCAAATTTTATTACTAAAAATCCTTGATACCATCATCGCAATTCCAAACTTAAATTTGTAAGAAAATATATAAAAAGATATTTGATAGGAAAAAAACAATGTGCCACATAAATGAGATGTCTTTAATTTGAGTATAAGTAAGATGTTTCGATAGAAACGAAAAATACGATAGACAAATAATTTCAAGAGAAAACCAAGAAAACAAAATTGACAGAGAAGAAAATACGCGCATGTGGGTTTTTTGGTGCGTAATGTCTGTTGTTGGAGGAAAGGAAGAGAAAAAAAAATTCATATCGAATTGTTCACTTTTCGTATGTTTGTAGAAATGTTATTTAAAATTCAACGATGTTCTCTCGAATGAAATTTATGCTCTGTAATGGATCGCTTGCTTGTATAATTTAATCGATTTATTGCGAAGCAGCATAATTTAAGGAAAGTTTTTTCAAAAATTTAAAGGCGAACACTCGTTCTGTCGTTTTATGTCTAAATTCAATTTTCCTCTAGATTGAATCTTCGATAGAGACATGTTGATATCTTCATAGATTATCTAGACAGATTTCGAATTTTTAAAATATTTATTTATCATCAAAAAAAAAACTTCATAGTAAACGCTTTTGAACAATAAATCACAAAATAACCATCTACTTGGTCTGCTCTATGCGCCTCTCTTCTTCACAAAATTATCTTCAATTAGATATTGCCAATCTCGACAGCGCAAATTAAAAAATTTTCCATCCGCTTGCAATTTGCATGCACTCCGAGCGCTTTTATCTGTGCAAATAACAGAGAAAGCCCAGAAAAATCGTTTGCAATGTGAGTTAATTAAAAAATAATTTTCTGGCAGCAAAGGATTTCAAGCTCAAAGAAAACTATATAAAAAAGTTTCCACCATTGGACTCATTCGGAAAAAGTCATGCAAACAATGCTTATATCATGACAGATCGTATAAAATATGAATCCATTATCACATTTCAGAGAGTTAAAACGAAAAGTTGTTATAAAAGTTTGCAGATCCAATAAAGAAACGAATTATAGCTGTCACTGTGTATGAAGATATGAAGAGCAGAAGAGCAGAAGTTTGCCAATAAACGGAAAAGGAGAAAAAATTCACGACTTGTCACTGAAAATGTTTGGCGTATATGGAGCATTGAAGCGATCAAATGTATTTTACCTCATACGATTTTGGACAGATTAGATGAACACATGAATCTTATTTTTACCAAAATCTAATTAATTAATACAAATGCCCTCAATTCCCTTATTAAGATAATCACAAGTCCTAATACGCTTTCCTTATAGTAAGTCATATAATAGTATTAATATTCCTTCTCTCTTACATAAATATGTTGTATATTCCAAATATAAGAATTAACCAGAAAATGATATTAATATACATGTGTTTGTGTTCATCGTTTGTATATTCCTTCTATGTTCGATATGGAATTTGTTTATTTCATGCTTGTCCTTGTACAAGGAAATGCTTACAGAAAATATTGTTAGGTGTCATACCGAATACGAGAATCAGTGGGAATTAAATAAAACATGCCCAGTAACCAGGATACTGATGTACATTGGATGCTGTTATGCAAAAGACTCATGAGTTTTCAAATAGGAATTCCGAAAGCTTTTTTATGGGGAATTGGCTCAACAGTACATTTCTATTGGTCTATATGTGCGTCATGTCCAGTTTGAAATATCATTTGCTTTCATCGATAAATAATTCAACCGCATATTCAATGATGAAAAATTGTGGAAGCGCAGGAATTCGGTGCTGGTGGCGTTACGCGCGACCCATCAATTTATCTCTCCCATGAGAGCAAGATGTCAACATATTTTGAGAGCTTTCTATCTACAAAGTCTCAAAGCTTTTTAGCCTGATTCACTCGAGAGCTCTCAATTATCGTAACGAAATTCATACATATATTAAGTGGATCCTTTCTACAAAGGTAAATGGCAAAGAAATAAAGATACTTATGCCGAGAATGTTAAAATCCATTTTCTTCTATAAGGTGAAAAATAATTTTTCCCTTGTCGGGAATGTTGAGATTATTTTGCGGTATCAATAGAATTTGAAGTTTGTTGTGTTCAGCATGATTTGCCCTGATGTCGATTTATGACGTTGCGTTTTTAAAGGCTTTAGATCAACGTGACTGTAATTAATCATTATATCAAAAAACGTGGATACCGGTACTTTGCTTTGTTATGCGACGAACTTTTGTGTTAATAAATATTGCTCCGCTGCATTCAATGTGAGTTTATTCAGGAGCATTTCTTTTTCAAAATTGAATAGTTTGGTAAGAATGATATCATACTTCATTGCTCCACTGGATTTTCTCATATTGCTGTTGTCCAATAATAGAAATCGATAGAAGAAAAGCTTTAATCATTTATTTTTATTTGTAAAAAGCTCTTTCATGTTCTTTTAAATACGCAGCAGAAAATCGGCATTTAGTTTTGAGCTAATCAAATTAGAGAACGAAAAATACTTAAAATTAACATGGTTGTCGTTTAATTTGCACATTTCGATGAAAAATTTTAAAATTCAGTTTAAAATTTAAAGGTCGTTCGTTACCAAGACAATGCTTTCATTCGTCGTGGCTGGCGACAGAAAAGCTTTTTATGACAAATAAAAAAAACCTACGCGAAGCAAGAACAAATAAGTAACTGAAAACACTCAAAAAAAATATATATTTTCGAGCGCCCGAAAATATATTTCGCGTAATGACAGGGCTCTTTCACCAGCCCCCACCAACGGAATACTTGTCAAAGTCCTTGTTTCATAAAGCTGCTCCGCCTTCATCAAAACAGCTGCTCATAAATTTACAAAAAAAAAAAAAAAATGAAAAAGTTCTCATCATGTTGACGATGAAGATTAAGAAGTTGTCACTTTAAATTTATGTCAAGTTTTTTTTTTACTTTCTTGTGGAGCTTTTTTTTAACTTCTTTCCATTTTGCTTAATTGTCGGCGTGAAGGGAGGCCGTGAATGTTAGCAAAGAGACATTTAAGGATTAACTGATAATGCAAACAATGATGCTTTGGCCTGAATGCTTTCTTTTCAAACCGTCTCTCGTTCGGATTCTGACATACATAATTTACGTAAAAAAAAGGCAAAAGTGCCTCACATTGTATAGAATTTGCATAAGTAATCGACAAAATCCCTGATAAACTGTAGCGATTTTATAGGACGAAGGGACATTAAACTTCACGCTAGTTGTTCTGACAACTCTTCGCCTTGAGAGTCGATAAAAGTTTGTCGAAGAAGTTTCAAGCAATTACGAAGACAACTTTTTCTGTTGTTGTTCTTAAGTAATTTTTCAGGCAATTACACTTAATGACATAAGCAAATAAATGCTACCTAAGTACAGTGAAAACATGTTTTAAACCTAACAAACTTGGAAAATGAAATTATAAGCTAATGCAACAGCTTGAAGTCGATTCAACGTCGAGATGGTTAAGATAATCTGCGCAATGACCTCCGAAGCGCTCAAAATAATGCGACAATTTAATGTAAAGGTTAATTGTCAAATGACGTCTACAAATTTAAAGAACTAATTAATTAAACATGACGTAAATCTCGCAATTTTATTGTTTTTTTTTTTTCATTGAGAAGAAGTTTAAGTATAGTGTGGTGAGTGAACAAATTAATAGTAAAAGGCAACAGCTGTAAATTATCATGGAAGACCTTCAAATCGAAACATAATATTCACCGCAAAATGACGCTCTTGCTCTTGAAAATGGACTGCCTTCAACAAGAGACGTGTAGTTATAAATGAGCGCATGGCATGCATACAGTTTTATGACTTCATCTCTCGGGCTTAACCATCAAAAAAGTTGTGAATTTATTTTTTTTTTTCACTTATTTTTCTTTTTATTAACACTCGAAAACGAAGAACCGCGAAAATTTCTTTCCATTATAACTTTATGGAATAATAAAAATTGTTCATACAAAATCTGGCTCGAACGAAGGTGAAACATTTTTGAAGGCTTCAATTTTTATGTTAAATACTAAAATTATAGGAAAACAAAGCATCAAAAAAAGTGAATCATTATGATGAAGGCGTATACGTCATAAGTGACATTAAAATAAAACAATAAAGAATCATTTTCGTCCATTAAATGCATCAAGCGCCATTAACCTGATTATGGGTACTTTTGCGTGGGGGTTTTACATTAGTTATGTCACGTCAATATTATTTCCTTATTTTGATGAAAAGGAAAAAAATTGAAGAAACTTTTATTGGATTTCAAAACATTTTATTGTTCCCGAACTTGATGTACAATGTAATAATCCAGCATAAAACACACAGCCGAATATCAATTTTGTGGAATTTTACGACGAGTAATTTTTAGTAAACGGAATCGGAAGTTTTTTTCTTTTATTATTTTATTTCTGTTGTTTGTCGAAATGATAATTTGAAATTTATAAGAATCTGAAGGCTTTAGATGTGCCATTTGCTAAAACGACCCAAATTTGCATGGTTTTGTATAAATATCTCTAACAGTTTTTCATTTTCTTTCATTGCTGTTTCTCTTTAAAATTATAAAAAGTGTGGCAAACGCAAGAAGAACATTGCGCGAGGCATTATGGCGTCATGAGAAGTTATGCATCCAAGCGAATTTCCCACATGATTATTCTTGCTATTATAGTCTTTTGTTTCATACTACTTAGTTTCCATGTTTTATTGTCGATTCGAAATTGCAAACATTTTTAATGTAGATTCAGTCCCATCTATCAAGGTCAAAAGAAGCGCGTTGAGTAAAACTTGAAGATTGAGTTTCGATTCTCTTTTTTGCTGCTGCTGCTAGAATTCAAAAGTTATTTTTATCTTCGACCAAAAACGACTAATGTTGAGTTTGTATGTTCAATACCATCACATTATAGTATCTAATGAGCTTTGGAGAAGGTCGAATTGCTGCAATCATAAGCGCTGTGTCCTCTGTGTGTCATTTATTTCGTGAAGCTTTAATATATGCCGTCATATGCAAAATAATTATCAATTTGCCAAAAGTGTTTTCTATCTTTGTTTTCCAATAATAAATATTTTTAACATTTTAAAAATAAATATTATTATGAGTGTGCAATTAATGTCATTTTCAAAGGCTTTTCATTTAGGGAAGACTCATGAAAAGCATTTTCAATCGAGATCACATATCTACTTTTTGTTTTCACATACTGGACTTCAGATATAAATTGCATTGCGAATCCTTTTCAATGCTCCAAAGTTGATTTTTAAAGGTGAGCATTAAAGCAAAAATGATTGCGTAATTATTGTCAGCCAAAGAAGCGTTAAGTTTTTATTTAATTAGATATTTGCTTCAAAGACATTGTGTGTACCGGTGTACAGCGTTAAGATTTGCTTCCTCCACAAATTGCACGTTCCACTTCACGAATTTGTTAAATATGTAAAGCATAAAGCTTTAAGTAATTCATGAGTGGTTTTTGGTGGAGCGTACTTAGCGATTTTGGATGGCTTGAAAATTCTGTGCGGTAATTAATCTCGTCTCTCCATACAATCGTAAACAACGCAGAAGATTTCGCGAAAAAGAAGACTGCAAATGATCATTCACCGGACTTTTGTCAGTGCCATGACCTTCGATAACAAATTCTGCAAAAAACTCCCATTTTACAGGGCATTGTGGTGAGTCACGATGCTAAAGCGTAAACTGCGGTGAAAGGATGATATAAACAACGTTTTGCTCTACCTTTCTGGACTGGAACTGGAATATAGTTCAACAACCCAGCAATTATTTACAAATAGACGGCAAACCATGGAGGAATAACAGAGAAATTGTGTACAATCAGCGATATTATACCATTATACCGGTTGTGGAAGGAAAAACTAGTTTTTCGAGATTCTCTCGCTTCTTCACATTATGTTAGCATCAAGTTTTAAGATCAATTTTTAGCGACTTTTTAGTTGCAAATTTTTATTGGTTTTTTTTTTTTTTTTGTTGTATTATTATTTAGTCGAAATATTAATTTTATGTAAATTTTAAAATAAAATTGGCAACAAACAAATGTTTCGATTTTGTCTACCTTTTGAGAGATTATAAGGCAAGAGAAGAGGCTCAAGGTTGGTTTTTTAGCATTTCGTAATATAACAGTTAAAGTTTATCAGCTGAGTATATATGAGAATTTTGCTCATGGCATACCTAATAAAGTTTAAGAAAGTTTAAAAAAAAAATAAAAGTTTATTATGGTACCGATGGCTGAGGATAAGATGAAGGATTTTCATCCTAAATAAATATTTTTTAAAAATCATATTTTACTTGAATAAGACATTGATTCAATAAGCTCATTTCGTTCATATTATCATATATTTCGTTGGTTCATGTGTTCGACATCATCTATAATTCAAGGGTAATTCATCCATTAACTTAGCGCTTTAACCCACTCACATTAAGCGAATTAATGCATTCAGTTCCGTTTCATTTGTTGTCGATTTAAAAGAAAATAATTTTCCACCCGCTCGCGTTTTCTAACCATAATTTATTTATGATTAGGAGCCAGATTACGACGATGAAACTCATTTTGTAACTTCAATTTTTAAATGTTGTTCATTTTGCTGGAACATTTCATGAATAGGTTTGCATTCACCGGCTTCAATTGCATGCTAAAGCTCACGAGGAATGTTACAGCTAAAAGTGTGACCAGAAGAAATCATTTTGATCCGCGAATCCCACCGAACTTTGGTGCCATTAAATTTGTATTATATTTCATGGAAATGTGTGTTAACCACCGGAACGCGTATCCTTGACCTTTCGATTTGAATAAATTTTATTTTATTTTGTGTTTGTTTTGTTTTTCCAGAACACGCTGGGAAAATACTTTTATTGCCGTAACTGGTGACTTTGCTTATCGATGTTAACAAAGCACTCAAATTGCCACATTAAATAAAACAAGTGCAATTTGGAATTAATTTAATTTAGTTCTCACATGAAATACTTTTTTTTGTGGTGCTTGCAGCCGACCGCAATGTCACGTTTTTTTTTTCGTTAATTGGTACCGAAACTGGAAATATTAGTTTTAATTGGGTTTGCGCACGGGGCTTTTAGCAAATAACCATGACGCGAAAACGGAAATCCATTTGCATAGCGAGCTTTTTTTTTGTAAAAGCTCCGGATACTGTTGCATTACGACTCGAGGCATTAAAAATTTGAGTATTTAATTAAAATTTTATAACTCTGAAATTGCTTTTTGAAGCATCCAGTGCAGAGTAAAAATTTGATTTTCCCTAGCAATTTAAATAAAAGTTTTATTAGGCAAAATACAATTTAAAGGTTTTATTTATTTAGTGACTCAATTTTACAATTCATTTGTAAATGAAATCAATTGTAATCAGCAAGTTACTGACAGATTTTACTTTTGGCAAAAATTAAATACGGTAAACTTTTTTGCGATCAAAACTTTTGTTTCTAATTAACAGACAGATAATTAAAAAATAGAAAATCTATTGCTCTATGTTTCTAAAGCGGTTTAATTTTTCCAATTGGATTTCTGTGGCATTTATTAGAAACAATAAAAATTATTCTTTGCGTTGATTCGCATATAATTTGCGGCTCAACGATCAATCATTGTTGCCGGTTTCGGTTGGTTTTCTGCAGATCTAATGGATTTAATATACTTCGAGGTCAAGATCCAGATTGCAAAGAAAAAAGCTTTTCCTGAAACTTTTTTGTATTTGTTGGTGCTTTTGTTGATCAGCCACTGTTTTGTTAATTTTGTAGGCTATTTCGTCATAGCTCCTTAAAATGTCGGATAATAACCGTAACAAAAATGTTACAGAGCAAAGTTGTTCCTATCAATCACGATAAGAAGTTAAATGCTCATTTCGGTTCTCGCGAACTTGAATATTTAATAAGAGCGCCTTTGGACATGCCATGTTAGCATACTTTTGATTTGATGACGAAACCAGTTTAATTTATTATTTTTCGGGTTGTGCGGGAGCTGAAATGATATTCCAATGGCACGCTCTTTAATTGGCGAGCACCTCTCAAGAGAGCGGACACACAATACTCGTGTATATTACATGAATTTTTGATGCCCAATTATTAAAGCAATTGACCTGCCATACAATTAAAAAACTAATTAACAATTCATGCACTGGATATATGGTGAAAACAAATATTGATTTAAAAATTCTCCTACTCCCCCCAGCTTTGCAAATAAAAAATTCTCATGAACATTTCTGAATTCGAAACTGATACATTTTAATTGACTTTTACATGTTTAATGCCAGCAGAATTTTAAAAATGTTATTCAATTGCTCGTCGTTGGTTGAATATTTTTCTCTTTTTTTTTACAATTCTGATCGAGGCTCAGTAACAGAGCTTTGAATAAACTATCAGCACATCTAGCAAACTGTACATACCAAAAACCCGTTATAGCACTCATAACATGAGAATGTATTTCGCAAATAATACACGTCAAGTCTGGCTCTGAATTTTTGCAGGCTATAAATTTACAAACCATTTCAATTTCATGTTGTTCAATCGTTAAAAAAAAACGAAAATTGCGGTTCATTTCTTATTTAATATCAAAAACGTACACGCAAAAACTTTAAATAGCATCAAAATTATTCGGCAACGACACATCAAAGTGTGATGAAATATTTAAATTGCTATTTAATATTCTGGCAGCATCGTTTCGATTGCACACAAATTCACATTTTTTTTTTTTCAGTTTCAATACTTTTTTTTCGGATTTCTGTTTCTACTTGTATGATAAACGACTCTTTTTTTTGTATCTATAGTTGAACTTACCTTTATTCAGTTTTGATTGGCATTAAAAAATTTATTTCGATGCAGGTCAATTTTATTTTCCAATCCCAATTTTACTGTTGTTGAGGACCTTTCAGTTGTGCATATAAATTGAAATTTTGGTTAACTGCAAAGAGTCAGAGAGAGAACGAAATGAAAGGTTTTAGTTATGAGCGACAATGTTATATAACCTGTCAACATTAAAACATGATTTAATTCTATAATTATTTAAGGTCGTTATCATTAAGCAGTGATTTTCAGATCAATTAAATTCATTCGCGCTTGACAATTATGCGTAATTGAAATGAAGCACTGAATTAAATCAAAAAAGTAAATATTTGAAATAAATGATAAAAAAAAGGTGGAACGCGTCAGAAACTAATTGAATTCATCCAACAAACAAATGTGACTAAATTTCAGGCAAATTCGCATGGTTGCCATTGGCAAAATCACAACAAAATCATGGCGAATGAATCACAATAAGCTCAAGCGACAATCAATTGAAACAACGAAAACAAAAAAAAAAAAACGAGTGCGGCACATTTCGCATGACTGGAAAACAAAATTTTGAAATCGCTTTTAAATGCCTCGTTAATTATTTGCAAATGTGTGATTATTGTTGTAGTGTAGCGAAGCGGCTTATGCCTTTTGATATTTATTTAGGTTTTCGTTACAGGTCTACACAGTCTAGAACTTGAGTTTTAACCTTCTCCAATTTGAAATGTGTTACCGAATTCATTACATAAAATCACAATCTTGAAGTTCAATAAAACTTGATTCTATAAGAATGTGAGAGCATAGGGCAGTAACTTTTGAGATTATCCGTGTAGAGATTTTAATGGACTAAACTGCGCTATATGCACCAACATGCACAGTCTTTTATTGTCACTATACTTTTCCATAACATGTTCGGTACCATAAGTAAAGTTTTCAGCTCTTCAACAATGTTTCGCTATAAGTTGATGGAAAAAGTTCTCTTTACACCAAGCAATCTTCAGGACGTGTTGTGAATTTGAATCTCATTTTAAGCTTTTTTTTTCTTTCTTTCTTTTGTCATCATCAAAATTGAATGCCAAGCCCAAAGTCAGAGAAAGGAATGAATGAATCATTGGGCTGATTGAAAAAAAAAAAAACTTTCACGATGAAAGCTCATACAAAGGTAAATGGGAGCTTTCGGAAGTTTTTTTTTTAAATAGAAAGCGGAATTCTAATTAGCCGCATAGGGACAGTCCAAATTAATTAACGGTATAACGATGAATGTCTCGAGAGTTATCATCCCTTAGGGCTCCATTTCAGGGCGTTTCGGCGCAATTTCTGATTAATGTCACACAGCTGTTTCACTTTACGACTTTTCAAATGCAAAAAAAAAAAGTTGAATACAAACAAGGTCACGAATTCTATACATTCGCTGACTGAAAAAAAAAAAAAAACGTTTCCATTTTATGGAGACACGCGTTTTACTAAGACATTCCCAACAAACAAAAACATTTTTTTAATGATTTTTCGAATACAACGCAATATTGATAGATTATTTAAAGCTACTATTGGTTTATTGGGAAGTTAAGGCAGAATGTGTCGCAAATTTTATTTTAATTACTGACGAAAAATTATATAGACTGTTATTACGTTTAATTAGTGACAAAGCTGATAAGATTGTGCATTCATTCGGTTGCTTTGGTGAGCGAGAAAAAACGCGGATGGCAGAATGCTCGGGCATCGATGTGTAAGTGAGAGTCCAACCCCCGCCCAAATGATTATAATGTTGAAATAAACAGCTGAAAAAATGCTATCATTACATGAAAAGATGTCAAGTGATAACGAATTAATTACAGTTCACGTAGTGTTGATATTTATCGTTGAAATCACGTTTGGCACATAAAAGGCACCGCTCCGAATTGAATGCATGACACCTTAACCATGACATGAAAAAAAAAAGGAATTGTACGTACTGAATGACCAAACGACAATATTAATTTGAGTTAATTAAAATTAATAAAACGCGACGAATGACAGCGCCAAAGCGAACATTGTGCATTTGTGGGGGTTGGTTTATCAAGAATGTCAACATTTCTTCCCGACAACGTTTATAATTTATGACTTGACATCATTTTCAAGGAAGTTTAAATAAGCATGACGTTAATTCTGCGAATGTTATTTTATTTGTCACATTCTCAAATGTCCATAGACTGAAATGATTCATACGCAATTGGTGAATGAAAAGAGTTATTTTAATTTTCTATAATAAAAACATTGCTGTCAATTGTGCTAAATGTCTTTTATTTTTTTTTGTAAGCACGCAAAAGAACTCTCGAGTAAGTTCAATGAAACAAGTCTCAATGAAGATCTTGCGCTACAAATTGCAATTTCCTTGTACCGTAATATGCTTTGCAAAAGGTCAACTAATACCGGTTTCTTGTCATGTTATCAACAGATCGAACGCTTAGCGGATTTTTAATGTTTAAATAATTTTTGTAAAATTTCTAATGTTTGTTTGTCGCGTGAATGGAAATTTATCAATTTTTTGCCAGTCATTTGCTTTTCGGTGTCATGTGATCTCAAAATTTCCAAATCGATTCAGCTATGAATTTTTGATGATGAGAAAGAAGAAAAAGATATTTAAATTTAGAGGCAAATCTACCTGACAAAACTGAGATAAGGAAGCAAAACAAAAACTTTCGTTCACGGGAAATATCCAACAAGAAGTGTCTAATTTATGTCTCACTATTTTCGTTAAATCTCATTTACATAAATTTCCGAAAACCGACTTTAGCAAATTTTAAGAAAACGCTGTTCAACTGCTCCATAAAGTTTATTTTTCTTCTCGCTCCATCCTTGATTTCTCAACTGCTGTGCTCAATCTACTTATGGTCGGGTAGTTTTGTTGTTGTGAGCGTTTGCAAAGAAAAAAAAAAGAAGGAAAACATATCCACGGGTATGAAGCGTCAAATAAGAAGACGAAGCAGGCAACAGCAGCGAACACTCGAAGTTTGTTAAAACTAACGGTAAACAATTGTAGTTTTGCTGTTGCTTTCTGTGTCTGTACCTGAGTGAATATTAAAAGTTTTTCTTCGTCTTATTCTCTCTTTTTTTTTTTAGTTTGTTGCCATTTTCAACGTTTCATCGCATTTAATTTTATTACATTAAACCTATTCTGAGATAGACACAAGGAGAGAGAATTGGAATAAATAAACTCTTCCATCCATCGCTCAGTCATTTGCATGTCTTGCCCTTCACAAAAAAGAAAAAAAAAAATTAAGTCACAACGCAAACAAATCGTCAAGCGATAAGATTTAAGTTTTATTCGAGAACGTGTTGATGACTCGTAAGAAGATTTTTGTTTTCGCATTATTTCAGGTAAACGACTTTCCATTTGGCACACTAAGAAGGAAGCATACAGAGAAAGACCATTGAAAGAGGAACCAAAACGTAGCGACAATGGTTATAAAACTAATATAATTTTGGGTCATCGGATCGTCAAGATTGTGGTCCATTCGATTTTTCGCTTTCTACGAAACAGCGAAAGAGGCTTTCGTGTTGCAAAAATGAATTTTGTGATGTGCATGTGTGTGGGCGCTATCGGAGGGAAAAGTAACAGCTCTTTCTTTCTTTTTTTTTCGGATTACAAATACACAGCATCGTTAATAAGCAATCCATTCAGCGATTTCATACATTCAGCGCGAAAAGAAATTGTGTCACATCTGAATTTGTGCTCAATTTCTTTGTTGTAGGAATTTTCTCCTTTCATCTTTAAGCACAAACATGGCAAAAGTCAATAAATCAATTATTGTCGACTTCTCTTTCCGCTGTGTTGGTTTCTTCGTCAAAATGTTTCTGCTTATTTTTCTGCCGGCCACTAAAAGTATTTTTGTGGGTTAATGTCCAAGAACACGCTTGTCGAAGGGGTTAAGTGATGGTTATAACGTTATAACCTAAGACAACAATAATCTTAGCTGGATACGTACTTCAACTATAAATTTCATTTCAACAATTCAAGGCTTGTGTGAGGAAGTTGCCGCTCATACAATAAACGACTGTTATAACGATAAAGACAAACAATTATCAAAAGCAAGGATGATGAATTCGAAGCATTTAAATACAAGTAGTTACTTGTAGCAGAAAACAAATTCGTAACGAAATTTGAAGACTCTCAGATAAATAAAATTTCACAAATCTTAATCGAGATCGATATGAATTGGTTAAATAAAAAAATCAACAGGAGATTGCTTTCGAATGCTTTTAATGTCAACTCTTTTAACACAACCATCATATGTAATATATTGACGTTCAATCGGTTAAATGTTGATGCCTTTTATATGATATATTTAATATTATGATTCTGTGCACTAAAGAGGATACATCAGCAAACACTACGGGGTGATATCCGGCAAGCTGCTGCTTTTCGCTTTAATAATGCAAGCTTTGTTATCGACCACAGGAAGTGAAGTTTTTGTTTGTGCTTACTCCAATTGTTTAATTATTATTCTGTTCAGAATATATTAGCCACCGGTCACCCACCCGGATTAAGTGAAGTACATTGATTTCGTGGATCTGATTCTCGTGACTGAACCAGGAAATATCTTTTTTTTTGCCATTCAATCACTTAAATTGCAGGAAATCTAATGAAACAAGTAAATCACATTTTAACGGTTTATTTGCGAAATTAAAATTGCAAGAATTTTTTTTTTGTTTAGCTTAATTACCATCTCAATGCCACAGCGAAGCCGCAAACGAAGAAATAAAAATTTTGTGGCTTTTGCGTACAGATTGTGCAAAATCAAAATTATATTTAGTTGATTAACTGAACCGAAAGAAATCCGCAACCGTTTAAATAATTGACAGATTTGTTCGCTTAAGTTTCATGTTCAACAGTTAATTCCATAGAATTTACATAATTTAAGTC
This sequence comes from Propsilocerus akamusi, assembly GCA_018397935.1. Lineage (NCBI taxonomy): Eukaryota > Metazoa > Arthropoda > Insecta > Diptera > Chironomidae > Propsilocerus > Propsilocerus akamusi. The sequence continues at coordinate 6,813,105 of CM031470.1, read as the reverse complement.
CTGTGCCCTAAAAGGATACAAGCAGAAATGCATCATGCGCATACGTCGGGGCGTCGAGGAGTTACTTTTTTATTATCAGAAGCGCAAATTTTATTTTCGAGCAGATTTTTAATTCATCAAAAGGAAACTAATTTATGATTCGCCTCGAGAATCAGACTCAACAAATTGCGGACAACTTTTTGGACCCATCAAAGCTGTGAATAGCATTCACAATTATATCTGCAAGCTCATAAATCACATTTAAAATTCTCCTTCTCCGCCATTGAAGTTCCACGAAGTTAAATGACCGAAATAAATATTTCATTCAAATGGAAATTTGTACAGAATTGACTTCAGTGTCACAATGAATGCAATGAATTTTGAGAATATTGCAAAATTTCAGGTCTTGCTAGCTAGTCGAATACCGAAAGTAGGTTTCGATTTTTATCAACGTTTCGATTTTGTAAATGAAAAAAATTACTGAAACTTTTTTCACAATTTACTTTACATCAAGCAAACAAATTGAATCGCAGACATAGCCAGAAGCTGGATTCAAATTAAATTCATCAGACAACGATCCAGACAACGTCGAAATCAGACATTATGGCAAATTGTATTCATGTAAAATTTGCAATTTCCAAATATTTGAGAGATAAATAAAATAAAATTTCAGTTATCAAAAAAGAAAAATCAATAAAATTTCACCACCCACGATCTACATAATATAACATGAATATCGTTGGTTCCTTTCGCCTCACATTCCTACCAAATAAAACTAATAAGCCGGTCTGTATATCGATAAACGAGCCACATTCATATTGAGGCACATAAAAGATTAATGTTATTGATTTTATAGATAAACATTTTCCGCTCTGGCCTCAAAGTGCTTTGTAAAAGTTCCAGTCTGTTTTTGGGGCTTTCATTTGGGGGTTTTTGTGGCTGAAATTCTTTGGGATTTTTATCTCCTTACCTCTTTCCAAGAATGAAAAAAGCCAAGAATAAAAAAAAAAAATTAAAGAGATAGATAATGCATGTGGGACATCATTGTGGTGCAGTTTTGTTGTAAAGAATTCATGGAGTGTAAGTATTTAATGGAATTTATTGTTTCTCTAAATTTATTATCGACATTTCGTATTTTTTTTTTTTTGCACATATAGAAACTGGACCAGATGCTTTTTTCCAGATAGATTTGATATGCACATATACATGTTGAAGAAAATCGTATATGTGGAAAAAAATAAGTTTTTCACTCGCAGGAAAATCAATCAATTTATTATATTTATTTTCCATTTTCACTCCATCACCCGCGCTCTAGAGCAAACATACGACGACAACGATATGAAGCGAATCGCAAGTCGCAGCAGCACGTAAATGCATTTAACCTAGATTCGATTTAGTCTATACAGCGAACATTGTTTGCTCAATATGCCGCGTGCAAAAATAATAAAATGTTTTCTGTAAGCTTGCACATGATCTAGTGCAATTCCGCAGAAGTTCAGACGACAATTCATGTTTAATCGTAGAATATTGCAGCATGCCACGTGATACAGTCTGATTTGAATGATTTTGATGAGTGTTGCAACAAGAATCATGAGTTGAATGTCCAATTATTTCATTTCTCTCGCTCGTGAAACGCTTGGGTGAAGAGAAAAATTAACACTTCTAAGAGTTCAAAAGAAGTTCTGCGGGAAAATTCTCATTACGACTACTTCACGAATGTCTGCACAAATTAAAATTCTTGTATTTTAGTTTTATAAACTTCAGTTTAGTTTTTTAATGCAAGCGCGAATCAAATTAAAAGTTGTTTGATATTTCTCTTCAAATTGCAGTTTTCAAGCTTGCTCATATGCTGCAATAACTTGACTTAACCTTTCAAGTATAAAATTGCGAGTTTTGAAATTTCATTGGCATATTTTCTCATTAAGCTTGGCTCACGAGTAATTCAGCGTGGACTCAGTATTGCTAGAGTCATCGATGCTTAGAGAGCTTAGAGCTCAGGAGAATGTCCATCATGCGTATCAGTGTCAATAAACAGCATCGTAAACCTACTTTGAATGCATATAAATACATATATATACTCACATATAAACAATGACATTTAAATACGAGTTTCAGGCGCGTTTGCAATTTATTGCAATAAATCTTGTTTCTAAATAAGATCGCGAGAGCGACTCAGATTTTTATTTGAGGGTAATCGATGGAAGCCGACATTTGGAGTGAACTTGAGGTTTGAAAGCGCATAATTAGTGCATCGACTTCATGATCATATTTCGACTTTCCATCGAAGAATCCATAAAAAATGATTATCCCGCCCTTCGATCGGACCGATCGAACCATCTGCCGGTGTCGTCAGCACATGATGCAGATGTTTCCACAAAAATTTTATTGGATTTCAAATTGCGTAAAATTACCGAATTGACGATGGCAAATTGATTGAAGAAATTGACGTTATTTAATTGATAATTTAATTGGAGACGTCGTTTTCGGTCTGTTTGCTTTCAATCAATATTTTTGAAGATGACTCAAGAAGCGATATTGCATTTTGACATTCACTAAGCATGTGATAATAAAGTATATTCAAACATACATTTTTTTTTGTTTATTTATTTATTTTTTTCAATTTGGAAAAATAAATTAATTAGCACGAGCAGATTTCGTGACGTCAGCTCACTCACGTTGCGATTCAATCTATGCGGGAGTGCGGGAGGCGTCTGAAGTAAAGCAAGAAATCTCAAAGGGGGTCAAACAGAAAACATGGAACAGTGACGACATTGATGAATTAAGTCGATGGAATTTTTCTCCAACACATGCCGACAATAAAAAAAAAAAAAGACACGAAAATGTCAACTGCTGTCTGCTTCTATCACAAATTCATAAAAGTCTTTCCAGCCTTGATTCAAGACCTTGTGTGTATGTGTGCGTATGTTTGTGTACATCGTGAAAGGACCCCAACTGCACCCTCATAAATATTGTCAACACAATGCACTGAATAAACATTAATTTGTCGTTTATACATTGACAAGAGATAGAGAGAAAGAGTACTTTGAATGAAGCCGCACGATAGTCGGGTGATAAGAACATTTTGACAACAAACACTGAGTTGAGCGCAAGAGCTATTGATGCCAATGACACCAGATATGAAGTGTTTTCAATGATCTTTTCATCGAAATCATATCTAAACATTATTAATAAGTTTCTTGCTATTTCACTGGCCACAAATACATTCATGGAGAATCCATTCATTTTGAATTACCCTCTCATCTGCTACTATCCCGAGCATAAATACACCACTACTTGCAAATGGAAAAAAAGAAGTTTTGTTATGCTATTGCACACCGGAACGGCATGAAACGACCCAAAGAAACATCACATTTTGGTTAATGGCGAAAGAAAATATTCCGATGCTCGACTCTTAATTTAACCTAAATATTTATGTTTGGTCGCTTATTCTTTAGGTTATTTTCGACTATGCATACTTCCAATTAAAAGTTTCAGTTTTGAGTTAAAAATAGATTTCTCATTCCTTCTAAACTCGATTTTTTTTTATTATCATAACTTACCTTTTTATGCGAACTCGTGTGTTGATATTATTCCGAAGGATTCCGATGACTTTTTTTTTTTTGGTTAATTTATAACATGCGTAAAGTATCCAGTTTCTGGTTCAGATGTAGTTCTTTCGGTTGTATAAAAATAGTAAACTGTCGATGTATTTCAATCACACTTATAAGTCGAGATGAAATCTAAACACAAGAATTTTTTCTTATGTCTTGTTGTTGTTGTGGAATATAAAAGTAAAATATATTTATCTCCAATGTTTCCAAGGTGATTTACTACGATTCGAAGTATATTCCTCTCCGCGTGTATTGAAATAGATTCCTATGAACTCTTCGTTTGTTGTTGATTTCCATTAAACAACATTCATTTACACAAAACACAGATTTTTGATACACAACAAAAAAAAATCTTGGGAGAAAAAAAAAATCAAAACAATTTTTCCTCGTTCTCGTGATGAAGGAAATTTTACGCAAAAGTTTCCACTACTCAACAAATTTTAGGATTTTTTTTTCTTCCTTTAAGGATTTAAATTTTTGATGGACTTTGTTATTACTTCCTTATAAACTCTCACTGGAATAATTTTCCTTCAATTGTCTTTAAATTCCTTCGAATCGATATTTTAAAATGGGAAAAATGTTTTTCTTTTACAGAAGAGATATTTTTTTTTTCACCGCTGCGTAAAAATTATTATTAACCGAGATTAGAGTTGAAGTAAGATGGAAAATGATTCACAGCGATGGTCTCTTTCTGCGAATCTGTCAAATATTCGGAATTGTTCAATTTTTAATTGATACAAAAATCGAGAACAAAAACAAAAGCGATTCCACCATAATATCCGAAATAAACAACAAAGAGTGCGATCTTATCTTAGCCAAGGCAAAGTAGAGACTGTCACACTATATCGCGGAATGAAATGTACAATAATAATTTGGTACAAAAGCATACCATACATACATACATCCTGTGCACACTGCTGGAAAAATAAAATCTACTCTAATAATTTCCCCTGTTTTATAACGAAACAAAAAACAACACGCAAAAAAAATATTTTATAACAATATTTTAACGAAAGATGTGAATGTGTTTATGAGTAAAAATTGTTATACAGAAGGGGAAATTATTGGAATAGATTTAAATAAGTTCGACGTAAAACATATTTTTAAATGCGGAAATTAAGACGATAGAAAAGAAGAACAAAGTGTTGTTCAAGGAACATGCATTACGCAATATTAAAATATTATTAGGAATATTATTGGAATATGCGTATAAATTGAATGCAACAAAATCGTAGTAATTGGATGAGAATTAAAAATCAAGTAAAAACGACCTACCAATATTTTAAATCTAAAACTAAAATTGAAGTAGCAGAAACATACAAGTAAGTTCCAATTTTAAAAAATCGTTATGAATTAGTCTTTAAAATGAGTTTTTTTAGTTTCTGTTATGCAAATTGTTTCACTCACTATTTGTGCATTTATTAGATTGTCTCTTTATAAATTAACTCTTTCAATCCTAAAGAGACAATCCTAAAACAGATCATTTATGTTTATAAAATGAAATTTATACCACAATATTAACACTAACTTGTTACATTTATTAATAAATAATTTCATTGAAAACGTAAGATTTCCGCGCACTTTCTCCTCAACTTGACTCCATTATTGTGAACTTTACTGCCTTTTTGTTTGATTATCAACAGTTGTTTTTATTCAAGAATGACGCCTGAAAATGATTGTGCAACGAAATCGCAAATTGTTTTGATATATGTGACAAATCAATTGAGTGAACAGATCAAGAAATAAGGTCAAAGGGCAAAAAAGAAAAAAACGCTTCATAAACTGATAAACGGCTGCAACTAAGTAAGTTTAAAATACTTAGTAAATTGAAATAGCAGAATTCTGGAAAGTAAATTTTAATAAAAAATCTTTTTGAATCGTAAATTGACAAATAATTTCCAATATTTTTTTTTTTATTATTTGATTTATATTTTTTTTTCTTACACTCATAATTATAAGTAATTAATATAATTGATTGATGTTCAATATTTTTTTTTTTTAATTGAAGGAATTTCCCAATTTCATTTAATGTTTTTTTTTTTTTTCTTTTTCTTCTAACACTCTTCAATTAAAATTCATTTTTCAAATGTCTTGCAAAAAATAAAATGTTTGTTCGATTTATGAATTGTTGCATTCAAATAGATTTTCTTTGTTTTATTTTCCTGTCGAGTGTAAATAGTGGGCAACTGATTGGGTCGCTTAGCGAAGCGAAATGTCCAAGAAAGATAAATTTTTCCGACAAGTTTAAAAATTGGCATTCCGTGTGGAGACAATGGTTGACAATTCCTTGTCTTAAGAATATTTAATTCAAAATTATGTAATGCCAACTTAATGTTTGCCTAATTTTTGTATATGAAATGCATCATTCTCCTGTAATGTCTAGAAATCTCCACATTTTTATGATGGAAATTATTTTCTTTTTGAGGTATATCGTTTGTCTGTTGTTTGAATGAACTGATTATGTTTTTCTTAACATTCGGCTTTTTAGTGTCTTATAATTTTCACATAAGAGAATGATTCTCTGATAAATTCAAAATTACACTTTCTTTTATTGATTTTTGATCGATATTATTCTTCAGCTATATTATTCTTTCAAAAGATATGACACTGGATGTGTTTTTTTATTTTGCAAATTTGATTTAGTGATATAATTGTTTGTTTCATTTGATTTATTTCTTGTACTGTCTCAAAGGCAGCTTGTTTGCATTTGAACTGTGTTTGATGTCCAGCGATTGAATTTCCGGTTTGATGATTGCAAAATTAAAATGCAAATTTAAAAACAAATCAAAGAATGAATTTACTGCGTTAAGTGAATTATTTGCAAATGTGTCATTTAACTGATAATTGATAAACTTAGTAAATAATTTTGATATTTAATTGCTAATTTACCACGTAAAACGCATATTGTAAAAATATCTTCTATATATTGCAAAAAATTCTATAAAAAAAGAAACTAAAAAATATTATTATTTTTTTTTTTAATTTTTGTCTTATACTAACTTTAAAGTTGAGTATGATTATTTAAGAAAAAAAAATACTCATGGAATGACTTACATATTAATCGAAAAAAAAAAGTATTTAATTAATCCTGTGGAAGTATGAAATTATAAAAAAGCTAAAAGCTACAAATCACTTATCTGATCAACTAATAAATTAATATTGCAAAAATTAAAATTTTAGCGAAATTTCTTCTCGAAAGTTCCACTTTCGATTTTCCGCAATGTCGGAGTTTCTTTTAAAATTAAGTTCACAAAAAGATTTCGTTAGCGATATGCAAAGAGGTACATTGAAAAATGTTGGATTGATAACTCTCAAAGAACGTAATGGTGTCCTGTACAAAAGGTGGACATTCATCCACATTTTTATAAATTCCTTCTGATCGTTCACGCGAACCGCTTTCTTTTAAAAACTTTTGCAATTCATTTCTTGTCAATCCCTTATACGAATAAAACTTTTTATTTAAGATTTGTCAATCGATATTCTACATTTATAAATTCGGACTTTTAGATATTTTCTTTTTTTCTCATTGATTTATTTCGTGATTTGTTTGAACGGCATTGAATGCAAGAAGACAAAAACTGCTTTCGATAATTAACATTGAACTGTCATTTTAAATGTAGAATGATATATATTTTTTCTTTTTTTGATATGACCAATAGAGCCGATTGTAATTTTGTGTATTTTGGGGAGAAGAAGAGTGATATTTATAAAATTATAATGTGTCGTAAACTTAGAAAACTATTACTGTTGTTGCTGATGCTTGTTATTATTATTTAAAAAAAAAATCTACAATTTTAAATGTACGTGGTTTTTGTCATAAAAATGGCACAAAGAAAAGTTCGTGTAATTAAAATTAATGAAATCCTGTTGATTATTATGTTTTGTTGTTGTAATTTACAGAGGTATATCGTGTTACTATTTTTTTTCATGCTTGTTGTATGTTTTTACGTGTTTCACTGCTAACTGATATTTGTGAATTATGTAATGTTGAGGAGTAAAATAAGCTTCTGCGAGCTCGACTTGATAGCGAATAAGAAAGAGACGGAACTAATGCGTGTGTTCCACTGAAGAAGCATTAATAGGAAAAATGCAATCTCAAATCATAATAATTTCATACTTCAGTTTCTTTGGCCAAAAAATCACTTAAACAAATTAAAGAAGTTTCAAAGATTCGAAATCAAAATTTAATCTCTCAAAAAAAAAAAAAGTTTAATTTAATTAATAATGATCTAATCAGTTCTTAAGAATGTGTCTCACAAATATTTTTTTTTACTCATTTCCCAAAATTGTTTCATATTTTTGCCTTTTAAAAAATTAATAACATTAAATAATTGTACGAATCACAGATTTTTTCCCATAAAAATTTATAAAGTCTAGTCGCAAAACGTGCAAATTTTACAGACTGTTTTCTTTAAGCCGAAAGTGTTTTTTTCGTTTCTTTGTTTTTCTAAATCAAATAAGGAACATAATTTGGTTGTGTACGTAATAAACATAGATATTTTGCATTTTCTTTTTTGAGTTAAAATATGAACCAAAATAATAATTTTGATATGTCAGAATTTTTTTTTTCACCTTAAGTAAGTTTTTAGTTACCGAAAGTGTATGTTTATGGAAAAAATTCAATGATCAGTAATAAGAATTTTGGAAATAATAAGCTGCTAGATTGTGCAGAGTGTTATGTTTGTTTTTGTTAGAAAGTTATGATCTGAATTCGCTCTGGATAGTCATCGCTGAACCGGGACAATTTTTTTTTGTGACATTCGAAAAAAGATCTAACTACAACAAAGATGTTTCTTGTAAGATTATTCGGAAAGTTATGTGGTGGTGATCTGATTTCGCTCTGGATCGTCGTCGCTGAATCGGGACAGTATTATTATTATTTTTTTTTTTTGTTTATGTGAAATTGGAAAAAAGGTCTAACTACAATTTTGGCACAAAAATACAATATTTACACTTTTTGAAATATATTTGAGATATTATAACTAGAAATTTCAGTTTTTTTTTGTTGCGAAAAAAAAATGCATTGTAACATCAATTTTAATTTTAGATGTACCCTGAAATGTGCTTATCAAATTATCCATTTCTGCAATTTTAGTTTTTCACAAAACAATGTTGAGTGTATATGATGCGTTTATAATTTTACTTTTGAGGTCATTTTTTTTTTGTTTTCTTTTTCTTTATCTTTTTTTTGTAAAAGATGAAATTATTTAAAAGATTTTTTTTTTTTTTGCTACAGAAACACTAATATTTTCGTGAATCACAGAATTTTTTTCGAAATTTTGGCCAAAAGTTTAATTGTTGGATAAAAGCAGTGTGAGAGAGTTGGTGACTATATGATAAAACTTTGAGCTGAATTTTTGAGCATTTAAGGTTTCACTATGTTTTTGGCACACATTTTTCCGAAAGATTTTCTTTGTTTCCAAAATTTTCAAAGTAAAATACTGATCGCTATGGCACAAATTCTCTATCGTCCTTTGTACTAAGTAGTAATAGAATGTTTTTTTTTTTTTTTCAATTTTGCCATCAACTATCTCAACTGCCTAGATCCAATCCAAGATGTCAATAAAAACTGTAGTCAGATAAAGTTCGAAATATATATTGAGAAATATTTTTGTAGAAACAAATGATTCAATTCAGAGCCTTGAAAACTGCCCGTTGTAGAATTGCGTTACTTTAACTGTTTGTTTTGTACTTATTCGGTGAATCACTGAGTTCGAAAATTATAATTTCCTTTCACTGAAACTGCACAATTAAATATTATACAATTCTTCTCATAAACATTTATTTTTTTTTTTGTTGTCGAAAGAATATAACTTGACCCAACTGTGTCGAGCAGCGATTTTGCTATCTTGATTAAATCTTAAAAATTTTGCATTTTGTTTTTTTTTTTTTCTTAAATCTTGATGTGTTTCATTTGATATGACGTAAATTCAAAATTATGCTTGATATATATTTTGAAAAATTTGATTTGCATGTTTGAAGAAGAAAATTAAATACAAATAAAATAAAACAAAATATTGCACGTTCGCCAGCATGCGTTTATAGAGATGTTTGTAGAAATTCTTGAAGAAAAGAAATGTTATTTTTAACCATTTGCTTCTCACAATATTTAACGTCATTTTTTCCCATATTCACTAAACATCATTTATGAAATCACCATTTTTTTTTTTAAATATAAATGACGTTCACGTATATCAAGTGATTTTTTTTTATATTACACATTTAAAATTGACTAAAAAATTAGCAGAAAAAAACGTTTGCCCCATCTCAAGATGAATTTAGAAGGTAGAGCATTTGCAGTTGCAACAGATGATTGCGATCTTATTGGGGTATACCCGGTGGCGGTTGACCCAATTCGGCAGCAAAATCAAAGAGATGTTGCCTCTGGTGAGGATGCGGTCCATGAGATCCCAAAACATTCTTAATTGCCGATGTTTTAAGCAGACGCTTAAGCATTCCGCTTGAGCCCCGATGCTGTAGACTCTTGTGTGTTGTGAGTGAATTCTTTGTTCGATAGCGTCGGTGACAAAACTCGCAAACATAAAGCGTATCGGATTGCTCGTGTTTGTCTTGGAAATGTCGTTTGAGCGAGTAATAGCAGGAGAATGTTCGACGACAGTATGGACATTCTTGGGGCTCATTTATTCCACCGCTAGTCGGTGGTGGCATTCGTAACGGTGTGCCATTGTGTTGTGACGATGCTGAAGAGGTTGGCGAAATAACTCCACTTGGAGGACCTGTTGAATAGAAATAATTGAAATGATGCTAATTTTAGAGAAAATATTTCAATTGAAATTGTCGTAAATAGTTATTTTATATATGCAAGATTATAGTGAAAGAACTAAAGTATCAATATAATAGGAAATATAGTAAATTTATAGAAGTGAATAAGAAACGAATTTTCATTTTTTTTTTTTTTCAATTAAAAAAAATATATATACTTTCAAATGTTTAAATTTTCGCTTAATATAGCACGGAAATCATTATGGTTCGTATTCCTTTGCTTGATATTTTATGGTCAAAAATGCAAATTTTATTTTTTATTTTTATTGTGAATGATATTTTGGAAAGCAAATGCACAAAGATGTTGCGAAATAATAAATGAAATAAAAGGCATGCAAGTGAAAACAAATGAAGCTTACGACAAGCAGTACAGCTAGAGGACAAAGACATGCGTCTCAAGCGAGTAAACACAAACCTAGAAGTTGCATATTTCGAATGAATGATCAAACTTTTTGATAGAAATCTTTTGATTTTTCATTCATATCATGCAATTTTAGAGAAAGAGACGATTTACAGTTTCTTTTATCGATATCTGTTTGTCGTCTCTTGGATAAATTTTGTTTTAATAATTTTGAAATTGATCCTAAATAAATTTAAAGCAGTGAAGTATTTTTTTTTTGTTCTGTTTGCGCAGATTTTAAAGAATTATTTTTTTTTTCTAAAGTGCTTTGAAAATATATTGAAAGCATTGAAATAGAAGACGATTAAACTTTTTTTTAGGAATAAAATGATAATTGAAAATTATAAAATACCTACCTATCATTAAATCATTGCTTCAAAAAACATTTATATATTTTCAAAAACAAATTACAACATCTTGCGTCGTCGAATACATTTAAAAACAATTAACATCAAATACTTGAACGTCATAGTTGCGACCTCTTTCAATATATAAAAATATTTATATATATCACTTTTATCTCATCTTATATAGTTATACATCATGAAAACAACACATTTAAGCATGCAACATTTTCTTGGTACTTTGATTTCAGGAAAAGAAATGAAAGAAAAATGATAAAATCAAAACACACATATAGAGATTAGGTGAGAATAAGAATTTGTGGTTTCGCATAAGGATGCTACACAACTGAAACCGAAGGAATTAAAATGAAAAAAAAAAAAAACGAAAAATGTAAAAATGAAAGTAAAAAATATAATATTTAGTTTTCAATAAGCATCGACATCAATAAACCAAATCACATGAAAAAAAATTATGATTCAAAATATTGTGCAGTAAAATGAACATTTCCATTCTTCTGGAATCTGATAAATGGATAGAGTATAATTAAATTGATAACAAAATTTGCCAATTAAACCAATTTAACTAAAGAGTCGTCAAAAAATGAATATAGTTGTCGGAAGATGCATTTATAGTTGGATAGAATGATAGTAGATAAAGAATTTTTTGCTATCAAATTCTTTAAAATTTGTGTTTGTTTCACTAAGTCGTTGACTGGACGTTTTCTTTGTGTGTACTATCCCAAGATTTACAATTTCCACTAATAGTAGAAGTAGTAGTAGTAGAATTAGATTAGATAACTAAAGAGATTTTGGTGCAAACTTTTATGTTCGATCTACAATAGTTCTAAAGTTTACAAACTGTTTTTTTTTTTTATCAACAATTGATTACAAATATATTTTTTTTACATGTTGTTTGATGTGTAGAAAGAGAAGAGGAGGAACAAATAAATCATACAAGACAGAAGAAGGTAGACAGCAGATGCTTGCAGAGTGGTAGAGCTAGAGAGTGTTGTTACACGATTATTACTATAGTTGATGATTGATGTGATTGTTGACTGCTCAAGGCGTTCATTTTTTTAATTTTTTTTTTCTAAACCGATATTTGATGTTTTATTCTTTTTATTACTAAAATAATTGTTTACTCAATTCTAATATTATGAAGCATGATGCTGAATTTGAATTCAATTTTATACTTGGTATAAGGTAAGAAGTAGTAGGTAGATATGAGTAAAAAGGTAGAAGAAGAATTAGAAAATTGTGAAGATAGTAAATTGCAATTGATGCGAAAGGCAATTAATATACTTTTTATTATAATTTGTGAAAAAAGTTTACTGAATTGAATTTGCTTTTTGCGATTTTAATTTTTTTTTTGTTTGTTTTGTTTGTTTTCTAACCTTGGCGAACGTGAAAATCGTGGGCGTAAACACCATGATGGGCGTATGGACAACATCTCACATTATCAATATCAGTGAATGTCAGTGATAGCAAAGTTGACCAATAGGCAGTTGTGGTTGAATTATAATTATTAATATGATAACTTATTTTTCTAGCAGGAGGCGAAGACGAAGTTGAATATTGAGAAGTGGAATCATTGTCGTTGTAGCCGATGTTCGTCGGAGTCGCAAAATATTTCAAACTGGGATCCTAAAAGAACTTAATATCCTTCATATCCAATTCCCCAGGTCGCGACTTATGATACGTGTAGATGTGAGTCATTAATGAATTGCGCGAACAATAGACACGCTCACATATGATGCAACGATATTCTTCCTGACGTTCAGCATGCTTATCGGCGATATGACGTTTCAGCGATGCTTTCGAACATAAAACTTTTCCACACAGCTGGCACGAAAAAAGTTTCTTGGGCGAACAGCCTGGAATAAGATTAACGAAAAATATTTTGTTTTGTGTCGCTTGGTTTGATTTTTTTTTGTGATATCGGGTTGCGAGGACTATTTATGTCCTCATGACTCCCAACCCTGATAATGCAATTTGGATTTTTCAGGGCGAAAAGTCCATTTCGTTGTTAAATGCTTCTTTCCGACCACTAGTATGATTTCATTATAATTTAGTTTAATATAAAAATTATTATTTTTTTTTTTTCATTATGTTAAATATAAAGTTTTCATATTTCAAAAATAAATTAAAATTCCATTACGAAAATTAAAACAACAAATGTTTGATAAAACGTTGAATCTACATATATTAAAATATTGTTTGCATGTTAAGAGTTGTGCAAGAAGATTCGATTTCGGTTAGAAAGTAAACAATGATAGATACAAGATGAATAGAGTTATGAAAAAAAAAACATAAACAACAGAAGCAGTTGAGAAACACATTCACCGAGCTGAATTATGTCACTTAAGAACACATTCGTTCGTAAAAGTCGATTATATTCGAAATTGAGATTTGTCAGATGCACTAACCGCAAAATTGTTACTTAAACATCGCTTTCGTGTTTTTTTTTTTTTTATTTTAAAGTTTTATTACTCTTACGATTTTTGTTTGATAAAAATATCTTGAATAATCATAATTCCAACAAAACATTCATTTTTTTTTTCAAATGCTATAAATAAATGAAATAAGTATGTCCTTAATTTGCTATAGCCATTTTTCTGGTTTTTTTTTTTTATTTTCTTTTGATTTTTAAAAAAATATTTCTGATGCTTGTCCAAACTTTCAACTTCAAATTCCTTGATAGATATCTCAAAATGGAGATAGTCTTAAAATGCATTTATCGGTTATTACAATCCATTATATTTTTTTAATATTCTGATTAGGGTTCAATTTTTTTTTTCTTTCACCCGGTTAAACTGGGTCAGAATCTGATTGATTTTCCTTATAACTTAAAACTTTTTATTGATTTTATAGTTTCTATTGATAGTAAGTTTGCGAATATTGTTTTAAAAATGAATTAACTATTTTACAGTTATTTGCTTGAAACAATTATGTTTTGTATCCGTTTGTCTGTAAATGTAGGATTGATTTCAAAAAATGATGATTTACGATCTGCTATATAGTCACTGCTACTAGCACATAAAATATTAATTAGTAAAAACAGTGGAAACATAAATAAATCATCGTCATTATAGAATATGCGATTTTACAACTTCCTTTTTTTATCAAATTGTTCACCATGTCCTAACAAAAATATGCGATTATATTATGATGTGAGGTTGTATAATAAAAATGAAACAGTTTGTGACAATTACATAAAAAAAAATGTAAATAAAAATTTTGCTACAAAAATAACAAGTAAATTTCTTTGCGAAGGCTTCAATTAGTCTGAATCAAACCGATTCTTCGATGAACTTCCTTGCAAATGCATCCATATGAATGAGTTCTTAATTCAACCTCATATAACGATAATGATTGGATGTGAAAACTAACATAAAGCGAAGAAATTATAGCCAAACAACAGAGGTTTAAAAGGTTATGAAGACATTTAAACGTCATTCGACTATTATTATTATTAGGTTTATCAAATTTCGATTTTTTTTTTATATTTTCCTTAATATTACGCGTGTTCACTTAAGATTCACGAATTTGTTTCGTTAATAATTTTCTTCTTTTTTTTTGCATCATTGTATAAGATTTCATCATAAAATTTGGTATTAAACGAATTTCAGACTTTCAAATTTCTAATTTGGAGGCCAATTGTATCATTTTTTTTTCATTATGTTAAATATAAAGTTTTCATATTTCAAAAATAAATTAAAATTCCATTACGAAAATTAAAACAACAAATGTTTGATAAAACGTTGAATCTACATATATTAAAATATTGTTTGCATGTTAAGAGTTGTGCAAGAAGATTCGATTTCGGTTAGAAAGTAAACAATGATAGATACAAGATGAATAGAGTTATGAAAAAAAAAACATAAACAACAGAAGCAGTTGAGAAACACATTCACCGAGCTGAATTATGTCACTTAAGAACACATTCGTTCGTAAAAGTCGATTATATTCGAAATTGAGATTTGTCAGATGCACTAACCGCAAAATTGTTACTTAAACATCGCTTTCGTGTTTTTTTTTTTTTATTTTAAAGTTTTATTACTCTTACGATTTTTGTTTGATAAAAATATCTTGAATAATCATAATTCCAACAAAACATTCATTTTTTTTTTCAAATGCTATAAATAAATGAAATAAGTATGTCCTTAATTTGCTATAGCCATTTTTCTGGTTTTTTTTTTTTTTATTTTCTTTTGATTTTTAAAAAAATATTTCTGATGCTTGTCCAAACTTTCAACTTCAAATTCCTTGATAGATATCTCAAAATGGAGATAGTCTTAAAATGCATTTATCGGTTATTACAATCCATTATATTTTTTTAATATTCTGATTAGGGTTCAATTTTTTTTTTCTTTCACCCGGTTAAACTGGGTCAGAATCTGATTGATTTTTCTTATAACTTAAAACTTTTTATTGATTTTATAGTTTCTATTGATAGTAAGTTTGCGAATATTGTTTTAAAAATGAATTAACTATTTTACAGTTATTTGCTTGAAACAATTATGTTTTGTATCCGTTTGTCTGTAAATGTAGGATTGATTTCAAAAAATGATGATTTACGATCTGCTATATAGTCACTGCTACTAGCACATAAAATATTAATTAGTAAAAACAGTGGAAACATAAATAAATCATCGTCATTATAGAATATGCGATTTTACAACTTCCTTTTTTTATCAAATTGTTCACCATGTCCTAACAAAAATATGCGATTATATTATGATGTGAGGTTGTATAATAAAAATGAAACAGTTTGTGACAATTACATAAAAAAAAATGTAAATAAAAATTTTGCTACAAAAATAACAAGTAAATTTCTTTGCGAAGGCTTCAATTAGTCTGAATCAAACCGATTCTTCGATGAACTTCCTTGCAAATGCATCCATATGAATGAGTTCTTAATTCAACCTCATATAACGATAATGATTGGATGTGAAAACTAACATAAAGCGAAGAAATTATAGCCAAACAAACAGAGGTTTAAAAGGTTATGAAGACATTTAAACGTCATTCGACTATTATTATTATTAGGTTTATCAAATTTCGATTTTTTTTTAATATTTTCCTTAATATTACGCGTGTTCACTTAAGATTCACGAATTTGTTTCGTTAATAATTTTCTTCTTTTTTTTTGCATCATTGTATAAGATTTCATCATAAAATTTGGTATTAAACGAATTTCAGACTTTCAAATTTCTAATTTGGAGGCCAATTGTATCATTTTTTTTATCATTAAATATTATCAAAACTTTTCAATTAATGTTTTAAAATCAATTGGAGCTTGCGTTAAAAACGCACTCTCCCGAAAATTGTAAAAAAAATAATTTTTGAATAAAATTTTGTCAAATTTCTATAATAATTTTGTTTCCTCTCAAAAATTCAGTCTTTTAGACAATCACAAATTGTTAACGCAAAAAATATTAAAACAAAATAATTAAATACGAAAAAAAAAAAAAATTAAGGGAAATAAAACAAAACGAAAATTTTCAAATTTTTCTTCATCAAAAGCTCATTTTGGTTTTCGAGCTATTTATAATGGTTTTAATTTGCCCTAATTTAATTTTAAATGTTTTCAGATCACATCCGTTTTTGCTCTAATTATTCCTCGATTTTTTTTTGTTTTCAGTAAAGATTTCCTTTTTTTAATTCTAATCACATAATTAATACAATTGCGTATAATGTTTCATAGCTTTGATAATGTTCGATTACATATTCCATCGAACATCTTTAAATCTAATTTTTTTTTTTTTTAAAGATGACACTTTTGGTCATCTGGCAAGAAATTGTCTCTGAATTATTTATAAGTACAAGGAGATGTTTATTCTGGATGTTTGTATGGTGCGTGAAGGATGTTTAATATCAATAAGAACTAAAACTATTTTAATGATCTCTCGTAAAAAGTGATAATATACTTCTCAGTTTAAATAAATGCATTCGGCTTTTCAAATTTTTCATTGGATTTTTTTTCTTACAAAGTCAAATGTGTCCTTTTTTTACAGATTATCAGAAACTTTAAGTAATGAAATGCCATCAGAAATGCAAACTGGTTTCACATGAAATGAGAATGTAGACTGGCAAGTTTCATCTAGCTGAATATTCACTGTAATTTTCTCAATTTGATGAATCTATATAAATAAAAGCTTCCTTGTACTTGTCTAGCCATTGAATCTAAATAGCCTTGCTAGAATTTTTGGGAGAAGGGAACTTAACATGACGAAAGAAAACTATTTACAAACACGCTGAAGTTTTCAATGAAATTATCCTTTTTTTTAGTATTACAGTGTAATTATTGTCAAATTTTTTTTTTTTTTTTGAAAAAAAATTATTTTTTCCGTTCTAAAGTGTTTAAATGTAAATCGAAATGAATAATCCCCACATGCTTCTCTCGAAAACGTGAGCAGAACGCAATATAAAAGTTTGAAAAATTAACTAAAAAAAAAGCAAAATAGTAAAATTTGGTTATGAAAACTTTTTTCTTTTCAACAAAACGTATAAAAAAAAATGGTATTCGATAAATATAGCCTTCATAGTGTATAGCAAAATGTGGTTTCGCCCAAAAATAAAACCGCATTCACAGGTGCAAAATGCGTTTAAATTAAACTTAAATGGATAGCAAGTTGAATTTTTCTCTCGATTAATTTTGATTGAGTATTTCGCTAATAAACTAAAAAATTTCAAACTAATAAAAACAAGAAAACAAAATAAAAAATATATAAGTTTTTTTTTTTTTTTAAATAAATCACAATTTAGGTAATTTTTAGCAAAGCGTCTTTAGTAAAAAAATAATTGTAGCGATAAAAATATTTTTTTTTTGGGATCATTTCAAAAATCGTTTATAAGAACAAAAAAAAAAATCAAGAAATTATAAATCTAAATCAAATGCTCTTGAAATGTTCATTTCATCATCGAATTCATTCACATGAAATCAAGTTTGGCAGGATTCTGCTGGGCGAGCTGCGCGAACTGGTGCTGTGCCAGGTTGGCTGTTGGCTGATGAGCAGAATAAAGATGATGCTTCTGGCGACGATGATAGATGCTTTTGTGATTATTTAAACTGTTCAATGTGCGAAAAACCTTGTGACACAAATTGCAAACGGCATTATTCAATGGTTGCAAATGTTGTTGTTCCTTGTGACGTTTCAAGGTCAACTTTGTGCTCAGTAACTTGCCACAAACATCACATCGATGACATGCTGTCAATGGTAGAGGCAATGACAAACGATTTGACAAAATTCCTCCAGCATCGCCATTTGATCCAGTGTGATTTCCTACGTCCCATCGTAATATTTAATTGAATTTTCGCAAAACAGTTTTTTTTTTTTTTAATTAAATAAAACACATTTGAAGCGTGTTTTTTGATTGATTGGAAGATCGGACGGTGAAACAGCACCGGGAAATAAAAGAAAAATAATAATAATTTAGGGACATTTTTGTGTGACTTATAAAACATTGAAGACAATCGCAAAAAATCAAATTTTGATGGAAATATATTTATTTTCAGGCTTTCGGATTATTTGTAATAATTGGATAAGATTCATTTTGGTGATTCTTTTAAAGACGTTATAAACAAAATATTAATGCACTCATTCATGTTTTGTATGAATTTTGTGATGTAATTTTGAATCCCAGGTTTTTTTTTCTTTCTTGTGGTTTATTTTAATTTTTTGATAAAATTTTGAATTTTGATAACGAAACTTTTATTTCTTTGTTTCATCATAGAAATTTTGTGCCAAAAATGATAAGTGAGTAGAAAATTTTGGTGTTTCTTTTTTTTTTTTTGCTGAACTAAATAAAACAAAAACATAATCAACTTTAAACGGGAATTGGTTTATACACGTGGTTTTGCTGTTGTTTGGTAATTGTGATGTAAAAACAAATTATATAAACGAAAAATTAATTTTTTTTTTGTAGCTTATGTTAGGCTTCAAAAAATGTCAGACACTTTTATTTTCGATTTTGCAAAAATAACGTGAAAAATGAAAACAAAGAAATTTACATAAAATCCAACGGGTTCACGATTGGAACCAATTGAATCAATTAATGAAAAATATTTTCTGATTACTTTAGTGATGTTGAAACGACATTGAATATGAATTTTCTAAGAGGATACCTGGGAGAGAATCAAAATTTTGAAGCAAATGTTTTTTTTTTGGCCTGATTTTTTTTTTGTTTTGTGCGACTGTCACTTATGTATGTCTCCATCATTATTATTTTTCTCTTATAAAAGCAAGTTTTTCCCAATGCAGCCCTTTTAAAATAAAAATCGATTTTTTTGATAACTTGAGTAAAAATAAATAAAAATAAAAAAATATTTTTACAAAAATTCTACTCAATGCAGTTCAGAAAATTGAAAGCATTTCAAAAGTAAGAATATGTGAAGGACTTTTAAAAAAATTAAACGAAATATTTTCGAAAAAAGTCAAAAAATTGCATTCCAAAAATGTAAACAAAAATTTCTTTCTAAAAAGAGTTTTCATAACCGAATGGTTCCAAATACGAACAAGTTAGATTCATCAAAAAGAAGTTTTAGTTTCTGTTTGCGCGTAATGCGTGCATACAAAACTTTCATATATGTGTCATTTTTGCGTAATAATTATTTTCTAAAAAGCCCTTAAAGGCTGAACATAATATTTTTAAGAAGATTGCTAATACTCGTGCACTTTTGGAGTTTCATAGTACCTCAAATTTGTTCATTCGAATTGCTTCAGTTGTCAAGATTTCGACTCGATATTATTTTTTTTTAATTATGAAGGCGATTTTTAATTGAGTAAATCACTCAAAATGGTCAAGTTGTACCTTATTTCTACATCTATGCGCGATTAATTTTAATAAAAAAAAATTTTTTCTAGAAAAATTGTATCTATAACCTGCACCATAAGTTTTTCTTGATAATAATTGATATAATTTTACGATAAATTGATAATTGCTATAGCGTGTGTAGGAAGAGTTTTTTTTTTATTGAATAAAAATGAGTTTTAAGAGAAGTTTTTTTTCTTTCTAGAGAAGAGGAAGCTTATGTACACAGAAGTGGGATTTTCTCGATCTACCGTAAGATCAGAATATTTTAACGCAATACCTTAAAACTGAATATATATATATATTTGAGACCTTATTCTAATGGTAATTTCATCTGAATTAATTATTTTCATTTTAGAGTTTTGTGATAAAAAAAATTTGTTTATGAAAATTTGAAAGCTGAACTTTTGAAGCGTTTTTAGGGTAATAAATATTCGTTGTGTGTTTGGAGACGTTTTCTTCTTGTTCACTTCGATAAAATTTGTATTGGAAAAATTTGTTATTTAATTGATTTTAGTTTTTTTTTTTAAATATGGCTATGCAAATTCCATTTTTTGTTTGTCGTTTTATTTTTTATATAAAAATGGCACTCCAAAAATTCAAACTTTTACGTATGGCATATTTTTAATTGTATTGTTGATTTGATACGGAACTTGCTTGCACATTAAGGTCTAATACGACAATTTGTTGCTCAGGTATTGAAACGTATTTAGGCGTTCAAATATTAAGTTCTATGCCGTTCGTGGATTGATCGGAAAGAAGGGATAATTTTGAGTTCTGATTGGAGTAGATGGTGTTGTTGCGGACGTCGGTCCCGATGTTTCATCCTTCGATTCGACCTTAGGTTGTTTCATGTTTCGATGATAAATACTTTTGTGGTTACGCAAGCTATTCAATGAGCTGTAGACACGCTTACAAATATTACAAACAGGCTCTTTCGTTGGACGCATATGGACATTTTGAATGTGTCGTTTAAGACGTGTCAGCGATGAGAGATTTTTGTTGCATGGATCACATCGAAAGTCTTCCGTTAATGGTATGCTACCGGTTCCAGAAGGCGCTGCAAGAGATGGTGTGGTCATCAAAGATGTTGGTGAAGATGCCGTCAGATAACCTGACGGACAACAAGAGAATGGGCAAACGACCGTAATTAGCCAATCAAATCACACACACCATCACCACATATATAAAAATATGTATAAATTTCTTCCACATCTATATCGCTCTTCTTTTTGTCCATCCTGATCATGATTTTTAATAGTGTAATTTTGTGTGTATATTGAATTAAAACCTTGTCCAATTGTTTTTTTTTTTTTTTGATGTGAATGTTTGTGTATACAATTTCTTTATTCCTCAAATCCTAATCTCATTTCGGCAATATTTTTATACATTATGTGTGATTCTTATTGATGTGAAAATGTTTCGGATTTTTGTTTTGCTTAATAAATATAAAATATGAAGCTAATTAAAGGAAAAAAAAATAATTTGTCAAAAAAAGTTAATTTTGAATTCAACTCGAACACAAAATAAAATATCACACTTTAAAGCTTTTCGACTTTTTTGGCTGATTGCTGCCTGATTTTTTGAATGTAGTATTAACAAAAAAGCATCATTACAAATTTGAATTTAAAATAATATTAATTAATAAAAAAAAAATCATTTAATGAACCCGACAACCGTTAGTGCATTGCAAATATTATAAAAAAAAAAACAACTAAAATTAAAATGAATTAAAATTTTGTACATTTTTTTTTTGTTTCATGGTGAAATTGAAAATTGTTTGAAAATTATTTTACCGACGGCGGATTTCAATTTTTCGAATTTTTCAACTTCACTTTTGTTTAAATCCAATCGAACCTCAATAAATCTAGTAAAATATTTACACTTTTATAATTTTGTTTTGCATCTAAATAATTTTGCTTTCATTGTTTCGATATAAATAATTTTTAAGAGAAACATTTGTCATTACTTTCTTTTTGTACAATTTTAGGTTTCTAATTTCTACCAATTTTTGTGTAAATTTCGGTTTTTATTTTGTCTCAATTTCAAATGCATCTCTTTATTCGATCGATATTATGCGACTGTTTTCTTTGACAAGAAGTAAGCTCAAAAGCTTTTCTTTCTATCGAAAGATAAAATTATGAAATAAGGATTTTATCAGTTGTTAAAACTGCAAAAACATCGGAAAATCAGCTGTGTTTCGGTTGAAAAAAAGTAAGAAAACACCAAAAATAAATTATTTGTTAGAATTCTTAAAAGGAAAAACTCGTTGTTAGACTTCAGATATTTTGCAAAATTTGTTAACATCTCAAAAGGAAGCTTCGAAGTGTTGGGCAGGAAATATTTCGAGTTCAATTGAGAAGCATGGTCAGTTTCGGAGAAATAGCCACACAAGTCTATCTATAATCTAACATAGCAAAAAAAAAATAGCTCGTAGAATCTCGTCATTCCTCAATGGTATTCCAGAAGATTCAAATATATAGTTAGAAGTATGATAGAGATCATAGAGATTGAAAATAATAAATATAATTTTTTATTTTATATCAAGGAAACAACTTATAAAATTTTGAGAAGTAAAATCAAACATATAATGTAAAGTTTTCATTAAAAAATAATGATAAAAGTAGTTAAATATTTAAACACACATAACACGACGATGACACGATATAAATTACGAATTATACATTGAATAAATTAGCACACAAAACCAATTCACGGTAAAGTTTGTTTTTAATAAATTTGAGTTCATAATTGCAGAATTGTAGGTGTCAAATTGATTTTTGGTAATTTCAAATATTTTTTTTTATCTTCTAAGTAATTGTGTTTTTAAAAAGTTATTTTGGGGTTTGAGGGAGTTTTTTTTCCAATTCAATCAAATTCCAATTCGAAAACTTGTCACATTTATTATCAATATTTTGTTTAAAAATGTCTTTGAATGAGATACAATTTTAATGGATTATTTCGATTGCGCCGTCAACGATTGAATGATATTTCGGTATATATAAATATTTATTTATTTATTTTTTTCAAAGTTTGTGTGTAAAGTCGCTGTTAAATTTGTGCCGATGAAAGGACCTCGGATTTTTTTTGATACATTTGAAAAAGAAGTATGAAAGAAAATTAGAAAAAAAAAGATTTATTGAAGGTCATACGAAGGATTCCAATAATGTTGTAATAGAATTGTCAATTAAAACTCAACAATATCAACATAGAGAATTTGTATTTTGAGAATATTTCAAATTGTTCAGCAAGTGGAAACGAGTAGTAACCATAACCGTATACGATGTTGTTAATATGTGTTCCGATAATCACCATAATTAAGAATTAGGGAATTATAAAAAAAGATGTTAATGAAATTTTATATTAGTACTTTGATAAATGGTCCATTTAAATTTTTTTTTTTTGTTATCAGGGTGTTGTTTGTTATGGAACTTTGAGAAAAATTCTCAGCTTATTATTGAAACAATTTCGCAATCCTGAATATGAAGCCTTAAATATTTATATATACCATAATACCTAATTTTGAATATTTTATTTTTTATTTGTCGAAAATGATATCAATCTGTCTCATGGAAGTAATTTTTTTAGGTGTAAAAATGTTTTGTTACTCACAAAAGAGAAAAAAAATTCTTTATCAAATAATTGATTCGAGGCTGAAAACTTTTCTGTGGTAATTGGCAAAATTTTGACGCATTCCAGAAATCGCAATCCTCAATTTGAGAAAAATAAATAAATAAAATTTTGGCCAAAAATAAAATCGAAGAACAAAAAAAAAATTGCACAGAAAAGTTTGCAAGTTTCCTTTTTCCAAGAAAATTTTCTCTCTTTTTGTCATCTTTTTATCGGGGATGAGTTAATTGTAAATATAGAAATTTTTCAATTATTTTTTTGGTTGTTTGCTTTTAATGAAATGGTTGGATAACTTCAATCGTTTCAATATTTTAGGGGGGGGGGGTTGATTTTTTTCGGGTTGGGTTTCAAAAACCAAAAAAAGAATATTCATATTCTTGAATTATTATTATTATTATATTATTATTGTTGTTTCAATATTATCAAAACAAATAAAAACAATATAGGAATGATAATTAAAAAACTTTTGATTGGTCTTACCTTGTGGCGATCCAGCTAACTCAGCAGCAGCAGATTGCATGGAATTAAAGTCTAAAAAGTCATGTAGAAAATGAGACATTTGCGTATTAGCTAAATTTAAGGAAATGTTTGAAATGTTTTATTTTATTACAAATTTGAAACGATTTTCATAAGTTTGATTAAAATTCCAGTAAGCAAACTTTAATCAAACATTAAGAAAATGGTCTCAAAAGCCATAACTCACTTGCTAGTGCAGCAGGATCAGCAGCGAGAGCAGCCATTGAGAAATTGAATGATCCCGGTGCGGGGAAAAGCTTATCTCCGGGTGACATTAAAAAAGGTGGCGCTGTATGATTATGTATACTGCCATCCATGTCATCCTCATGCGGTGAACTAAAATGGTATTTCAACCTGTAAGTGCACAGTTATCGTGTTTCGATTTATAACATTTGTCAAAATATATAAACATCAGGCACGTAATCAGGAAAGTAAATTTAATTTTGTATCTCTGAAATATTATTTACTTCGAGATCAAAATGACAGTCATCGGATAAAGTTCAGTCCCTGATCACGTCCCCGATTCGACTTATTTACCTTAGTTGTCCCTTCTCATTGACATTGCTCGGATGCATAATTTCATTTTCACCAACTGAATCATTACTGTGATCATTATCGGGAATAATGCTGTTGCTAACAAGTTCCATCGGTTCCGTTTTAACATCATCTGTTGATCGTGCGGGTGGTGAGGGTGTCAAGCTTTCCTTGTCAGTTGTCGAACCCAAACTACCACCGCCATTGCCATTTGTTGTCAAATTAATCGTTTCCTTCAAATTATGATTGTTACTGTTCGGCATGTTGTTATTTGTGCTCAGTGTGTTGTTATTGTTGCCTATGAATGATTAAAATTTAAATGTCAGAAACGTGTCAATAACTTTCTAAAGTATTAAACTTACTATTGGGTGTCTTGACATCAATACGATCAGTATCCTTAATGTGCGGGGACATGCTATTCATGTGCTGTTTCAGGTTGTTTGAGAAGTCCGTGGCCGTGATTTGTGGCATGTGGTTGATGATATCTAAATTGTTGTTGTTGTTGTTGTTATTAATGTTCGGTCCCATCATTACGCTATCAGGACGATGACGTTTCATTTGCAAATCATCTGAATGACATGAGCTGTTGCGTTCACGACGCATAGCAGCAGCTGCTGCAGCTCGACGCAATAATTGATTGACTGTTGCTCCTGAATGTGCTGGAAATTTGTAGAAAATTTTCATTTAATATGTAAGAAAATAAAGAAAAGAAAATCTTTATTTGAAATTTACCAGATGGATTATGCAAATTATTGAGATGTGGTGGCGGTGATGCGCCTTGCGGGAAGAGAGCCTCCTCAACCAACTTATCGGTGAAGCTTTGATGATGATTCAATGGAGTTCTGCCTCCCGATTGAGCCATACTTTGTACTTGAGCTAACTATAATTGATTAAAAGATTTCCTTTATCACCGTAAATAATTTCCTGTTATTGGCATTATTTAACTTACATTGTGAGTTTCTTCAGCTTGCTGCTGTGTCAATCCTGACACCCTTAGAACTTCAGCTGTTTTTAAGAATGAACTCAATGAGCGCTGATGAACATTAACTTCACCGTGATAGATAAATTCGACCAGTGCATGGAGGTCTGTGAATGCGACATCCTGCAATACAATAACCGGATGCTTGCATGGTGTGCTCTGGAGAATAAAAATTAAGATAAAAAATTCATCAGTTGCAGTTGCCAACAATTATTTCCATCATCATGATATTTGCTTCTTTCATATAAGGTTGAAATAAATTTATCAGTGAAAGACACGCAATAATAATTGCATAACGATGTCATAAGTAAAAGTGTAAAATGAATTAATGAAGAAAACTACTTAGCAAGTTGCATTTAATTGCTTTTCGGTCGCATTTTATAATTCAGTACTTTGAGCAAAGTAAAAAAAAATTCAAAAAAAGAATTCAAATTGAAAATTATTCGTCGAACTCAAAGGTTCAGACATGATAATTAGTAGAGCTACTATTTTCGAGGCCAATTAGCTGCCAAAAAAATAAAATTATCGCTGTCTAATTGCGAAAGGTTGGCCGAAAAGTGCAATAGTTTCAATTTGGTTTCTCTTTTTTTTCACATGCGACGGGTGCGAACGACTTCAATAATTTATTTAAATTGCATTCAGTCTAAATTATTGTTTGCCAGTTTAATTTTTTACAATTGTCGCGTGATGTTTTCAATATCATCGGTGAGTGATTAACGCACTGGGTTTTGCTAGTGTATTATACTGTCGACATAAAAAAACATTGCTTGACGCAGACCACTTGAAGGACACTTTCTCCTGCTATGGACCGAGCTCCGAGGCAATGAAACTTTCTTTATTGAAGTTTTACCGTCAAAAATAAAATATATATGATCAAATGCACATTTTTTCTTTGCAAAAATAAAATTAGTCACGTTATTTTGAGTGCCTTTGTTGTATGCGTTTTTTCTTTGCACAATCTGTCTGTAAATATTTAACAATTTTGACCCACTTTCGAGGACGACGATGGAAAGGAAAACATCTCGCCAGCGTGAAGTTTTTTTTTTTTTTTCGTTTGTATTTCGGTAATATAATTTAATGCGGTTGAAAATACATCTTGCTTGCATCAACTGACACACACGTAATCTGCAAAATGCTGCGCTGATGAAATTTAAAATATTTTTTTGAGACGTGCAGCAATTCCTGTAATTCATTTATTTTGCGCCATATGGAAATTTCTTACAAGCACTTTACACATTTTATAGTCACAGTAATGACCAATGATTGAATGCATCGTGTTGTTGATGAACAAACAGTCAATTGTATGTTACACAACGAGTTGTCTGGTTGAAAACGATTTAAATTGACACAATCAAAAATAGAATGAGCGAAATTTCTTTTGACATTTTTACTGTTGCATGTCCATGCAGGCACCGGTTATTTCAGTTTCTTAAAATGCCTTTCATAGACACCAACAAAAAAAATCCACGAGAGCTTTTCGAATTGGACAAAAAAGAAATTGCAATGGCGAATGAATAAATCATTGATTTGTGAAATTGCATATAATTATAGAATAAAAAATCGTGGCGCAATTGCACACACAAATACACCAAAATTGCACAATTCCTGGGCACTTTCATTATGGCCACACTGACGAATAATTTTTATTTTGCTCTTTCATTTCGCATAGCAAATTTCGTGCATTAAAAAATGATTATGCCCGAAAAAAAAAAGCTTTGCATAATCCAAGGCAGGAGGAAAACTGAAAATTTCATTTAAAAAAAAGCTGCAATTATCATTTGTGCACTTTGCCTACATACGAATTTCATTTTAGTTGTTGTTTCATCAATTTTTTTCATCTCTTGCCAATTGCACGCCCGCAAAAAAAATATATATAGGCATATGACGAGAGAAAATTTGTATACGTTTAATATTATTTTTGTGCATCAGAAATTACCAAAAATAATTACATTCTATTATTGTGTTTCATTTCTTTTTTTTTTTTATTATTTGGCCTCGAAATTGTGCAATTTATTCTTCTGTGCTTCTTTTCTGCAATTTATTTAATTTTTGCAAATCCCGGTTTGATTGTGGAACTGTAGAAAACACCGAAAAATTATATTACGTTTCGTGTTTTTCCACTTGCATCGAAAGGGTTTCAAACAAAGAAACAGATGTTTGACGACTTGGTGTGCTACTTAAATTATTGTCTTCATCGGATCTCGTAATTGTAACGGCACTCACCTTTAAGAGCTCACGAAAATATGGACTGCATGCTGACAGCACAACACGATGCGCCTTCAAACTTCTACCATCGCATGCCAATGTGACATCGACAAAATCTTCATCATCGCGAAGGTTCTCGAACGCTGAAGTTATGCTACTCTGATAATTGTTCCAACGCAGACAAAAATGTTGGGTGTCCACCATTTTGCTGGTATGACTGTTGTTATTATTTTCCTGAAATGAGATAATTAGAATGATATTGTATTATTAACAATGTATTGGTACTTGAATTTGGTTTAAAATAAATAGTAACTACGGCAACAAAGAAACAGACCAGTAGCCACCTGGAATTTCTTGTGTGGGTTTTTTTTACTCAGGAAATTGCGGATGAAGTTTCCACTGAAAACGTATTCAACAATTCCCTTTCCAAACTTGTCATAAGCTTTATTTTGTAAATTTCTAAAGCAATAATGCGACTGATTTAATTTATTCTCTAATCTTCTGAGTAAAAGTTCTCCAGGGAATGATGTTTCATTGTAAATCATTAAACAGGCTCGGATTCAGTTTTTCTTGTTATATTGTTGATTTTGAAAAATTCAATGTAATTCGTTCAAGAAAATTTCTAGTTTGATTATAAATTTAAAGCTTTAATCATATAGAAGCTAAAATAAATATTCAGACATTACTGATTGATGATTCCCACTAAGTAAATTAGTGAACAGATGCCATTTCATGATTATTGATTGTGATCTAGAAATTATTTGACGCCGCACAACGTGCAATTATTGACCTACATCCTCCAATTCGAACAGTAGTTCCTGATAATAGTTACACTATTTGAATTTCAATGTCATGACACAGCTAATTTAAGCGAAATATTTATTTGTACATGTGCTGCAACATTTTTCTCATTTCCCTACTCGCTACTGATTTTTTTTTTCACTTTCTATTTGCGATGTGCGTTTTGCATCCGCGCTCGACAAATCTAACCTTGAAATTTTCTTTGGTATTTATATTAGTTCTTTAAACTCAAAGGAAAAAAAAAATTCTGGCGACATCAGACAAAAACGTAGAAATGAACAGCAAAGTCAAGATCACAAATTTCGTAATTAAAGTATTTATAATTTTTTCGTCTATGCCGCTGCTATACAGAACGTTTGGGTTTTAGTTCTATAAATATTTCACTTTCCCTTTCATGTGATGCATTTTCTAGCGTGAAAAACTCACTTTTCGTATAAATGCCGAAATGAAATTTTCTCGCTCTCGATCTCTCTATATCTAGTCTGTACAAATATAAATTCTTCCTTACTTCTTTTTTTTTTAATACCCGAAATAAAACCGAGAATTTTTGCAATGATATGCGGAAATTTTCAAATAGTTCGTTAGCTAAGTATTTAATGTGAAAAGCTGAAATACACTTTTATAAATTAATTGAAGATTTCCTAATATAAAAATCCTTTAGAACTTCATTTTCCAAAACAAAATTTCGTATTATTCCCCTAAACGCGTGGGATTCTAAAAATATCCAATAAATTTTCAATTGCATACAACTACACTGTCAACTTTCATCGGCCGAAAAATAAGTTTTATAAATATATGTCCGCCCGCAAAAAAAAAAAATTGCAAATATCTCCCAATCCCTCTATACATCTAAAACTTGAGCAATTGGGGATCGGTTATGTAAACATTTCGCAAAATAGACTGACGATTTAAATTTTTTTTTTTGTTCAACCGAAAATAATCGTCGTGTGGAGTGACCTTGAAATTATAACAGCAACTATGCTTATGACGCTAGAAGATCATTAATTGATTATTTCTTTCTATTTGCCAAAGATTAGATGTAAAATATCAGAACTCTTTTTCTTAATATGGAATTCTGGGATTCGATGATGTTTTTTTATATTAAAACAATTTATATTCTAATTAATAAAAATTCCATAAAATATCAAATCTGCATGGTGCCGTGTGCTTAACCAAAAAAAACTGCATACAAAAAGATCAACACAAAGTCCAATAGCGTTCCCTAAACAAAAAAATAACACAAACAAAAAAAATTGTCTAAAAACAACAGCAAAAATCCTCCAGACTAGACTTCCACCACTACGAAGAACCGACCGAAAGAATCAAAATAAATTAATTTGCGCCTTTTACACTTTATTGCCCCATTCAACGAGTCGAAAGCGAAAAAAAAAATATTCGCGCAGACGAAAAAATATTCATTTGTCCAAACGACATTCTAGAGAATTAGACAATCTAAGATGAGCGAAAATAGTTTTTTTTTCCACTGTCTGGTTCCTCTAAATAACCTTGAAACACATTTTCGCGACTCGTTCCAGACAGCGTTCTACCCATATGGCTTATTAGCACATAGAACGCGTCATTCGACTAGCCAAATATGAAACTACTTAAATCGTTTTTAGTTTTTTTCGGCTTTGTTATGCATTAGTATTAGGTTCTTCTGTGCAAATATGAATGACAACAAGAAAATTGCTTTGCTTCTTATTATTGAATGCATGATTACTGGAGTGAGAATAATACTTGCGATGAATTTTGTAGGGTTAATAAAAATTTATAATTTATTTCAAAATTACGAAAATGGATTTCAGGAATATTTAATTTTATATTGCAAACCCTTGCAACAATTAGATAGGTTCCGTTAATTTGTTACGCAAACTAAGTTAGACGCACAGGGTTGTATTTGGTTTTTGCGATAATGTTAAGTATCACAATCGATGAGTCAGTGACTTGAAAATTGTAGACACACTCGAGTCGTGGTAAGAGAATATATATTATTCCAAAAAATATGATGAAACAAGAAGAAACCATCAAAATAAAGATCTTTGTCTGTAAATTATTTAACGTTCCAGTCTATGTGTACTATAGATTTTTTTTTTTTTGAAATAGCGACGGCAAAATAATAAATAACTGACACTATAAAACTTGCATTTGCAATACGAAGACAAAGAATAATTTTTAATAAATGAAAAGATGTGAATCGAATTTATAATTAACAAACTGAATGCGGTTTAATTTTGCATTTGTAATATTGGTCATTAGATTTCAGCCACCATATCAACATTTTTTTTGAGCACCCCATAAAAAAAAAACTTTTCTTCAACCGCGTCTGTCAATGACCGACGTGGGTATACAAATTTTAGCATTAATCCTGCTTATATATACACACAAACACATATGTTGTTTCTCCAATGCGACCGATTTAGCACTTTGTGCCTACTAATGCGACAAAACAAAAAAAAAAACTCCTAAGAAAAGGTCAACAAAAAATAAATAAAGACATAAACACCCTTCGTCCTTCCGACCCTCCTAGACATTTCCTCGTAAGAGGCCAGCAATGTGTTGATATCATCACAAGTGATTAACATATTTTTGTCTTCCATACCGACCATACATACATATGTATGTATATAGAACACCATCCTTCTGGCGGCACATCTGTGGCACAAAATAGAAGAAAAGGAAAGTAAAGGAATCAGACACATAAAATTGTGTATGTACGTACGGCCGAGAAGAGAAGAAAAAAGGAATCTGAGCTTTTTTCCTTCAAAGTCCAAATAAAACTTCCCCTCTCACTTACTCATGTATGTCTCACTTATACGTTTAATATATGCTTTTGCTTTCTTTTTTTTCAACCATAGAGCCGAAAATAATCCTTGAATATTGTGCATGATGCTCACGATGGCGATACGAGCGAGGAATGGAATGAGAAGTAAATTTGCCAACCAGAATAAAAATGGTTTAGGAGAAAAAATATTTCATCCCCCCAGTTTTTCACCCTTCTTAGCGGAAATAAGAAGCGCAGATCTATCTTTATATACATGAATACGTTTTGTTATGTATAATTCTCACCAAATGCTTGAATCATTTGCCGGTATAACATTTAACAGTGCTCTACTTTCCCTTGTATGCCAACACGGTTGCTTCTTGGGAAGTTCCGGGTGGGCTGATTGTTTGCTAAATGTTAATGTGGAGTGTGAGAAATATGAAAAGTCATTATCGTATTTTGCACCAGCCAGTGAGTCAAACAACCGACAAGCAGAAGGACGATGAAAATTTAGTGTGCGGTAAATGAAAAAAAAAAAAAAAAAGGATACAACAGAAAATTTTCCGCCCGCGGAAGTTTGTCTGTCTGTTCGTTTGTCATAAGATGCTTACATAAATTTTTGTCTCGCTCTCTCATTTCATGGTGATTTACCCGCTGATTCATCAAGAATACACCCTCTACAACATTGAATGAATATATAGAATCTTCCACGTCACGTATACATAAAAAACAATTAAGAAACAGCGCGGCGGCAAAGTGAAACATAGAGAGAGAAAGAACATGAGAAACGAAAAAAGGTCATGGTCGAGAATTGTAATTGAAAATGTGATTACACTTCTTCTTGCTGTGTTAGATTATTTGTATAATAGAAGGAGCTTTTGTGGATGTCCTCAAACAATTTCCAGTCGACATTTAGTATTTCTTTTGTAAGACAAGTGGCAAATGATGCGGAATGTCTTCATTGCTTCCAAGCATTCGGAGCAAAGATTAACACTGTCGTTACTTTCAGTTGACTTTGTTTCAACATTTTACAATTGTAGCAATTGTATCTGGCTAAGCCGAATGCATAAGTTCTACAGTATGGACAGTTAAATATTTTTTTATATTAAAGCGTGGCAAATATTTACATAGATAACACACAATTAAGAAACAATTTTGGGTTAAAAGACATGAAGTCGCGTCAAAACAAAAAATAAATGCACTTGACTTATCAATGAGAGTTCAGCAACATCAGCTAGACTTGTAAATTTGTTATTTAGACACAAATAATAAAGTCACCAGACCAAATCGGTAATATAAACGGAGGGCACAATAATGATGTATTTTCCCGAAATGTGAAAGCACTAAAAAAAAAATTGGTAGCACGTATAGAACGAGACCAGTGTACGATGACATTAGAGACGATGTTTGGCATGTAACATTGTTGTTGGAATAGTAAAAGTAAAGTTGCAAAAAAAAAAGTTTCACCCACATGTGAGCGCGGACATACATACACACGTTTGATAGTCTGGCTACGTTCTCTATGTACTGACAAAAAAAAAATATTATCTAACTTTATTTTAAGTTTCTCCTCCACATGTGCGACGTGATATGGCGATAAAGTATGCAACAGTTCAATTTGCGACGAGCGATAAACATTCACACTCACTCTCCATCTCTCTCTCTCTCTCTCGCAGCCACATACACACACACGTTTTTAAAAAATATCGCTGTGTTTGTAATTCTTTGATTCGGAAAAAGGAAATTCTTTTGTGTGTCATGGACGCTACTTATAAGCTGATGAAGAAGCTTGATTCTATTTATTATGTGAATCAATTGTTTTAAGTGGAATATAACATAGATGATGCGAATAGTTTTATTTATTGTTTGAAGGAAATTTATTACTATTCCTCATAATTCCGACACCTGACAGAAATTATTAATAAACTTATTTGATGATATCACTTTTTCAATAACAAAAATTCCTAAACATTGTAGTAGAAATGAGAGCAAGCAATATGCATATTTTGCAATGCAAATAAACAAATCGCCTGAAGTCTTGTCACCCATATTCGGAGTATTATTCTCTGAACAATTCCATGATCAAGATCAATGAAAAATCATACATATGAAAATGGAAAGCGAATGTGGAAGAAAAAATGTATGAATTTTCTGAATGAAAATAAAAAAAAAACTCATGTGAATCTCGAGTACATCGCATCCGAATGTACATAAAACATTATGTTGAGTCAGCGAATATTCCATTGCTATTCGTTTTGCGGAGTGAAGTGATATATGTATGTGAACAAGCGATGCGCTTGCATGGAAGCAGAATTTGTTTTCTACACATTCAAATGCCATTTATAATCTCGTCACCATGTATAGCATGCAGCAAGCAGTAGAGAACGGCTATGCATGACCTTCACCTTAACCTAGTGACAGTCTCTCGGACGAGCGGTCGATTGCCTTTTTGCTCTACACTTATTTTTCAAAAAAAAAAAAAAAATATCTCTCAGTTTTATATATATTTATTCGTGTGCTTTCCATGTGTTGTGTTTGTCTGTCCGATGACTTCGGTTAGATGCATGATAAACTTTTCTAATGGGTGGAAAAAAATGTTGCTGCAAGCTTAGCGCGCTTGGACAAAATTGAAACTGGATTGCAAAGAGAACAGCGTGTCAATTTAATGCAAATGTTCAAAACATCTCACAAGCTTCAGGTCTCAAGAGGAAACATTTTGATGGAAAGGAAAATTCTTCGATTTTTTGCAGCTATTTTTAATGCGACTTTGAAAATATTTTCTCGAACTAATGAAAGTGAAACTTTTTTTTTTTTTGGGTTGTTTGAAAATTTAGATTTCAGTCGCAATTAATGAAATCTTACTAAAAATAGAGAATTTTTTATTTTATTTTTTATGGACGAGTCATTAATTATACTGTGTGTAGCGTTACAGAGATAACCCCAAGTTCGCAAACAGTTCAGCTCTATGAATACACAACTACGCGCTCCGTCATCAGAGTGCTGGTTTACGTGCATTTTTAAATGGAAAACACAATCAAATGAAAACTAAGCTTGACTTTTTCTTTCTTTTTTGTGTTTTTATGTGAATTTTTGTGATAAATTTATCAGCTGTTCGTTTCTGATGCGGCTTTCTAAACAGTCGCGGTGCTAATCTGTGATAAGTTCTCACGGCCTGCCAGAGTTTACTAAAATTATTGCATATTTTGAGGCTACTTTCTGGATTGATTATATAAATTTTGCATAATTAAGTATTCCTTTTCAGTCTGCAAGGAATAGATTGCATGGAGCAGCACAAAAATAAATATTTCGTTGATTTAATAAAATGTTTCATCTTTCATTCAGTTATGTTTAGTTTCTCATAGTTTCTTTTGCACAATGTTTTCAGTCGGGACATGTTTACATTCCAGCGCTTCAGACAGAACACAAAGAAGAATGCTTCATCGATGAGTTCATTTTGAATATACATTCTCTTTTTTATATGCCCGGGCTAGTGTTCTTTTCTTTCGTTGAAATATCAAACAACATTGAAACATAAATAATTAGTTTAAAAAAAAAATGTAATACATTTTGAGTAAATTTTAGCTGCATCAGCCAGAATATTCTCGAGAGCCAATAAGCCCTTTTTAAGTTAACGAGCTTCTCTGCAGCAGACTATAATTAAATAATTTCCATTTGAAGGAAAACTAGAAAAAAAGTTTTTAAAAGTCATCATGCAATTCATTCAGAATGTTCAACTCATTTCTCATGCAAATCATTTACATCATATAAAAAAAAACCCGGTCGTGAGGAAAACTGTGAAAGTTTAATTGATGTTAAAAACAAGTACTTTATCTGCATTGAGTCTATAAAGTGCCACGGCAAAGCTCGTAAATTTTTAGTTTTACATAATAAAAATGTGGCATATCATGCAGCAAAATTACATTTTTGCCTTCATTTTTTTTCCTGGGGAAAAGACGTGAAAATTGTTTTCATTTTCTTTCATTTTTTTCCACAAAAAATAAATGGTGGAAAATTAGGATTCATAACTCAAATGCACGAATTGTTTGGGAAAAATAAAACAACATTTATTTTTCGAGGCCCACAATTTAAAGCGCTGCATTCAGAAGCCCTTCTTAATTAGCATGAAAATGCATCTCTAGCCGCGGGGATTCTCATCACATTTGTGAGAAATCTGGTGTTGTCTCGTGATCGTATTCATCAAATTAACGATTTGGTTAACAAAAAAAATTGCCGGCGAACTCGTCAAAGAAAAAAGATAAAAGTTATGAATGGGAGAAAAAATCGCGTGATCAAATGTATATTTGATAAATGCACAATATTTAATTTTTTTTTGTGTGCCTCCAGAGAAAGGCACCGTCCTTTTTCCAAACAGAACAACAAATTATTACGGAAGTGATAGTTTTTCATTCTCAATTTTGTTGCCAATGTTCTGTCGATTTAAATCTTAGAATTGATTAGGTTTATATATTTTTCGATAGCATAGTTTGACAGTTTAATTTAATGCAGAAAATTCAAAATCGAATCGCGGACTCACGAGAAACATCACCGAATATAAAAAAAAAACTAATAAATTTGATGTTGACACAAATGATATTTTACTTTGATGCGTATTTGTTTTAGATACAGTTTAGTAAGGAAATGTTTAATTATCAGCAATATCTGTTTTCTAACTAAGTATTTGCGTCACTTTTTTTTTTTTTTGTAAAGTTTTTCGTTAATTTTTTTTATTTAAACAGATATGTCAGCAGGTGTAGTGATAGTTCCTAAACCTGAAATGTTTCAATTTTTATGACGCTTGTTGACAGTTATATTGTTGTTTTAATTTAGAGCAATTGCACAACTGCAATAAAATGCAAAAGGACAAAAAAAAATTAAGGAAAAGTGAACGTTAATGCACAAAGTTTGATACCACAAATCAAAATATTTATAGACTGTAGATAATTATTATTTGGCATTGAAACTTTTGCGAATTTTTATTTTTACTGGTCGCTCACAATGATAAGTTCCTAATTTTTTTTTACTTTTGCGAGTCAGTGATAAGAAGCAAAAATACACAAAAATTGTTCTTTGCACAACTATAAAACTTTTAGCAGATAGAGAAGAGGAAAAAAATGAATTATTTTTGGATTTTTTTGTGCGTATGTATGTTCGGGTTGCTATTTTTTTTCGTCTAGTTGAATGGCGATAGTCCAAAAATAATCGCGTTTTACTGCAGAACTATGTGGCAAAATCTTATTTGAGGCTTTTTTTTTTGTTTTCTTCTAATTTTTGCTAGCAATCATTTTAGATTGTACAAAATTTCATTTCTCGACAGTGATGATGACGATAATGATGCTGGCTGCTGCTTTGGGTCCCCTTTACTGAATTCGTGAATAGAGTTGAATTCTAATCTTGTTGCCAACATTAAAAAAAAAATTATAATTTTGTGGTTCCAGCAATTATTTTTTGGAGTGAAAGATTCAATCCGAGAGAAATGCAGAGGACGCAAATAAATTTATCAAGAAACAACACAGCGACATTAATAAAAATATACATTCATAACGTTAATTTAAGAACACTAGTAGATACACCAAATGCAGCTCTGATTTTTCCATGCAATACAAATCGATTCAAACAAATCGCGTCTGTCTTTTTCTTAGGTACTTCTTCTTGGTCGCCACTCAAAATATTGAGATTTCTTAGAGTAGACGAAAGGGGAAAAGAAACTCGAATAGACGAAAACAGCAACAAAGACGACGATTGCATATATGGAACAAGCGCGGCCCCGTCAATGTGTGTTCAGGGTCATTCTAAACAATTTGCACGGTTTTTTTCCGCCTGCCCCGAATTTTTTTTTGAGCGAATTTACTCGATTGCGATAATGATAAAAATAGTTATAATTACCTCAAAAAAAAAATCAATTCTTTCTTTTTTTGCACAAGTTCCCGAGCTGATTTCACGAGCGGCGTTTAAATTCGATTAGATGATTTATTCCTGAGTGTGATCAATTTTATAGTTTTAAATGTTGTTGCACCAACTTTTGTATAAAACTGTGATTTTAGTGTTTATCGTGTGATGGAGACCAGAATCAATAAGTTAATTTTTGTACTTGCTGTTTGTGAATTGGCTCACACGAATGACGAATTCATATCCCTTTGAATTCATATTTAAACACTTTGGCGAGCAAATGTCTAATACAACGTTTGTCAATTTTTTTCTTTCTTTTCTTAATTACTTTTGCATTTAATTTGCTTTTCGTTAAGTGAAAAAAAAAATTAGTAAAATCACAATTGAACAAAAATGCACACGATCAACCAATAAAGCTAATTTCAGGCTCACGCTTTAGCATTAAATTATTATTTTTATTTCATGTAAAGTTTTTCGCTGGTTTTTTTGATGATAACAAAATTGGACAATATTGGTCACTTCAATGCAATTAAATAATGTCAAAGTATATGATGATATTTCACGATCGCGTTAATTGATATTTTTTTTTGTGTGTTTAAACTGCAATGAAACACTTAAAAAATTAAAAATTTGCACATACAAGAATTTTTCTTTAAGTTTTCTCTGATAAATTTTCTTTTTCTATCTCCCACTAAGTTCTATTCACTCGAGATGTGTGTTACCGTCATGCCGGTAATAGACTAAATGACTAAGTCAGCGCGGGCCGCAAGTGCAACGCTGAAATGTTCTTGGATTTTAATCTATCTCTGATGAATAGCGGGGCCAAACTAAAAAAAATATATAAAAATGTGCTGTCGGGCCAAACAATATTTTTTTTTTTTGTTAGTCGAAGGATGGAAGTTTTTTTTATAAAAAGAATTCTTATTTTTTTAATGTGTGTATGTTTCGTGTAGAAGTGTACAAAAAAAAAATTCGCGGCACACATTCACATTACGAAGTGTATCGGGTCTCGGGCAAATGTGTAGTTTTCGGCAGTAACAGTTCATGAATGTTAGATGATAGTAGTTTTTCGCATATGATTCTTGATAAATTTTTTTTCTTTCTTTTTTTCTTTATAAAAATTCCGAATGAACTGTGATGATGCAAAACACATTTTGATGGAAACTTGTGGAAAACATTTTCATTTTTTTTTTTTTTGTCATAAATATTTATTTTTAATTTCACGCCAAATTTAGAAAAAAAAAGAAATGTTATCAGAGAGGGCTCGCAGTGCAAATTTTTCACAAGAAAATTAAATCAAAAATATTTTCTCACTTTATAGAAAGGAACAGAAAAAGAAAATCTAATCAAACTGTTGATATTACGAATGATATATCCAAAGTCACAGTCAAAAGGAATAGACTAAAAGAATCCGAGAATTCGCGATGAAATGCGTTGTAATGAACTGAAGTCAAGTGTATGACTAAATCTCACTTCCACTGATATTTCCTAAAATATGATTCTATATATATATATAATAATTTATATATATATTATACTTTTTTATTCCACAAGAAGCACAGACTAATAATATCGTTAAAAAACTATGTGTATGACCGCGGCGTATGGCGGTTAGAAATCTTTTGCCGAATCACAACCAGAAAAATCGTATTCTGCTCTGGCTGTTTTTCCAGCAGTTAATACATAAAAATTGCTATGTATGCTGCTGCTGTGCCATTATATAAATTCACATTTTTTTGGGACTCCGAGAGTTTTATACATTTTTTTTCTGCTGCTGCTGCCGCCGCTCTCTCTTTCTATACACTGACAGCAAAATATATTTCTAACACCGCCTACACGCGAAATAAAACCCCCCGAAAAATGCTATTCTATTCAGCACACAGCACAGAACAGTACAAGTTTTAATGGGGGTTTGTTGTTGCTGCTGCTGCTTTTATATTTCTCCCTCTCATCCTCATACCACATCAAAATTTTTCGCGTTGGAAAATTTTTGAAAATGTTTTTTTCCACTGCGGGTGGTTTGGGGTGGGCGAACACAAAAAAAATCTCCCTAAAAATATAATTCACCCTTATTTCATATTACTAGTAATATAGACGGAACAAATACACACTTAAAACACCATTCAACAGAGCACTTATACATTTGTAGATGCTGCTGAGAGATCCTCATCATCATCCCTTAGACTCTGACATAAAAAAATATATAAACAGCGGTGGTGGTACATTAGTGTATGATGTGTATCTAATACAACATTACTTTGGCAGCAGCAACCACCATTCAAAGCCATTACTTTAGTTTTTCTAACAAACACTCACACACACACAAAATATTGTATACTCCAATACCACCATAACAATAACAACACATCATCATCATCATCGCTGGAAAAACTGAGAAAAAATCACAAGACGCGAAACGTTCTTTTTCGAGGGTGGAAGGATGAGTAGTTTTGATCGGGTTCGTGGGTGGTTTTGTTATTGCTGAAAAATAGCGGCAAACACGAGGGATGAGGAAAGAAGAGAGGGAAAAAATTGTAAGAGAATTCGAAAAGAGAGAAAGAGAGAAAGCAAGTGCACCCTCATACCATCTGATGTATTATCAATTATTATACAACTTTTTTTTGCCAACATTTCTTTCTAACGCGAGCACACGAGGCGTTAGGCGCATTAGAATGTCTCGAGGATGATGAGGGTGGTGACATTTGATATTTTCGATAACATAAAAATCATATTTTTCCAACTATACCAGCAGTTGCGTATTGATGACTACCAAACTATAACAAAACTTTTATCTTTCTTCATGAATGGCGCGATGCCTAATCAATAATAAATGCTGAAAGATATTTTTCTGATACATAATCTGGGCTATAGTTGCTGCGAAACAACTGTGATGCTTAGAAGTGAGAAAGGAGCATGAACATCAATAAATTAATGAAAACGTATTGTTGTATATCATGAAGCATTCGAGTGAATTATGGATGTTTCGTCCTTTTTATTATATCACTCGATATAAACTAAACATTTATGTGTGTAGCTATATGTAGGACAAAACTATCCAACGTTCCATAAAAATAACTCTTATTGCTGCTATAACGATGGATTGAATAGATGTATTATTACTGCTACTTCTTCTTGATGACTTTTTTTGCTGCTGCTGCTGCCTTCTAACATTCTCAACGCTCCTTTTGGCACAAACAACAAGCCAGGCAGCGGCAGCTATAGCTGTTAGAGTGGAGCGAACATAAAAATAAAATATATAGCCGTCTATATAGCAAGTGCTCAGGGGTTGTTGGGATGCTGTAATATTATTTTCTAACTC
The DNA here is from genome assembly GCA_018397935.1 of Propsilocerus akamusi. Classification (NCBI taxonomy): domain Eukaryota; kingdom Metazoa; phylum Arthropoda; class Insecta; order Diptera; family Chironomidae; genus Propsilocerus; species Propsilocerus akamusi. Next base: position 6,772,543 of record CM031470.1, on the reverse strand, counting down.
CCCATTTTTAGTTGAAATTTTGTAGCAAATAATTTTTTTCAACATTCGCGATGCGCACTAACACACACACACACAAAACAAATACTCTTACACCACTAAAACACGAAATGAAATAAAAAACTGCGAAAAAATATGATAATGTATACGCTTATTTTTTTATTTTTTATATTCTTTTTTTTTCGGGGGGGATGTATGAGTTTGTACTTTTTATTTTGTTCCATTGGCATGGCAGCATCGGCAACAACATACAAAGCGCGCAAGAGGGTGGTATAAAGGGCGAAATCTCTGAAAAATTCTAACCCACACTTTGTGTACTATTTTAATTTTTATACTTTTTATTCATTTCTCATTTTTACAGAGCGCTGAATTTTCTTTCGTTAACGATTTTTTTTTTATAAAACACACTCCCTAATCCGAAACTCGTTCGCGTTTTTTTTTTCTGTGTTTGCGATGAGATGAGGGTGCATTTAAAATTTGAGGTTTGAGGCAAGATTCCGCTTTACCAGCCACCTTTTAATCTTTTTATTTTCAGGATAAAGCATACAAGTAGCGTCACTAAGCAAACGAAAAGTTTCACTCATTCCACGCAAGGGGTTGGATTCATTGAAATTTGTAAATAAAAATAATTAAAATTAGTATATAGGAATTGAAGAATTTTGAAAATGCCTGTCAAAACAAAATTTCAGTGAATCGCTCCATATTTGAGGAAATATTTTTAAGAAATTTTTTCTCGAGATTTTGTTTTTTTCTATGTTGTAAAAATCATATTAAAAACAACAGCTCTGAATTTTGCTACATATTTATTTTACATTATTCGTATAATAATTAGATGGTGAAAACCTTTAAGCTGGCAGCAACTTTCGATTGTCACTCACTCCAAATCTTCAACCCCACAACCTGCAAGTAGCACATAAAATTTTGTAGAGCATTCTCAGGAAATTTAAAGAAAATAAAAATTTTCGAAATTGGAAGCCGTAAATAATACGTCAGCAATTACGAATGGAAAGCAAGAACGGGACGCTCATTTGGTGATGTTTTGTGAAGCAGTAATCGAAAGAAAGTCATAAATTTTCATCTTCAAGATATACATTCAATATATGTATGTAATTGGACATTGTAAAACGACAATAAAAAGAATCCCCCGATTGCAGCCCTAAACCTGTAAAAAGCATGAAAAGAAAAACATATCTAGTGCTTTTCACAATAACTTTCGAATATATACCAAGAAATGAAACAGAAATGTTCTTTCCAAGAGAGTAAAAACAACTAAAATTTTTGTGTGTATCGTGAAGCATAAAACAAAATATTGTTGATGTACATTTTTAAAACGACGATGAAACATATCTTTCGGGCGGTTTTTTACTGGTTTTCTATTCATTCTTCGGTTCTTTTCTGTGTTTTTTTTTTCAGGAGGGAAGAATAGTGGAATGGTAGAATTTCAGTCTATAATATTGTTTCTTTGTAAAAAAAAAAAAATTCGATTGTGTCATGTATCGACTAGAACAAAAGTGTTGAGTTGTGAATATTTCATCCAACTGCATCATAACGCAATTTACTTTGCCATTAGTTTAGCAAGAATGGAAGCCTTTCTATATTCGATACTGTACAACATTATATATATATTGTAAAAAAATAAAAATATATTTTATTTCGTGCTTTATGTCCACAATTTTTCTCGCGAGATGAAAGTGCGCAGAAATTTTTTTTATGCTCGCAGGATACACATCGCTTGTGTATAGGTATGTGTGTTTATGTTTAGCATTGCAATTAAAAATTTATTATATTTTTTTATATGATGGAGCGCGCAAATTTTTAACAGCACCAAATTTTATAGATTAATAAAAAAAAATTCACATTTCGGTAAGAAGGAAACACATACACACATAACTTTTGGAAATTTTTATTCGCATTTTACAGCAAGTAATAGCAGGAGCAGCAAAAAAAATTTATAAGAAAATATCAAATTTATGGTGCTGGGTTTTATAATTTTATGCCATTTGCGAAAGAAATTTTGCAGCAATATAAAAACCCGATAGAGAATTTCTTTATGTTACGACAAATTATCATACAGAAAAAAAAAATGTAATTTTCTGTTTAGTTACAGTGTTTACAGCATACAGGACTGCAGTAGTTTCTTGTAGTTTTTCCGGCTTATGCCAATTTTTTTTCTACATTGCGACATTTTTTTAGAACTGTAATGAATTTTATAGCATCATAATCCCTGCTATATGTATTGGTATAATTTTTACATCATTCGGAACAAAAAGCCAAAGGACACTGAATGATAAAGATAGAAAATCCTTACTGAAACGAAAGGAAACTTCATATTGCGGCATGGCAACTGATGCGGGCTGGAGGGTGATTAATGTAATGTATTCAATATAGTGAAGCATTTTTTTTCTATTTTAATTTTTTTTTTCTTCTTTACATCCTTTGGCAAGGATTTAGCGCAAAAAAGGGTTGCAAAATTCATTTGAGTGGAAGGCCGATGAATGAAAATAACCTGTCTGCTAGCGACATGGAATGTCGAGGTGCTTCATAAACTGTTATTCAGAGATGTATTGCGGCAATTTCAACTCAATACATTTCAGTTCATCAAGTGTAATTTATAACAATTTCCTGTTGCAAGCAAACCATTTGGAGCTTCATGATGTGAATTAATAAACAATCTAAAAACTATTTGACTCCTATCACTTTTCCATTATCACATTCAATCGAGTTGATTAGGTTCGTATGAATATAACTATGAGAGACTGCAACAAAATGTTATCTTGTTGGTTTATTAAATTGCACAAACAAATAATTAACGCACAATAAACATAAACAATTGTTAACATTCTGACTATAAACACACTATTGGTGAAAGCAATAATGGAATTTATAGAATGCCTTTTACCTAACCTGTTGTTTGGCCATCCACTATGACTATGTGGTTATACAAGCCAACTATTTATTATTAAACATCGGGTCTGATCATTATTGCCACGTTATTAATTCAAATTTTGTGATGATGATATGCTTTCGCAGCCATTTAGAGATGGAATGTGTGTCAGAAATATATCGATCAATGAATTTATAAGACCGAGACTGCAAAGAAGCTGTAGAAAATCTTTATAAATTGCTTCATTTCAAATATTTAAATTAAATATTACACTTAGAAGCACATTTGTCAATTTCCCTATATTTTGCGCCATTTTTCCCTTCGCCACGCCACTTCTCGACCCTTTTGCTTTGCATTCTGTTGCCAAAAGATGTCTCGTGATTTTTCTCTCCTTTTTATTATATTTATATTTTTCATTTTAATCTGACTTTCTTCTTGATATTTTTTTTTTTTTACAAGAAGAAACATTTTCCCAGTTTTCAGTGTAATTTTAGTTATGAAAAAGTTTTTTTTTTTTATATTCAAGATTCATCCACCCCGTCGAACGTCCCATTCTAGCTGCCTGCTTCCTTTCCGATATTTTTATGTGCTTCTTTGCTATATTTTTCCTTGAAAGATAAATAGCACAGCAGCGATGGTATACTTATAACTTATATCTCTCTACAAATTTTTCGTGAAGAAGTTTTTCGCTTCCCTTAATCTAATCCCCTCTATTGTTTGGCATGAGGGCGGTTGTTGCTGGCTGTATACATTTTTCATAAGATATCGTTTATAGTGTTTCCAGATTATATGAAACTATAGTTTGCCAGCTTCGTTGATGGTAATTTTTTTCCATTACAACCTAGCTACAGTACCAGCATCTCCAAAGTTATCTTTTTATGCCTCTTTTCCGCGCGTATAATAATAAAAAAATGAGAAGGGAAGTAAAACTTATACATTAAAAACAGCTATATGCGCTCTATAAAATTTCCATTTTAATCTATTCTAACAAGTGCGTACATACATAAAAATACTTTTTTAAAGTTTCCACCATCTTATACACAGCATGTCGAGGGTGAGCCCCGTTTCGCGTTTATATGTATTGCCTTATCAACGGTAGTTAAATTTTTTTTTACACAGCCGAGGATGATGGAAAAAAAGAAAAAGAATCCTTGAATGTGAATATAGCGTTAGATATTCTCCAATTTTTATTTTTATTTTTTTTTTTCTCTAACAACATCCTAACTTTTGTTCCCATCCCATCATCGGATACTTTTCCATTTTCCACTATAGGAAGAAAAAAAATCGGCACGAAATGAAAGCAGAGTGAAAGGCAGTGAAACTTAGAAAACATAGCAAGAGGCAGACATCATATCGTTTATTGTATTATTCGGGAAATTTTACAACCGTTATAGCCTGGAATAGAGGAATGAGTGCCATCCGCATCGTACAAATACAAACGGTTTTTTAGTAATAGAATTTTTTTTTTCTTCCTAAAGATGAAAAAAATGAGCCACCCGTGGACGGGAGTATGAGGTGCCGAGGAAGGGCGGTAAACAGAGAAAAAAAAAATCATAAAGACTTTTCTTATTTTAAAAAACGATTCGCTCGTTTTTTTTTTTCAAGGATATTTCAAAGCGCTCTCTGTAAATAGGAGGAGGGGAAGTTGAAGGCAAGTTTTAGAGCGGTGGTTATCGAGTTGCGTGGGATGAGGTAGTGAGGGATGAGAATAAAAAGCAGTAATATTATAGTGTGTAGAGATATAAAAATAAAAATGTACTTGTATTTTTTTTCTTCATACATTTTTACAATACACCCCACTTCGCATTCCTCATTCCTTAAAATGTTCAGCTTTGCTATCATAAAAATAGGAAACGAAGGAAGTAGATTGTAATGTAAGTGGAATATCACCCAGTTAAAAAAATTTAGTATAGCGCTGCCAAATGTTTAAGATGCTGTAAAATTTTTCATCCATTTCGCATTGTGGTATGAGACGTTGGTGGAATGGCTGAATTTTTATATTTCAGAACGTGGGTGAGTTTTTTTTTTATATTTTCTTGAATAGGGTGAAATATTAGGATGATAATAGTTACTATGGATGGAGTAGTATTCGTATACACGTCTCGTAAAATAAGGCGAAATAAAAAATGTACAATGATGATGTAAAGAGCTATATAATTTTTTTGGGCTTGCGCTTGAAAAATTTATAAAAAAAAAAGTTTATGTAATTTTTTATTTGAGATTTTTATGTCTTCTCATTTAATATTTGTAATCGGGAGGGTAAGAATTGTATTGATTTTTATTTTTATGTTTCGCGACTGCTCCTGATTTCTTTTCTCTCAATGTTTGTGCTACTTTTTGACTATTACAGAGAAATAACAAGTTTCCTTAAAACTTTGTGATAGTTTTCAACGGTGACATCACGTCGCTATGGTTGAAAGTTAACTTCACAGAATGACTTGATTGAATATACATTCACATTGTTAGATCGTTAGCCTTTGCAAACAGCCCAACAAAAAACTCGCATCTCGAACATGTTGTTATTCAAAGAGTATCTTTTAAAACATTTTTTTATGTTTGCCACCCATTCTTCGCTGCCGTTCTGTGTTTGTCAGCCAGCCGACAAAAAAAAGCTCGCGAAATTTTAGACGATGTAATATTAATGGTGGGTGGCAAGAAAGAATGATGATGGTGGCTGGTTGGGTGCCCATGTACAAATATATTTCGCTTTTTTTTCGCGGCCCCGCTTTGCCTACATATGATTTGAAAGCCGCGCATTTGTATGTGAAAGAGCTTTATACATATTTTATAATAATAAAAAAAAACTGTTCAAATAATAATGTGAAAGATGCTTTACCGTATAATAGAAATATATGATATAGCATTGAAGACTGTTCAACCAGTGGTGGAACTAGAATATTTCTTCATGATTGTAAAAGGGATTCTCGGCACTTAGTAATTTGTATCACCTCCGTCACTGTCGCACTGAATACGAAACATACGCGCAGCCAAAGCACGAATATGTACACACATAAATGTATAATGTACACACATAATACCTTTTTATATTTCACTTTTTAATGTTTTATAGCGCGCGGGTAGATCTTAGCAAAAAAAAAAGTTAGAAAAAGAGAATCTCATACAACAAATTTTTCATGCTTTTGCATTTCTCATACTGCTCATAACATTTGAAAGTGTGATCAAAAAACGTGTAGGTGGAACATGAAGGAAATTTCACTTATAAGTCAATTAATTTGCTATCAAGGGGTTGTCGTAGCAACTTTATTTGATGTGCAGAATAAAATATTAGAAATTATTATTTTGATTAAAAAATAAAAAAAAAATCAGAAAAAAGCCATCGAAAGTTTCTATTTTGGTGAAGACAAGAACGTGTTGTGATGCTGATGAAATTCTGTATCAGGTTTTCAACAAAAGAAGAGTGTGTCAATGTATTTTTTCTTATTCATTTTTCTTAGACACATCTTTGAAGTAAATATAAAATGCGAAAACATCCTACAAATGTACACGGTTAAGCAAAAGAACGAGAGAACGAAAGTGGGTGGGGAAAAATTCTAAGGAACAGCATGCACGACCTTGATTTCAATTTATATTTTGTCGGTCTCACATCCATAAAGGATATGTCGTGTGAATACACAACAAATGATGTCGTTTGCAGTAAAGGGTGACAATCTGTCAGTTGATAAATAACGTCTTTGAATCTAAACAACGGTTTTAAAGAGTTTTTTGACAGTATCTAAAAGGTCTAAGTTGGTCGATTGAAAAAATTGATATGACTGCAAATGTCTTAAAACAATCGTTTATGGTGCAATTTTGGATTCCTGGTGATTATATGTATCTCTGTTGATTCAACAGAAAAATTAAATTCATCATTATTATATTATACATTCAGTACGTTACAGAAAGGATTTGAAAACATTGAAAATTTCATAACATAATATTTTCGAATGTGTACCCAAAGCTAGACGCGTCATTGAAAGGCATCTCGCCTCTTCACAACGCTCATCTTGTTTTAGGTGGAAAGTAATTTATTCAAACCTCCCCATTTGCTAATACAGCACAAAAAAATATACCCAAAAAAATATATATAAAATTAAAAATATATTTTTCATCATACGGCTTTTTGGATCCGCAGCGCTCTTGAAAAAAAAAAGTTTGCTCGCGTATGAGATTATGCTTAATGTTCAAAAAATTCATGTTTAATCATTAAAAATACATTTCATGAGTATGGAGGATAAATTTTATGAAACATTTTATGCCATAATATGGCAAAATTTATATACAACCACGCATATAGTTAAATATATTTCAATTCAAATCTAACCACTCGTTATTTGAACCAACAAAAAATGTAGCTTGCAAATGATTATGAAATTACATCGGCCGCACTTGCAAAAAAATCGCTCAGGTAACACTAAAAAAAATTTTTTTAGGATCAGCAGCATAGAATGTTACAACTTTTTGTGCTGTTAAAATATGTAAAGTTATATTATTTTTGTTAGTATAATTTTTGTGCAGAACTCGCTGCTATTTATTTTTTACTCTCAAAATGAGACTTGAGTTTTTTTCTGTTTCACCGATTTTTCCCGTTTTTTGGTGGAATGTTATTCTTTGTGTGGCTCCAACATAAAAATACAACACATAAAATTATATTTTCTATTTCACTCTTTTCTCCCACTCACCATCCAAAATGAAGAACCAACCGTACAAAACCATTTTTATTTATTTATTTTGTTTTATATGTTTTATAATGATCTCTCTCTAAAGAAAAAAACTTTTCCGTCCCTACAGAATATAAAAAAAAACTGAATAACTCTACATCGTACAAATATTAAGCACCCTATCGAACCATTGCAAAATATTTCTTAAGGCTCAGGAAAATCACATTTTTAGAAGATGTGAAAAAATTAAAGAAATATCTACTTTTAAAATTTTACCTATGAAGCAACAAAACATAAATAAAAATAAGGGTGCATAGGCAGATAGAAGTGGAAAATCACAATGAAACTAGTCCTGGATTATTGTCCTATTTTATAAGAAAAACAAATATCTCAGAAAATTGTTTTAATAAAATTCGTAAAATGCAAACAAAAAAAATTTGATTCTACGTTCATAAGTTTAAAACTCATACTTGTTAATGTTACTAATATAATTCCAAATTTGACGTTAACGGCAAACTTTTGCAAGTGCTCTCTATTTTAATTGTCACCCTGTATGACCGCGAATATTAGACACAATAATTATGCATGTATACATACAAAAAATGTAAATATGTCCGTGAAATTTTGCGTCTATTATTTCTTATCAGTTATTAAAGTATATTTTTTATTCAGATGATAGTGGTGTTAATAGTAACAAACATTTTACTAGTAAATAGTTAAAATACAACAATCGCTTTCAACTCCATGAACAAATCATCAAGTAGAAATTATTTTGATATATATTTGTTTAGACATAAAATTTCAGCAATATTAGAGAAAACGAGGGAGAATCTTTCTCAGATTTAATAACGAATTTTGTTCGCAGTTTAAATGTTCTACAAATAATAAGTTATAATTTTTTTTTTGTTTAAAGAATGAATGCTGTTCATCTAGTGGAGAAAAAATGCATTTGACATTTAAATGTCCTGTAAAATATTAGGACACTAACCCCGGCTCGCCGTTTGCGGCTTCACATTCTCAAACCGCGAAATATTTTGTATTAGTGCAAAACAAAAATAAAATAAATTTCATCAGAAAATGAATTGTAAAACGCACACACGAATGCAATGCAGGCTGAGTATGGAAGAAAAAGAACCGAAAAAAAAAAAAAAACGCAAATACTATGCATAAAAAATCCAAATTAAAAATATCTTACAAATGTATTATGCGCGTCAATATATGAAAATAAAATATATCTATAGACTGACGAAAAATCTTCTATCGCTCGCAAACCGATCGTCTGGCGATCAGACAAAACAGCGAAAAAGAGTTTTACGACCTTTACATATACACAGGACTACAGTACTATCTAGCATTTAGACCCGATTCTATATGGAATGTTTTAGTGTAATATATTGAGAAACATTTTCTTAAAATGATGACGTTAATACGTCGATAGGCAGACGTGCATGAAACCTTATCATTCAAAATTGACTACAACAACAAAACAATAACTAAATAGTCTGGCCTATAGTCTCGGAATGTTATTTTATTGCAAATAATGGATATTCGGTATCCAAATTTGTACAGCCGCGATGATTAACAGCGAAGAAAAGTTTTCTCTTATTCTTTTTTGCATATGCAAACAGTCTAAAATGCTGCTCGAGAGGAGTACAAATCAACCTCAATTTGTGTATATTTATTGCGCCTGATGATTATTTGAACCAGCCTTGATGATGTGTATTTTTCTCGCATTTTTATTAACTGCTCTGCTCATGATCTTCTTCTTCCGTTGCTTGTGCCTCAAATATTATAAAAATATGCACAAAAACTGTGAGCAAATGAAGCGAGTTCAATAACATCTTAATGCACATCTTTCGGCAGAAAAAAAAAACGATGAACAGAAAAAAAAAAATTATTCGCTAAATAGAACTTTTTTTTTGTGTGGTGGTGGAAAATATCTTTCAATCTGCCCCCGTTTATGACCTCTATTTGTGGTTGCTTTGCAATTTTAAAAATACAACTTTTTGCGCAATATTACGATAGAGCAAACAATATATATTTTAAATTTTTTTTTTTTTTTTGAAAGTGCATTGACTTTAAGCTATCAAGAGTTTTTTTATGGCACTTACCTGCATCGCTAATGGTCGCTTAATTAGGTTGTATAAATTAAATTAAATGTTTTCAAATGGCCCAATACACAAAAAAATGATATCTTTATTCATAGAATTCTTCAACTGTTCATGCACAGAACTGAACTACTTCTAACGTTCTCCGGGTTTTGATGACAATTTTAATTCTTCATTCCGAAAAAAGAAAAAAAAAAAAAAAAAACACATCAAAACCGCTGTACAAACAAAAGTTTTTAATTTCTTATCAAAACATTTCGCAACTCTTGAAATATTTAAAAAAAAAAATGCGAAAACAAAAAATCTATTTCAACCGACGGTTTCCAATCAAAGTGATCAAATGACCGCTGTCGATTGCAAACAATTTCAAAGTGTCCAATTTATGAAATTTTGAAATCTGAACCTAAGCAAAAATTCAGCAAGTTACGCATATATTATCAAGTTGTTTCAATAAATTTAATAACAATTATTTTTTAGAAAACAAAACTGATGACATTTATTTGAATGGTACCACACATTTATTTATTTTTTAGTGATGATTCATGACATTTTATTGGTAACTGTGTGACGCTTTGGGCATTTGAGAACAGCTCAATTTTGTCGAAAAGCAATTTGCACTAGGCCTTTCACTGCAGAAATCATTATCGTACTTACCACTAGAGAACCTTGTCTATAGAATGGAGTGTACAGTGATTTTCTTCTTCTTCCCAGCTTGCTCAATTTATTCACATTCAGCTCAGAATCAAAATTTAAGGATTTCTGTAAATGAATAAAACCATTTATGTTTCAATTAAAAAATTTGCGATTAAAAATGAATTTAAAATTGTGGAAGTTGCTCGTTAGATATAAGCGTCACCAATTCACGTTTTAGTTTTTCGCTATATTCGCAACGAAGTGATAAGATAAGAAAGTTCATTTTGGCTTTCACAATTACAGTGATAAGATTAGGGTAAACCAAAAAAAAAATATTGATAGTGTGCAACTTTTCTTCTTGACAATTTCGAAAAAAAATAATTCAATTGAGCTCTTGTATCATAATGAATGCTTATCGTTGTTTTAAAATGCAAAAAAAAAAATCCTTGAGAAAATAAATATAATTTGTAACACGAGCGATCAAAAATCCCTTGTGATGTCTCAACGACGAATCCAAAGAGTGCACTACTAAAAGCTTTTTAACTGCCTCAAAGCGCGACTCCATCAACGCCGCCATTAAGTTTATTTTGCTCCCAAAATTGATGTGTAACATACCAAAACATTACAAGCCATCTCAAGGCCCATATACACACATATAGCAAAATTTCACATAAACCCCAGCAATGTTTCGCTTTTTTTTCTAAATAAAAACGAGCATTATTTTTAGTTTTATGTGTTTGTTATTTATCCTTATGATGGAATTATTTATGTGTTTTCAAATATGAAATTTATGATATTACTTTTATGCTTCCGTATATTTCTTTTGCCCGCTTTTAACATTTTATTTCATTCTTTTCTCCGCTGCCACCAACCAACTTCCACCCACTCGATTCAGCTTCCATTTATGAGGCGCAGCAGTTTAGCAGTTTGAACACATTTCAATGCTCCCATTTCGTATATTTTTTTTTTCTTGCGATGCAAACATCGAATTTTTTTATGGTGCTGCGTGCATACCGACCGAAAAGTTTTCATTTTCAATATCTTTCTTCCATCTATATGAAGATGGTATTTTTTCCTGTTATCAAAAAATTTATTCTAGATAAGTATGCGAAACATATTATGCGTGTTTTCGAGCATTTTCGTGATGTAAGAAACTTACAAATCATTTTGGAATTGAATAGGATAAAAGAGCCTCTCCCGTGTGTGGGATTTTCACCTTCTAATAAATATATTTTGTGGGCTTTACTTGTGAGCTCATATCAAAATAAATTTTGAAAGATTCACCAAAGGTGGCGGATGGCGTTTAGTTTCTTTTATTTATTTATTTTTTACATCTCATGTTCAGCCCGAATACGGCTCTCAATTGCTAACATCAAAACACATTTTTTTTTTTTTTCGAATTACATAAGAAATATCAAGTTCTGCTGTAAAAAAGCTTCCATTTGTGGCATAGAGTTGCGGAAAAAATATAAGATGTATTGATTTTTTCCAGCAATATTTCTTCGTTTATGTTTCTTTTTCTTAAATATTTGCTTTCGTTTTTCCCTTTTTTTTTAGACGCCCGTTTTCTGAAAGAAATTATTTGTATAGTTGCTATGTTTTTCTGAGTGATGGTTTCGGTGTTGTGAGGGTGAAGCGAAAATAATGAACCAAATATAATTTTCAGCCTCATCAGCCCACAATAAGGAAAAAATATTGCAGCGGAACTTCGTTGGAAACTATGAAGTTTGGAATTTTAAATAAGCTCAGAAATTTTACAAATTGTGAAGCTCAAATATTTTTAATAAAGAAATATTTCTTAATGAGAGAAAAATGGTGCGTTTTGTGCTATTTCCATCATTTTGGTTACCGACGAGTCAAAAATTAAAGGCAAAAATCCTCTGCATCCCTCTAGTGAATACAACTTCGATGATGGGGCCACGATGATAAAACTATAGTTTTCTCTATTTTCAATTTTCGGGTGCTTCAGAGCTTCGGTTCGCAGGTTCGGCATACGAATCAGATGTATAGTGTAGAACTATCCAAGCATACACACATAGAGGAAACAAAACAACCAACAACAAGCAAAATCACCACCCACACCCACCTGTTGAGCGGCTCTCAGGACATCGTGATGATATAACAACAAATCGTTTATTTTATTATGCTGAAAATAGATTTTTTTTTTCTTGCAAAATCATGAAAGCGGACGAGAAAAAGCATCTTAGCTTATATACTCTGATTTACCCTTTTTTTCTAGGTTACCGTAATGAAGGAGGTTGGAACGAGGCGACTCGAGTAAGAGAGCGATGGATTGGAGCAATTTTTTTTTTTTTTTTGGAAAACTTTTATGGTTGAGTAAATTTTGTCGTTTCATAAAAAAGGAGGGCGCCGTAATTTTGGATGAAAAATTTAGCGCCGAAACAAGTTTTGCATGCTCAAACAAAAATTCACAGATTTCTATCTGACAAATCAGCGAACTGTAAATCCGGTTACTGATCTGCCGCCGCCATTCAATTTCCCCGAAAAATCTTCTTTTTTTTTGTATAGAAATAATTGCAAATCTCTAGTTTTACATTTAAATTCTAAAAATTACAATTGCATAAAATTGATCCGCTCTTGCCCTTTTTACGCTTCGCAGAATTGCTGAATGTCAAAAAAAAAAGAATAAAAGACAATCAAAATAGATGACGGGAATAAATGTAAATTTGGACTGCATATATCAATGCATTAGATTGTTCTTGGTTCTGTTCTCGATTCGACTCGAATTTGAATTGGTTCTCTTTATAGCTGTTTGTGAATCGAAAATTGGCTTGTGGTCGAAAGAATCAAAGAATCGTGACTTTGAAAGAACGCACACAATTGCACAAATTTTGAGGGTTTTTTTCTCGCATTGTTGCAATTCGTAAACTTTCAAGATTGGTGTTTTTTTTTTTCTTCGGGGATCGCTGTGCAAGTAGTTTTCAAACGACCCATCATTATTCATGATTATTGGAAGGATCTTGATGTAATGCCACGCCAACATTAAAGCGTGAATAAAATGGTTCAAAACGATAAACAATGGATTGTGCTCCGGTATTATGGAACTTAATCTCTGTACGTTGCCCGCATCGCAATTTGATTCCCAAATGCATGGTTCAACTGTCGTCGTTTTCGTTATATTATGTCTGTGGATGTTTCGCGAACTTGCACATATCGCTACACAAATCCGAAAAAAAAAAAATACATCCAGAAAGAACAAGAAAAACGGCAGTGCACACACCACACAAAAAGCACATTTCGAGTTGAGTCTAAACAACTGAGAAATTGCAAAAAAATATTAAAAAAGAAACTGGGATGTTGTTTGTATGAAGCGACTAACGATAAATGTGTTTCATGATAAGGTCAATGGCCAGTAGATTTTTTCGTAAATTGCACATTTTGAATGGGCAGAAGAGTGAACAACAAAAAGAGCAAACGAAATATCTTTGAAGCATTTTTCAATTCATTTTTGCTGTGCCACATTTCCTTCTTCCAACTTCTCGCGCGATCATTACACTAAAGTCAAAAAAAAAATCTCGAAGATGTTGCAAAATACAGGAAAATAGCCAAAAAAAATCCAAATGCATTATGCGATAAACTAATTCTTAGAGCTCAGCTCAGTTTTGGCCATAAATACTTTAATTGTATGCGTAGTGTCTGCCGAATCAATTGATGATGCAGAATGGCGAAGCAAGACGAAGAGATAAAATTGCAATATTTCTTAGCGGAGGATTTACAACGTCGGAGAATTATTTTCAAATATCTTAGAAAATTAGTTTGTGCGATACACAAAGAAAAAGGAATAAAATATTTCGGTGCATGTTTCACTGCTAAAAATAAGTTTTTATATAAATTCATGTTTTCGTGGCGAATATTTAGAGCTCCAGAAGCTAATTTAGAGTGGAAATTTCCTACAAATATTTTTCATGAGCTTAAGATCAAGAAGAAGTTGCTAACTAAGCGATGAACATTATATTCTATAATGAAGGGAACTCACAAATTGAGTTTATTAAACAAAGTTAACTGCTTTTTATGTAGTGTGCTTAGGGAGTCTAGCACTGGAATATAACAAAAAAATAAAAATTCCTAAAGAGTAAAGAAGAAATATGAAATGCGAATAAATCGCATATTTTGGATTAATGCTGAATGCAGCAATTCATTTTTTGCGTTTTACTTATTTTATTTTTTTTTGCTAGACAGTCAAAATTTAATCATTTTAATTTTCGTGAAAACGTTTCTCATGATCTTTTGTAATAATCTTTTAATGATACTTTTGAAACTTCTTAGTTCCTTGAAGCCTGCACTTCACTGCTTCATTTGGCATTGTTGCAGACAACAGAAAAACGTGTTTTCCCCGAAAAATAAGAAAAAAGATTGTGAACAAAATGTAATGATTGAGACAAACACAGACTCCGACAAATAAACTTTCTTTTTTGCGCCCTTCTCATGCGATTACTGTTGGCGGCGTGCACAACGGATACTTCAAGAGGGCGAAGAAAAGTGCTCAGGGAAAAAAAATAATAATAATAAATTCAAACTCGAGAAAAAAAAAAAACTTAATCAATCAACTGAGCGGGCATTTGTATCCTTCAAGCAGGTCCGTTGCTTTTTTTTTTTTCTTGAAACGTCTGAGGTTTCGCCATAACTTATTAATCATTTTCATGTCTCTGTTCAAATTCAAGTACAAATTAAATCCACCACCCAAAGCCAGTCAGTCGCATTAAAAACAAGCTGTAAAATGGAAGAAAAAACACTTTTACACGAATTTAGGCCACTAGCGAAAAAAAAAATTAATTTACACAAAGCCGCAATAAAAAAACGAATTGCGGAATGCAATTGTGTGCAGTGCACTTTAAGACATTTGCGATTCGGGTGACTTCTCTTATACAAGTTTGCAGATACAAAAAAAAAATTATCATTTGTTTGCCTTCGCAAAACTTTCACTCTTGTGAATCAAAGGCGAATATAAAATTCACCAAAAAAAAAATTAAACAATCTTTCACTCTTTCTTAACATGACGCAAAAATGCATTTTGTGCAAACATTTTTGTACTCCATTTGTTGAATTATTTAAAAAAGGAAAGAAAAAAAAGAGAGTGACGATGATAAATATTCGCGTCTGATGATCTAGATTTTTGCCATTTTATATTCAATCTTGTTATTATTTTCATGTCAAATATTTTTGCTGTTCAGCCGCTTAAACAGAACAGTCCAGATAGAGAAAGAGCGAGAAATATTTTGATGCAGAAAAGTCTTTAGATGAGTACTGGATGATGCAAACAAATTGCTAAAAATTGTCTGTGTGAATATTTTTTTTCTTAATATTATAAAGTTCTTTTACAACCACGCGAGAAACGCAAATACAAGCAATTTGCAATCGTTACAGATCATCTGTCTAGCAAACAACTTATTTTCGTCTGACGAAAACAAAATACTGCTGAGATGTTCCAATTTACAATGATCTGTCCGCTCTCTTTTGCAGTATTAATGCAAGATTCGGTCAGGAGAAAAAAATCTTACGGCGACTGGAATATTGCTTCCAATATTCCTTACAGAATGAGGTCGATTGCGATTATGCAAAGAAAAAAAAAGAAAAAAAAGACGACCATTCAACAACAAAATTATATCACAGTCACAATTTTCTCGCTTTTATGTAATTTTATAACTCTTTATTAATGCCGTCGACACATGTTGATAAAGAAAAAAATAAAAAAATTACATGGTGACGCGCCCAGTCAAGTGCAATGAAACATAAAGTGCTCACATAAACGCGCAACATTTGATAATTTATTTGTTTTAAGAATCGATGATAGCGACACGAGTTTTTCAAAAGTTGTAAATAAAAAGCCATTAGAAGTTTTGTCTCTGCTGCTAAAAGTTCAAATTATTTGCTTCATTTCTATCGAAAGAAATTCTTAGAAGTCTTTAAAAGAAAATATTGTATGAACGACAAGAATTCTTCATACATTTGTCACAGTTTAACATTTACATTCTATGTCTTCAACAAGTAGCCATCAACCGATTCTGTATATACCTTTTTTTTTTTCTTCTTTTAATGTACCACCCAAAACATGTTGTTAGCTTGTTTGCTTTTCTGTTTTTTGTCCTAGACATCGCCACATGTTTCTTTTCACTCCAGTGCTAAGGAGACGACCCCACGACGAAACGTTATCCTTGAAAAGTATATCCATCGAAGCAATTTTCTTTTTCCTTCACTTTTTGAGGGTGCTTTTAGCTTGCCATTTCTTTTACATAAAATATGAGAGCGTCGCACAGAACCAAAAAAAAATTCAGAAATGCTTGCAGTGAGTTGAAAATGTATAAGAAAAGATGAAAAGTCAAATGATTTAGGGTGGAGGTGGAGCATCATTATGACTAGAAGGTGAATTAAACTTCCATTTGGCTTTAATTCTTGAACTTGGCATTTATATTTCAAGATAATTTGCATTGCGAAAGAATATGCTTTAAACGGAATATTCATCTTAAATTCCATGGAAAATAAATTTCAGTCAGACCGATGCCATTGTAGAATTTTCTGAGCCATAAATTTTGCCATATTCCCCCCCCCCCTCCAAAAAAAATCTAAAAAACCTCCCTGCAAATTCAAAATCATCGCATCGTTCCCAAACTCGGAGTAGAGCATTTTTCTTCTACTCATGTTTATGTACATTTTGGGAAAATTTCATACGATCCACTTGTTGAACCCTTATAAATGTGAGTGTTGATATTGAAAAAGTTTCGCCTTACTCATATGGCAATGGCATGGCGCTTGTTTGTGCACCAAACCGAGCTTTAGTATGATGGGATTTTCCCATTCATTTTCTTTCACTTGTTTTCACTTCATGCAACTCAACGACGAGTGGCAGCAAAAAAAATGTGTAGAGCAGAAAAAATGCATCGCATATTTTTTTGTTATGCTGTTCAGAAATACACAACAAAACACCGTACGGCGATGATAGCGAACCGATTTACCGGCATAACTGTTTCATGTGAAATTTACTACTTGTTTTTTTTATGACTATCCCGAGAGTTTATCATTCTACGAATAGATTTTCTCACATTATATGATTCCATACGCGAGAAGTTTTTTATTACGCGGTCCATTCAAAAAAAAAAATAAATTTGTATGACAACAACCACGGCAAAATAATAGAATGGATCCAGATAGAAAAAAAAATTATTGAGTTGTATGATTAGTGGTAGAGATTTCATGCTAGAAAATCATTCAGGATCATTTGGCTCTGCGCGCTGAGAATAGCAAAAACGAAATAGCTAAATAAAATTGTGCAAATTTTCCGAACGGTCTTGTTTTGTTTTCATTTGATGTTTTATTGGTGAAAAATATTTGCACAACATTTTTTATGCTTGCTACTCAGATTGGTTCGGTGTTTGGTCACATCACTAGGACCGTATGTTGTGCTTGCAGTTCTTTTTGCTATTTTTTTCTACTCTGTCATGAACTCTATTCAAAACAAGTCATTTTTTGCAATTTTATGAGATTTTTTTTTTGTCGTTTGCAGAAAAAGTGAAAAATTTGCCAAATAGAGATTAAACTGAGCGTTCATATGACAAACACGCAGTCCGATTGTGACAAATTGAATAAATAAAGGACAAATTAGAAGTCAATTTTCCACGAGTTGCGTTTGATTTGATAACTTTTTTTTTTAGAGAAATTAAATTAAGTTCTGATTTATGCGTATACTTACGGAATCTTTTAAATGCTGGAAAATTGTTAAGTGGAAAAATGTTTTCTGGCTTTTTTTGCACAATTTTTCAGTATTGTTCTGTTTTCTTATTGCGAATGTTTATCACTTATTTCCGGAATCAAATTCACTTTTTTATCACTGTTTTCCTACAGTTAAATGTTTCTCTTCACAATTTCAATGAATTTCTGAAATTTATTTGTTTCGAAAAAAATAATAATAATAACTTTCCACTTTATTTAATTCATCAGATATATTGAGTGATTAAAAAATTTTACTACCATTTTATTGAAAAATGTATCAAGAACTATTAAAAAGCCAGATTGATCCAGCAACACGACAACACGACTTGCTCACGAGCACTCTTCTTTTGGTCTAAAACTTCACTATCATAATATATTTTTCGGCAATACATTTTTTTTTTGGTTGGCGGCGTGCGATGGTTTGCTTTGCGATGGGCCCTGTTTTGTATGATGCAGTCTGCAGCCCGCGTATAATGCAATTCATTTTCGTTTATTTTTAATATGTTGTGTATATTTTTTTTCCACATATTATATTATTGCCACATACACCATTATTTTTTGATATTATTCTCGACATTGGTTCCAGTACTGGCTGCGTGTTATTTTTTTTTGGCTCTATACTTATGCATGTGCATTGTAGAAAAAAAAGTGCACACACCACCACAATGAAATCACCAATTTTATATTTTTTTTAAATTCGGGTATGATGAATAAAAAAATGTGCCTGTTTTTTTTTCGGTGGTGCCCCTCTCTCACTCAATTTCACATTCGATGGTGTCAGTGCATCGCAATTTTTTTTTGGTCCTAAAAAATGTATTGGGAAAACTACATGTAGATAGACATTAAACAGATATTTAACAAAAAAGCAGGCGAAAAAAAGTTTTTTTAGTTGGTTTTAATGAAAAAAAAAATAATTTTTTTTTGGCTGTGCAAAGTGAATACATCAGATGAGATTGGTTCTTCTGTCTCTTTTTGGTTAATTTTCTTTTTTTTTGTGTAAAATTTTTATTTTTGGTAAATTTTCGCGCTCAGTTGCGCTCATAGCATTTTTGTTGTTGCTACTTCTGGTGCTTCATCATTAACAGCGAAAAAAAAAATGTATAAAAATTGCGTCAATGCTAAATCGTCATCAATATATGGCACAACACTCAAGCAGAAAAAAGAATATAAATTAAACTATACAACAACAATTATTGCATTTGTGCAATTTTTAAAACGCGAAAAAAAATATATATTCTGTGTGAATTATAAACACACACTTGCGTAATAATTTTTTTTTTCGGCTATAGTCGCGAATACATTAATGCATAATATATATTTTAATAATCTGCAATTTTTTTTTCTGTGCATTGAAATGCGTTGATGTGATATTGTATGCTATATTGGAATGTAACGCCTTAAGAAACTTGATTTTCTAGTGATCATACATACATTGATCCTCATAGATGATCATAGATTTATTAATAGACGAAATAGTTATTTTTCATCTATGATGATGAATCACTTAGATAGAGTTCTAATAAAATATCAGGCACCTCGAATTTCTAAAGTTTGTTGATCCATCCGGGATCCAAATACAACACTACCCGCGACCCGAATACTAATACTATTTTGATGCCAAAATAACAAAAAATGCAATTTAAAGTATAAACCAACGTTAGTTCAAATTTTGCAAGGCAAAAGTTGTTTGTGTTAGAATATTCTGTTGGATTTTTTTTTTTTTTTTTTTGGAAAAATCGTACACACTCACACACACTTATTTTGTGCTGCAAAAGCCCTAAAAATATTCACAGTTTTTTGCACAAATTTAATATTATTTTTAAATTACATTACGATTTTATAATTTATATGTTTGTCTGGGTGTGCATCTCTCGTGTTTGTATATCATTGATGTGATATAGAAAAAAAAAATGTCAAATAAAATTTACTGGAAACTACATAAATGCACATGGTTCCCTTTTTTTTCTTTTTCGGAGAACCTAAACCAATATATAATTTTTAGTTTAACTCTTTTTTTTTATATTACGGGCCTTGTCGTTACAATTTTTTATCTCACTCAACATGTTATGTTAATGCAGCTCGCGATTTTTTTTTCATATATATTTTTTTTCGTGGTTGTTGCAATTTAAAAAAATGCATTGATCTTTTTATTCTTCTTGTTTTGGGGAGACCGTCGATGGGGCCTGATATTGTTGCTATTATTGCTCGTCACTGTAGTTTATTCTAGTGAACGGTGCATGATGATGTATGGTATATACATGCAGACAGTAATATAGTCGAAAAATAACAAAAATTGTGCATGATTTTTTATTTTATTTTTATTTTTTTAAAAAAAGGCTGATTATTAGGTTCGGTTGATTGTGTTAGTGACTCAACTCAGGCTTCATATAGTATTTCGACAAGGCTCTGTGATTAAATTATAGGTGTAGGCTTCGGTTACTCTGCAATGATGAATATCTGATTAATTTTGACGTTAAAACCGTTCAAGTATCTTGAAGGCTTAATCGAATTGATGTCAAGTCGAAAGTTCCTCAAATCGACTTATTCGATCGAGCTCGCCCTCC
Source organism: Propsilocerus akamusi (assembly GCA_018397935.1). Classification (NCBI taxonomy): domain Eukaryota; kingdom Metazoa; phylum Arthropoda; class Insecta; order Diptera; family Chironomidae; genus Propsilocerus; species Propsilocerus akamusi. Next base: position 6,751,974 of record CM031470.1, on the reverse strand, counting down.
ACGTTTCAATGGTAATTAATTGTTATGCGTTTACGTTGAGAGTCACACCAATAACTAAAAAGCGGATTGTCAACAAAACAATTCATTTTGCAATCGCAAATTCCTTCACTGAAATCGAATGCAATTATCATTAATTTTCATTTCAATTTGCAGGTTTCGTTCAAGCTTCCGAAAAAAAAAACAGACCAACAATTTTTGGCAGTCAAAAAGCTGTTTTTAGTTATTATTTAATTTTTGCCATTTCCTCTGCACAAGACATTCTTTGATTTTATATCTAGCCATGAAATAAATTTTCATTTTTTTTACTTTGAAGGTTTTAGTTGAAATTAAATTTTGAAACTGCCATCGTAAGGAAAATCACATGAAAAGTAAGAAGTCAGTTTGTGTATATATGTATGTAATACATACATATCGATTTTATGTTCGAATCATAACAATATTTTAAATTTTATTAAATTTTTGGAGTCAAAAATCTTGGATTTTGCGTAGTTTTCCAAAGAGTGAAGAACTTCTTTCACTTTTGCAAATTTTTCATGTATTCGAATCTGAGCCATGACTTGAAATAAAATTAGTGTTGGTGCGCTTTGTCAAAATAATTATTTCGCATTACTACGATAATTACACCAGATGCAGCATCATCTAAAATGCCATTCGTTGACTCCTTTCGTGGGAAGGGAACGCAAAAATTAGAGAAGTTTTCTTCGTAGTGCCGAAATTGAAATGAAATTCGCAAAGAAATAACCAGAATTGTGCAAAAGATAAATACAAAAAAAAAAAAACTTGTCGCAGCCACTTTTCGTAGTTTTATTGCAATATTTTGGAGTTGTCGAAATTATATACAACATCTAGATGGGCTTCAATGATTGCCTCGCTCACTACAGCATAGCAATGCACTTTAGACAAAACAGCGAGCGCAAAACTGCATGCAACGAATGACCGGATCACAAAGAAAGGCAGAAAGAACACGAGAAAACCCAAGAAAGCATAAACTATTCAGCGACTGAACAGAGCGAAGAACTTTCCAGTACCCGTTTGTTGTCGTGAGTCGTAATCATTATGTTGTTAAATAGAAATTATTCACAAACACTCCTTGCACAAAAATAACAACAATATAACATCAGAAGCATAGAGCGTTGGCCTTTTGCTGGAGAACTTTTAGGGCATTTCTTATATGTACATATATTTTTAATGGAAATTAAATTACATGTAACCCAAACTGCTTTTGGTCCATCAAGCGAAACATAACAACATTTTTTTTAGGATGGTAGTATCAGTGTAATAACCATTGATGTAGATTAGCAACACTGCAATAAAATGCGAACGATAGATATGTATATATTTTAAGTTTTTTTTTATTTGATGGAGCAAAAACAAACCGTTTCCTGCATCATAAACTAAAATGCACAATTTTCGACAATCGTGCAAGAATACACAGCATACAGCAACATGTGATAATGACATCAGCATCATTATGCTATGTGTCTTTCAATGTGGGCAAAGAAATTGTTTTCCTCGTGTAGAATTGAAAAGAGTTATTTTTTTTTTTGTTATTTGTAAAATAATCTTTGTAGCGAAATCTTATGGCCCAGCATAAATTTTTTTTCTGTTTTGGAACAATGACTTTTGCGGGAAGAGGGAGGAGAGGAGATAGCATGCAATTTTCGGTTGTAGCATGAGATGCATTTCAATTTCCTTTCTTTTTAGCAATGTTTTGATGTGCCCAATTCGCTTTAGACTTTTAATATAAATAAATTTACTTTGTAAGGAAGAATTCATCGATTCAATAAAATACAGAAATGTTTATGAATTTAAGTTTTGAATAATAAACAACATCATGGTGATCCAACTAGTAAAGACTACTTTAAGTTACTTATTATCAAATTTCTTCAAAATTTCATTGTCAATCATTCACATTGGATGGATTCGATCAAAGTCCACACCCAAACTTTCATGCTCACAAAAAACGATTATTTTTTTTTTCGATTTAATCATTTATTATGCACTTTTTTAAAAATCCTTTTTAAAATTTTTATTTCCACCACCTCTTTTTGTGCAACGAGAAAATGTGCACCATTTTTATTTATGCTTATAATTATTTTCAATGATGTTAATAAATACAGCTATCCCCATAATGGGATTCAGGTACGAATGCGAAGCGTTATTAAAGTTTCGTTAATATATTTCGCATGTTGCACAATCCGAGCCTGGAGTGAATGGGAAAAAATCAACTAACATTTAATCAGTTTTTTTTGGTGGCTCGAATTTTTTTTTTTGTGAATTTTTTTGTGCAATTTTTTCCGAAACTCCACCTTTCATTTTATTATTATTCGGGTCCTGGGCTGGTTTCGCATATAAAAATGTGAATTTTTTTTAATATTATCATTTTTTTTTACATAATTTCAGCTCTAACCTACCACTGCGGTGCAATTTTTTCGCTGCATTTTTTTTTTTTATTTAAATTTTTTCTGCGCCCCCAAAGTCAGCAAACACTATTATGCCTTTTACACATATGTATGACGATGATGCTGCGTCTAGTTGCATATAATTGTGTATACACTTTGGAATACTGCTGCCGTTGTGTCATCATATAATTTTAATTTAATTTTTTTTGTCATTTTTATATCAGTTTAATTCTTTCATTTTGCATCATTGCGAGCTGGAAAAAATGTTTCTATGCCTCGTTGAATTTCTGGTCTTTTTTTTAATTGGGCGAGGTGCCTCTTACCCCGCGCACTTTCATACAACACTTGTGCAATTTTCATTCGAGGGATTTTTATGTTTTATTTTATTTCTGGAAAAAAAAGTTTCATCAAATAAAAAAGTGTTTGTTTGAAAGCTTTTATGTTAAAATTTATTCATTGTTTTCTGGTCAAATCTATTTTTATGATTTAATTCAAATGAATCATTTCAAATTTTTATAAGCTTTGCTTCAGACAAAGCCGAGGTATTGTAGCATATTCTACCAGGTTCAGGGTATGGTTCACCAGCGTATAACATACAGATATAAAACTTCCTTTTGTGCTTCGCTTACTCCTGTACATTCTAAAGAACATTTTATCGCTAAAAATTTTCAGTTTTCAAATCTAAAATATTGTTGTATCAAAAATTTGCAGTCGAAATGTAATGTCATTGTGCTGTTAGCACTATCCAATGTTTAAAAACGATTCAAAGTTTTTAAATTTACCAGTAAAGAAATAAAATCTAAATTATTACAATAAAGCTAAAGAATTTCCAATTTGTCAAAATAAATTACTCTGTGGCATAATTTATGTAGTTCAAGCACTAATCACAGAACTAAATTTGCCTGAGGTACCACTGAATCTTCCACCGAAACGAAATAAATCAAATTCGGCAACATATCCTATGAAACTCACAAAGAACATCGCACAACCACAAACTTAATCCTCGCTCGACTGATGAAGCCTGTTGCTTCATGTCCCTAAAATTTGTCTGTTCTATAAGTCAACCAACAATAAAACAACAACCAAAATTCTCACTCATGCCTTTTTGCAACCCTGAACGTATAAAAAACAAGCACCAAATAGATTGTGCCACATCGAAACTCGCAAAAAAAGCTTTTTATTCATACACTTCAAACCACATCACACTCATTGCTCTGCTCATTGCCTTTTATCGCTCCCAGGGTGCTTGCGAATGCTAGAAACTATAAAAGTTACTTTAGTAGGCATCACATCATTTATTCATTGCGATCATAAAACATAAAAAATACATTTCTAGGGCTGATTTTCATTAGACACGAAACCATCACAGTGAAAATTGAGCAATAAAAGCTCAATTGAACATCCGCTCATGTTTTATTTGCTGGGACGAATTTTGTATAAAGTGAAAAAGTATCTCTAGCTACTGAATTTCGCGGGAAAAAATCTCAACGATTCAATTGCACGAGCATATTTAGGATTCATACAGGAAAAAGTGTTCACTCTTTTTGATGTAAAAAAAAAAATATTGTGCAATTCTCGTACCAAAAGCCAATATAACATTACCAAATACAAAAAAAAAAAACCGAAAAGAGTTTGCAAACAACAGATGTGTTGATGAAACATGTGTCCAATATAGTTATTTAAAAAAAGGAATCTCGAGGATCAGTGTCTATTGTATTATGTCGAATAAATCCCAATGTCCATTGAGGAGAAATTCAAATGAAATGCACTTACAGATGAGAATTTTACACGGCAAATCGAATCAAAACAACATCAAGCATCGGGAAACAGTTTTTTTTTGCAGTTGTTCATTTAAATCGCTTTTTTTAACATTGATGATGGTCTTTGGCCCTTGTTGTTATTTCATGCCCATTTCAATGGTTCTCCCTTTCCCACCTCATCGTTCATGGTGCAGTGAATGCCGTGGCATAAAAAATATGTTAACTAAAATACAGTTATTCCGATGCCATGAGAGGAAAAGCCTAAAATTTATGCTTTGATTGTTTGATATGTTTTTTTTTTATTCGGTTTATGTTTTAATATTCGTGCGGTTCTGGACTGTTAGGTTTCTCGCTCTTCGCTCTGAATGCAACCGCGAGCAACAAAAAGGGCTTTAAGAAGTGTGCAATTTCTTAAGAAAAATAATTTTCGAATTGAGTTCATTGCCCGCGCGAAAAAGCAGAATGCTCTACGAAGAATATTTCTTATGGTTGTTTCAACTTTTAACTGGAATCAATCTGATGGCACTTCCATGTGTAATATTCAACATTACCGTTTTCCAACCTTCAAAGGTCACGTGAATAATTGTGTAATATAACGTTTCAGCAATGGAAAGGAAGGAAGCGAATAAAAGCAACGCAAAAAAAGATGTATTGAAAGAATGATCGCGATATTAACATTTAAATGAACAACTTTTACATTTTAATTTACAATATCAGACAAGCGCCAAGGTGGCAGCTGATCTCTCCGCTACAGTCATAGCGACAGTTACGTGCGTACGTAAATACAATTTTTTCCACATTACATTATGAAACCAAACTGCAAGTTGCTGCACAAGTTTAGTAGCTTGAGATTGTTTCCAAACATTATTTTAGGCCCGCACGATAAGCGATCCTTTGCAGCTGCTCACGAAGTGCGAACTCCAAAGAAAGCCGGTTTTGCATTCATAATCATTTTTTTTTTCGGCCATTTCACTTTGAGGAAGTGTCCATAAATGAGGTTTTATTGCTGTAACTAGATTAATACTAAGATTACAAAAGCGTTACATTCAATTGATTCTCGGCATAAAATGACCGACGAAAAAAAAAATCAATCAAATGGAATAAAATACTTCGCTTCGGCAAAAGAAAATAATCTAAAAGTCGAAATCAAATCACTTCTTGTCGAATTCATTAAAAATTCCTTTAAAATGCATTTTGAAGTATACAAAAAAAAAATTATGTTGCATGTCTCAAATGACTTTCTCGCCGTCAAAATTAAGCATTGCATTTTTTTTATGTTCGCATGTCACGTTTCTTGTTGTTTGCCCAATAAATTTGCAAAAATTCAATGTGAATTTGCACTTTTCGTGATTCCGTCAAAAGAAAAACTTGCAATTGAATAATTATAAAAAAAAAATGATTTGATCAAAATATGCGCAAAGAAGTTTTGCATATAAAAGCAAATAAATGTTCATCAGAAAATTTCGAGCAGATGCCAAATGCAACTAAATTCAAATCGCTCTCTATCGTGTGCAGCTTTCACTTTCATTCATTCTATGACTGGCATGAATGTGCAGCACAATATTTTCTCTAGTTCAAGTTTACCCAAGTTCATTCATCCGACGAACAAACGTCTGGCTTGTCTATTATTAATAGACGGCCTTTGCCATTTTTTGTACATAACAAAAGCGATGAATGTGCAATTTTTTCAAATACTATCACATCGTCTCGAATGCTCGATTCTCTGTGTGTTACCGCCGCAAAATGTAGGTCTCGAGACTTTACTAGTTTTTATGCATTTTCTCTATTTTACAAACTGAGTTCATTCACATTTTGCACACGAGTTGCATGTATATGGCATTAGCATTTATATTTCCATCCTCTCCCACACACGACTTTGTAAGTTTCAATCTCCGATATGGTGTGTATAGTACAACTATGTGCATTTACATCAACTCACGTTTTATAGTTTTGAATGAATATTGCAAAAAAGGGCATTTGCACAATGCATTCTTGCCTAGTTTCATTTTCTGTGCATGTATTAGAAATGCAATTGCAATTTTCTACTTGAAATGCAATTTTTGCTATTAGATATTTAGTTTGCAGCGAACGCTTAGCGTGAATACATCGGCGAGGAAGAAATAAAATCTTTTAAAATTATTTGCGGGACGTTGAACTCATATGCGAAATGAGTTAAAATAAATAACTTCAAACTAAATAAGTGGAAAGAAAAATTTCAAGTGAAAAATATACAAAAATCAAAGATTTGACGAGTGAAGCAAGTTTGGCGAGAATTAAAAAAGAATATTTGTAAAATTAAATGTTGCAAAATAAGATATAAAAAAAACTTGATCAAAGATGCAAATAATAATAATAAAATTATAAATTGACACTGAATAAGAATGAAATGTCCTCAAATGGCAAATGATATGCGAAAGAAGAAAATAAAAAGATTCCAAGAAAAGGGTCACGAGACATTTTCTCTATTAACATAAACCAGACCGAGATACTAACATCAATCTTTGTGGCTCCATATGTGAATGTCATCACCTCAAAGAGGAGTGAATTCGTTGACCTTTATAATGAAAAATTGTGTGGATAAAAAGTCGGTCGTTGGTGGTTGGAGGGAGGATGGCAACAGAGAAAAGTCAAAGGACGCCATATACACTTTCTTTTTTTTTACCCTCCGCTAGACATTCTTCATGTTCTACATACATACACACCAACCATGTCCTTATGTACATAGCACCACATTAAAATATATTATATTATTTCACTCTTGATGAAAATACATACGGAAGGCAAGAAAATGCGCTTGATCCTTGGAAAAGGAGCCTTCTTGGGAGAGGTCAAGGTGCCAGACCAGCATTGATATATATAAATACACACACGTTTTTTCTATTCACTAACTCGACGTGATGACGTTGAATAAACCAACAAAATCCCATAGAAATGAGTAGTGAAATACTATCGGAATTTTTTTCTCAGTTGATTCAGATTAATTTTCGATACAAAAAATAAAAAATCTTAAATTTTCCGTGCGAAACGAAGATTCATTGATCGAAAAAATTTCGAGAGCAAAAAAAAATGTTTTGTTATTTGTGCAGCTCAAAAAAAAAGGACAAACAAAATAATTCTACAGAATTATGTGACCGCCAAAAAGCAATATTCATCGAAAGCATAAAAAAAAGAAAACCTCTAGAGCAGCATTAAAAGTGTATTTCTTTCTTTTTTTTGTGTCCAATTGTTGGAATTCGCGTCGGTCGCGAAGGCAGCAGCCAAACAGCAGAAAAATAATGTAAATTTTCGCCAATGAAATGGGCTTTCTCCTAATTTTCACAGGAAAAAAAGAAAGAAAACTTCATTTTTTCCTGCGATTCGACTCTCAATGGCTCATATTTTTCACATAAAATTTAATTTTACTGTTACCGTGTTCAGGAAAATTCTTTATATATATTTTTTTTTTCGCGAAACATCATCATCATCTTGAGCGAGTTTCAATGTACAAAAAGAAACAACAAGCAGCAGCAAGAAAAAAAAAGAAAAGAAAAGTTTTCAATTCATGTTAGACGCAAAAAAAAAATATTTGATATCAAAACACGCAAAAAGTGAGGTTCGGATTTTAGATAACAGTAGAGCACCGAAAAGCATCACCAAAATCAAGCTCAAAAACCTTATTGCTTGTCTGCACACAAGCAGCATCATGTTCAGAGGCAACAGCAGAATACTCTCGAAGGACGAATGTGCCTGAAAAATGTATATCGGAGCCTTCTACATATTTCATTTGGCTGCCTGTATCGGAGCAGCAACGAGAGTGTATTTGAACAAGTGAAAAGTGAAATGAAGAAAAGCCGGAGAAATTTCTTGCTATTTTTGTGATATCTTTGCTCTTGTGAAGGAAAAAAAAAGTGAAAGTTGGGAGGCGAACAAAAAAATTGTGTATGAGGAGAATTTTTTTTTGCTGTATATAATGTACGGAAAGATGCTGTGTGCTGTTATCAGCAGAAAATGAAACCCCCTTTTATGCCTGCCACTTTTTATTCTTCTCAAGGCAACAGTGCGCCGTGAGAGAGAGAAAGGAAAGAAAAAAGTCTCTGATATTGCGTGTGTATTTGTGAAAAGAAATTTCCCGCAAACACATGTGAAGCTTCACAGAAATTTTCCCATTTCCTTCGACACACATCGACATTAATAATTTTTTTTTCTGTTCTTGTGCCAGGCAAAGAAAATTGTGACGAGAAGTTTTCCTTTCGCTATATTTTTATACTTTCTTCGCTCGTCGAAAGGGAAAAGTCTCAAAATGAGGTTAGCAGTGTGAAATGGGTCGAAGTGTCTTTATGTGTAAAGACATTTATGTGGTGATTTTCCACATTTTCCTGGGAATTATTTGAATTGAGAAAACATGCTCCTTATGTGAAAGGAAAAAGGGAAACATGTATATAGTGCCAGAAAGATTAACATAATGCCACACATATGAGAAGGTCATATGCGGAATCTTTGCTTGCAATAATATTATGCTTTTGTTGTTATTTGTTGCTTCATGTGCCTTTGAACATGTGAAAATTCCGACGCTTCCATCACACACGACAGACAGACATTGAAAGCAAATCACCATTAAACAAGTCCATTGAGATGCTATATTTTGGTGCTTGGGGATCATGTTTTGACACTGTCTCGCTATTCCTTTTCTCAGAGGGTGATAGAAATATGATGCCATAATAGCTAAAATATATTTTGTGGGAGAAAAGTTTGTTGTCTATGGGAAGCTTCGATTTGATTCGAATATGATGTGCTGGATAATGTGTTGATAAAATGTTTAACAACCTTACGCAATATGTTGCCTCACATAAGTTTCCTTTTTTTTCTCAATAATATTTTGTTATGGACGATAAAAGAAAGTTGATAAACTGATATTGATATTCTCAATAATACATTTAACTTTGGACCAATTATGATTTCTTCGATTCTGTGATGCTTCTTTTTTCTTCCGTCAGGCAGCGAAACATAATTCCGTTCCCTTTTGTCTCCCGCCAAAATATGCGTAAATAACCCAAACATGTATTCATACCAAAATAAAATAAAACTCCCCACGTCGCCTCACAAATTGAGCCAGCCAGACACTTTGGGGATGAGTAAAGGAATTTCTCCGGTTCGTGTTGTTATTCTTGCGCTTGCTGCTCTTATTATTATTTCGGTCTCCATATTTTTTTCCTTCTTTTTCGTTCGCTTTCCCTCTTGTGCAAGGATAAAAAGGAAACCTGTTGAAGAAAATTGATTTTGTTTTATGTATAGCAACAACAATTCTGCCAAAAGCAGTGCCAGCCAAATGACGTCTCACACTAGTACGAAAAACTTTCAAACGTAAGACAAAAAAAAATTACAAAATACTTTGATGAACACTTTTGACTTAACTTTTGTGTCTAAAATTTATGTTTTTTTTTTGTCGAGGGATGAGAAAAGCCAAGCGATATAAATTCTTTTAAATGCGAGAAAATCTGGAAATTTTCTTTACATAACCCGTGAAAATTGTGTCGGACTTTTATGTATATAAATCCACCGCGGTGAATATTTTTAATTCTATTTGATGAAACCTTCAAAATAATTTTTGTAAGATGCTGATCTGTCGAGGTGAAAGTACATTTACTGAAACAAATATCATTAAAGTCTTACCAAAATAATACAATTGGTGGCGGGCTTAGAAAAGTTTTTCACGATCTACAAGTTGTCTAAAAATAACTGGATTTTCTTTACGCAATCGGCAATATTCCTATTTTAAGACGGCACTTGTTGATGAACAATTTAATGATCCAAAGGGCCTTCTCACATACATAATCTGCAATCACTTGTAAAGGACTTCGAAAAATAAATTCTTCTTTTCTCGTTTTGTGCGTGTTGATCTAATTTTACATGAGACGACATGTGTTTTAAGGGTTCATGGGTATTATCGTGGGCCTATAATATGTTATGTGGGTGATAAAGCTATTTAAAAGTGACACCCAGGAAAATAAACGTCGGCACCCAAAAAACAATTTTATTCTAATGATGTAAGGCCATTGTCGGTGGTTAAGAATTGTATGTGAGAGAAAAGCCATTTCCTGATATAGAAGGAGAACATTTCTCGTTTAAAGTGGGTTATTTGGCTTGTTGCCTTTCCACATCCACATCACATTTTGAATTCCGCATCATTTTGGTTTGTCTTTGTTAGGGTCGAGGAAAAACATTTTTTTTTTTTTTTGTTTAATATAAATAAGAAAATTCCGTACGACGATATATATTTACGGTGAATAATATCTTGTGCGGCTCGCACCAAGCAAAACACCAGTAGGAAGGAAGTTTAATGTTGTGACGATGGAGGGGAGGGAATCGAAAGCAACGCATTTGGGTAGCAAAGGAATGGCGGCGGCGGCGGTATGGAGGAACTTTTTGAGAACCCCGAGAAGGACGAGAAAATTACCCAGCCGAAAATTATGTGGAAAAAGGAACTTTCCAGTGTATGTTGAGGTTGGTTAAGAATTTTTTGACTGTGTTATGTGGTAACGATTTCCATTTAATTTGCCATCCAGTACTCAATTTATTTACTTGCGATGTGCTAAAATCAGAGAATGTTGTGTGTGTTTGTGCGTATGACTTGCCACATTCTTTGATTACTTGTTGATATATAATTTGTTGGCGAAAAGTTTTATTTTTTTTCGTTTTCGTTATTTTTTTTTTTTTGCAAATTTGACAAAGTTCTTGCTGTCGAATAGCGAAAGAAAATTTAACGCTTGACATTTAACGACGGTCACAATTATTCCATATCATTTCACACAATTAATTTAATGACATCTTTATAAACGACCAGCGAAGAAATACGGCACCGCTGCTCGCACAAAAGTGTACTCAGAGCTTTGTGTAAGACAGAGAGACAACGAAAACAATTCATCGTAATCTTGAATCCGTAATAAATTATATTTTTATTTGCATGTAAATAAAACCTATTGCTTGAGAATTTCATCCATGCATTTCGGCTGTAAAAAGTACTGCTGTGCTCATTAATTGTAATTTACTTCATTTATTCGAAATATTTATTTATTTTTTTCATTCCTTTGGGGCCATCTTAATGCTAGATCTGAAATTCGTAATTCGCAAATAAACTTCGCAACGTTCAGAGTCGTATTATATAGAAAGCAGTAAATTTTAAATAAAATATCCTAAAATGCAATTCACAAGATGAAAAAAATAATATTGAAACAACTTTCACCATTTATCTCAAATGACTTTGCAAGTTGAATCCAAAAATTGCATTCAAAGCTAAAAGTCAATAGTGGCGGAGTTTTTATGTAACATCAGTTGCAGTTTTTTTTATATATTTTTTGTTGAAATGTCATTAATTTTAATTATTTTGGCAGTTTCATAAACACTTGAGAAAAATCTCTCCGTCTCTGTTTCAATCTCGTTGCAATGTAGGCTGCAAATATTATTATGTGGGATATATCTATGAGTGATGTAAAACAAAAACTCCTAATCCCTCACTTTTTAAATTCCTGGACGTTTCAATTTCAAAGCAACTGGATCAATGAAACATTCACAAACACCGTCAAATATCGACATGACCCCGAAAAATGAAACAGACAACATGCACAACATCCATCCAGTTATGCAGTTTGCTTTTAGAAACAAAAGAAGAGAAATCAACTTCCAGCAGATCTGCAACCGAGCGCAACACGAAACAAGAAAATCTTGCAATTTCATTTGCCTTTTTGTAAAAGTATGTATCACAAAAAAAAAGTGGACTCAGCATTACTAAAAAGCATTTCAACCAAAAACGTACACTGCAAACTAACTCTTTTGTATAATGTTTTATTTATATTGAATTTCTTGCACATTCAACGAGAAAAAAAGAATAAAAAAAAGAGAAAATCATTTCTTAATTTTTTTTTTTGGTGTTGTGTAAACTTTCACAAAAATCGATCTTGGAAGCGCAAAAAATTATTAGTTTTGGTTGTAAATATGATGTAGAAATGAAATGCAATTATCGAGCGCTCAGAAATCTTGGCAGCCTTCTAAACAATTTATTTTACAACATAAAGCATATGGAATAAAGCAGAAAACGAACGTAAGCTGCAAATCGATTAATTAACATAAACACCTGTACGTGCACTTTGCGTAATTTTGCAGTGAAAACTTTTTTTTTATTATTATTAAATACAAAAACAAATGCGCAATTTTCATTGCCCTTTTATCGTTTGCTCAATGCCAGGCTGAACAGAAATTGTATCCACATTGTATAACGCAGGTATTTATGTATTCTGTGTAATTATAGTTCTTCACCATTCCTTCAATTCATCCGAGCAATTGCACCAAACGATGTGCACATTTGTTTTTGGGCATCATCACTGCGCACAAAGTAGAAGTAAAAAAGTTTTAAGTTTCATGATTCATGGTAGCAACATTAATACAATTTACTTTTTATAATGTTTTTGAGAATCAATACGAATAAAAAAAAATATTTTGCAATAACAAAAAAAAAAAAAGTAAGTCAACAAGAATTTTTATTTTGAGAGCTAGCAAATGCTTTTTTTTTTCAGGAAAAAGTTGATTGGACAGACGGCTAGTGATAATAGATTGTAAATAGAAAAGTATACATCTTTATGGTACAATCCAGGACGAATGGGATTACAAAAATATGTACAAGGTTGATGAGGGTTATTTTATGAGCTGTCTTGCGTGTGTCGAAAAAGGGTTGGAGTAAAGGTCGTTATCAAAACAATTAAATGTGATATCGTCTCCCTCTTCCTAACACATCTATTTAAATAGACCATGGCAAGAAATAGACCCGAGATATGCAAATATAGTTCCACCGGAAAAATCCTTTTGCCAGCCCATTGAGATTATATGAACACATTAAAACACTCCTTATTATATCGTAAAACAGTAAGTGAGAAATCCCTTCATCGTTTGTGGGTTAAGTGGAATGAATTTTCACACAAAAACCCAAAGAATGCTGATGATGTGGTGAATGCTTGATAAATAAATTATAAATTTGTATCACATTTAATTATCGCATCATCTAAAATTTATAACCCATGTATGGGAATTTTACTCAGCATAGTTTTGGGGGCGAAACAAATTATTTTACAACGACAATCAGTTTGTACAGCTTTGTTCTATCGTTGTCACATAATCAGTAGAAATATCGAATGTGGGAAAAAAAGTGTTTAAGGCTTTAACCAGCAGCATGTCATGAGGAACAAGAACTATCAAACCGTTGAACCAGATTGAAATAGTTTCATTCGGAGAATAATTTTTCCACAAAAAGGGAAGCGGCGCAAGTTTTCGGGGGTGCTTTGGGAAAATATGTGTAAATGATTCAATTTACATATTAATTTATTATCACACATAAAATAATAATTTACGATGTTTGCTTTTGCCTCACCTTCATTAAAATGAAATTTATGTTTTGGTTCATATTTATTAACGAAACATGTTTATTTATTTTTTCCACTACTCACATCAACACTTTTGCCGTTCTTGATAATTTGAAGTTCTTTCGACGCCAAGATACCTAATTTAATTTGTTCCATCACTCGGATGTGTGAATAAACAACAAGCTTCTAATTAGATTAACAAATTTTCTCGTAGATTTAATATTCATCACTATAGATAAAGTTTTGAATTCATAATGTTGACTCAACAACTAAACTCACTCCATAGAAGCTTAATGTCACCAATTGAAAAATTAGTCAGTCAATGGATGTGATTTATTAACGTGCAATGATTTGATTGCTATTGCGAAAACAAACCTATGGCTTGCATAATGCGTAATTTAATTCAATTAAATTATCGCTCGTAGTATGTGATTTTCAAGCCCACCAAAGATTCACCAATGAATGTTTTTCAATTAATTAAATATTTTACAAACAAATTTATATTTTTGTTATTATAAACAGAAAAAACACTACTGCTAAATATTTTGTGAAATTAATTAAAATGCTGCAAGTAGTTTGCAACGTTATATGTGTGAGAAACTAAATAAACGATAAATAAAATTTTTAGAACAAAGAATTAAATTCTTAATTCCTAATATTCGCAGACTGATTGATTGTGATGTCATTCTGAACCATCTATCACCCACACATAAGAAAAAATTATTTTCATGTGCAGGCAGTGCAAGCAACAGGCATTCAATTATTGAAGTTCTTCCCCAAAAAAAAGCAAGAACATTAAATCTAAAATATTCTCAAAGAACAAGAAAAGCATGCAAATTCCCATTTTTCAACGACATGCAAAACCAAGTTTTGGTTTTTTGTGCTGTTCGTTGCCAGCTTTGTTTGTTATTATAGCAGAGTGCATTCACATCATAAGCCCGCAAAAAAAATCGTAATAAATTATAATGAAATGGAACACAACTGCTGCGACTGTGTGCATGAAAAGTCTAAAAAAAATTATCTCTTTCTCGTCTTTGCAATTTTTTTCTGTTAATTGCATACGTGTAAGTCGGGAATGGAGCAAGCGATATGGCAATATTAGTATTTGTGCATTTTTGTTTGCTTGCCGACTTCGCAGATAACGCTTAAAATTATGAGGCCAAAGCGATACTTATAAATCTCCATCCATGTAATACATCGAAATTTGAGATTTCTATGTGTGTGAGTTCCTTCCATCGATAATCAAAGTAATTTCTGATTGCAATTCTATTCAATATATTTGCGAGTCGAATTACAATTCTTGGAAAATTTGAAGTTATTTTTTTTTATTGTTAGTTTCGTTCCTTTTAAAAGACGAATTTGAGAATTGCATTGCAATTCACTAATACAACTCCGCCAATTGCCGAGCATAGTTTTTTTTATTAGTTAAACAATGAACTAACCAGAAAAATGCCTTGAAGAATGGAGAAGGCAAGAGAACCTAAGAAACAACATCTTTTCCAAAACTCAAATGTCAATGTCCTCTCGACTACATCAAAAAATATATATAAATATATATATAATGCTTGTGCAATAAGCAAGGCTGCACTAAAACGTGGCCGAAAAATCTGCTTTTTCGTGGCTTGTTTGCGAGATGTTAGTTAAGCCACAACTTAAAATATATTCCAGAGAACTCAAAAAATGCTGTTATTTAGTTGTTTTCTTAGAATATTCTTTAAATAGATATGCACACATATTGCAAAATACTCAACCAAATAAAACCACTTGAAACCATTGGTTGAAACCAATTTAATGATTTCTTCCACAATAATTTAGTTACAGTTTTAATGCCAGTAAAAAGCTTCCCCATTGTCTCAAATTCGACAATTACTACACCAGTTCCACTTTTATTGGCGACACTATAATGTCGCTACCAGAAAAAAACTGCAATCATCATTTACTTTGTTATCGATCTTCATCAACAGTAAGAAGCAACAAGAATGAGTGTCATCTGCTGTAGTAATTTTGGGCAAAAATTTTTCGGGCGTTAATAAATTTTATCACTTATTTTATTTGTCGATTTTATGGTGCGCTGCGATTTTATGAACCGATGCCTTCTTATTTCGTGCAAACTTCTCGACCACGTTCTATAAAACTGGACTTTAATCTCGAGTTGATCAATTGTTCTGCAAATGGATTTCATCGTGACGCGTGTATAGTATTTTAGTTATGTAGAGCGGCAGTTGGATAAATTTAGACTTCTTGAGAATTTATTCTGCCAAATATATTTTTTGATTATACAATAACTGAAGCATATTACGTTAAGAAATTTGGAGGCTACGAAACGTGCAAAATTAGAGTTTATGAATTATTAATTGTATTGTAGCCCTGATGTTGAATAAACAAATTTACATCAAGGTTGACTTCAAAGTTGTGTGTTATAAAACTGCTGAACTTCAGATCAATGAGTCACATCCATAAACCCTCTTTACAAAACATAAACATAAATTTATTAAACATACATAGAATGTGGCGGTGTAAAGATTTTCTTCTTATCAACACACGCCGCATCAGAAAATTGAATAAAACTTAAAACATTCCTCAAAGGCAAATGAAAGCACTAAATATGCTTTATTATTGTTGATATTTTAACATTTTAATTAACTTTTCAAGCGAAAGAAATGTTTCAAGAATCTTATTTTCACAACGGTGTAGCAAGCACATTAAAAAGCTCTTATTGTTTTCGAAGAAAATGTCTAATCAAACAAGTTGTTGCTACAGTTTTATTCATGCGTTACATAAGACGAATTGCTAGGATTCTGTATTTAAAATAGAAACATCTATAAAAGAAATAAGGCACAGTCGAAATTTGATTGCAAATGGTGATGATTTTTCGCATTTTTTCCTCCCGCATTTTGAACAATGGTGGAGACAGCATAAAAAATAACTCTCGTATGCACATATGAAAATTATTTGTTTTACAGTTGATTGATTATTAAATTTTTAATAATTGCAAGTTTGCTTTTTTATATGTATGCCTAGATACAAATGTGAAAGGGACAGTCTAGTTCAAAAGTCACCGGCAACTTTCTTTAAAATTAACCTGATATTTAAAAGCTCATTTCATACAAAAGCTTTTAAGAAAGTTGAACATCTGATTTAATTTGGGATATGTAAAGATTCATGTTACATCATTGTCAAATTGACAACTGCACAATGAAATTTTTTGTACGCATAAAAAATATTCATATTTTTAATTTTCGCTGAACAACGGAAAAAATTACACAAAATGTTAAAAAAAAAAGCTTCAATTTAATGAATAATTGCGCAACGTAAAAAAAATGGCTGCAAAAAAATTAACCTCAACCAGCGAGAGAGCTAGTGCAAGCCATAAGGATATGCCATTAAAATGTGTTTGTCGTGTAAATAGCACAAGCAACGTACAAAGTGACTTTAAAAGGAATTAATTAATTTCAAGCCAAAATTGGGATATAAAAATTATTTAAAAACTTATTAAGTTCAAGAAGAAACTTTTAATATGTTTATCGTTGAACGCAATATCGAGCATGCTGTTTCTTGAGACGGCATGCAAGAAAAATGTATGCAAATATTTCAGTCAATTTTTCCTTATCGGCAGCATTCAAATATTTTATGATAATTACAATGTTATAACTTTTGATCAGGCATCTAAGTTATTGCAACTATGCTGCGTAATTCATGAATGATCCCTAATTATAAAAATAATTGAAAAAATATTTTCATAAAAAAAAAACTCACACAAATACATGATCAACGTTATGAAACAACCCCTTTTGTGACAATATAAAAAAAAATATATATTTCAAATATAAATATCACATAAATTTTCCATTAAAAATATTTAACATCGATGATATAAAAAAAAATGAGGAGGAAAAAATTGCAAAAATGCAAAAAAAAAAAATACATATAAAAATTATAGAAAAAAATTCTGCAACCAATAAAAAAAATAAATTTAAATCAATATAATAATATGGAAACCTACAACAATGCACGGTGGCTGATTGAGGAGTGAAGAGGCTGTTCAATGCCATCGCAACCGAAGTTGAACGATTGCCATTTATCCTTAATGCGGCTCATCAGTGCATTTTTTTAATGATGCAAAATAACTAAATTTTTTCACCAATGAGAAAAGGTCGATTTTTTGTATCATTCGAAAATAAAAAAAAATATAAATAAATAAATGAAAACAGAAAAAATCACTGCGAATAATGGGTGGAATTTTTTTTTTTTTTATATTATCAGTCGGCTTTTATGTATTCGCCAGAATATTATGAGAGGGTGTTTGTGCTACCGTTTAATTGTCACAACTCATCTGGAGCCATTTAAATTAAACATGCTAATTTTTCGTATTGTATGGAACTTTGCGCCAGATCCGCTGAGACAAAGTTTTTCGCGTTTGCATAATAAAAAGAAATCGCACATCAATTTGCGTTATAATGAAAGTTTATTTTTATAAATTTTAGAGGAAATTAGTGCGAGTAAAAAATTTGTAATACGCAACTATATTAACATGCAAATATAATTAGCTGCCCTAAGAGCTGTCCCTCCTCTTTTTAGCCTTATCAGCTAACTAGAAACACTCGCAGGATTTCAACTAATTTCAGCCCTGCCATAAATTACATTAAAAAAAAAATTTGTTAAAACTTTTACATGGAAAAAAATCCCTATCAGCTCTACGTGTGTTATGTGCTCAAACAAAATTCAAATGTTTTTAAACCAGCGAATGAATTTGAGCTCACATCTAGCGGAGGGGCCGCGGTGATACCTCGCTTACATGTACAGACAATGTTCCATGTATATTTTATATTTTTTTAATATCACATACATACACTACATTAAAATAAAAATTAAAATCCTATATAACTCTCATCCTCCCAATTCATTCTTCTGTGTTTAAACATCCCTCGCATGTCCCCCCCGCCATTAGCTCGAGAGTTGAAATAATAAAAATACAGCAGTCGTATAATATGTGCGTATATGATGTATCTGAAATGAGCCCCGCGTGCGAGGGGGTTGAAAAAGTGGGCTGCTGATATGGAAAAGTATGTTGAGCGAAAGCGGCAAAGAATGAGAGGAGGGGAGCACCGCATAATGAAATAAAAATACTTTTTTTTTATAATCACGAAAAAAAATTTCTAAAATGTTAGGCGTGGCAGTGTTCACATTATACATTCATTTTGTATGGAATAAAAAAGTATAAAAATCTACCACCAAAAAAAAAATTCACCACCCTCCATCATATACAGCATCCCAACCAACCCCATACTAGCGCGCTCCACACTTTTTTAACGACGTCTCTCTCTAAAAAATAAAATAAAAAATTATACATAAAATAAAAACCGACCCCATCATCAAAAAAAAAAAAAATAAATAAAAAAAATATTCACAAGAGCGCTTAACATAAATATAATGATTTTTTTGTAGAGCTGCTGCTGTATGTTAGCTAGCGGGTGGAATTGAATTATGGAATGGGCTAGTTAGTAACAAGAGTAATAGAGGGAAATTATGATGAAGGATGAGGATGTTTAAATGAAGGATATATAGAAAATGGTTTGTATGATGCTGTACAGCGGAACCAGTGGAGGAGCTACAACAATCGAATAGACGACTAGGAATGGTAAAGAAATAAAGGAAGACTGCTATTAGAGCCATTCAGAAGTTTCGCTTGTGCTTCGTGACTGTATACACATTTATATGACGATAAAAAAATGCTATAAAAACCAAGTTTTAAATTTGTTTGTATCTATCTTTCTATCTTTTATGCGGCATTGTACACGATATTTAAAAGGGAGCCGATTTTTTTTTGCTCGTTGAGCTTCATCTCTCATTTTTCAACCCACTTGCTTCCATTCCACCAAAACAGAAGCACCAGCCTCTTGAGCCGTCGAGTTGCTTTCTTTTGTTTTCTTCTGCTTTTTTTCTTATTTTTCGGCTGCTGGTATGAATTCTTGCGATGGCAGGATTGTAAAGGAAGGATGGGTGATGGAAGCGCGAAATAAAAAATAACGAATTGATCTCATACTCCATAGTTTCTTTTTTTTGTTACTGGCTGTATAACGCTTCTCAAGAGTCGTTTCTTTATATTTTTATGTAATTTTTTCTTTTCGGCAACAGTGAAACACATAAAAAACATATAAAATACCATTTCGCGTTTCTCTAAACACTCTCTAGTCATATCATCAGTGTGTATAGCAACCATTCGCCCACCCACTATACAGTAAAAAAAAAAGTTTCATGTTATTCTTCTTTCGCTGCTGCTGTGTATTTTTTTTTAAACAGCTAAATGATGGCAGAGCCCGAAAAAATTTCTAGAGAATAAAATATAATGTAACACACAACAACAGCAAGAAAAAAAAATCTATAAAGTTATACCAAAGTCGAACAATGTTGTTGCCAAAATGTATTGTGCTTCGACATTTTTTTTTTTTTAACAAGTCGTATTATTAGTGAAGTGAAAAACATATCCAAGGACGGCATGGTTTGCTGCCGATGGTGAAAAATATGTTTTCAAACAAAAAAAAAATGTTGATTTATTCGACAGATCTGCGAATTGCGGCTCTGTCTTAACTACATCGGCATCATCGCATTTATAAAAATCCCCCTTTTTTAAAATTATTTTTCTATTTCGTCATGTTTCCTTTCTTCTTCCTCCGGGTTTCCATAGAAAAATTCACTTTTTTGTGCGCTCAAGCACTTCAGCATCATTACAGCGAAATGAATAGAAAAACTAAACCCAACACCCACTCTAACGTTTCTCATTCCTCTAACGTTGTTGAAAAAAAATCTGCCTGGAATTTATGCAAATAGATTTTTTTCATTCGCTTCGGTGTTTTAAGTATGTGTGTGTGTGTGTTAGTGAGGAGGTGGGATGCTGTTATAGTGTAAAAATAGCATACACACATAAAAAAAATATAATTACTATTACCATGATAACACAATTCGATGATTTAGAACCCGGGCGAGGGTTGCAAAGCACTCTGAATTGGCGGGATGACTGAGGCTGGCAGCGGGTGGATGGTGTGGCGTTCAAACGTATTTAAAATAGAAGCACGAAAAAAAAACTAATCAATAAAATATTTAAATTAAAAAAAAAAATGTTTTGCGCATTTTTATCGCTTCAGAAGGGAATGCGAAGCGCGTTTTAGATCGAAGGGATGAAAGCATAAACAGCAGGCAGTAAAAACTACTCGAAATTGCGTTTGATTTTGAATGCCAGAAGGTCCTTTCGCCTATAAACAGGCATCTTGCATAACATTCTCGTTGCCCATTAATTATTGATAAGATGTAGTAAAAGAAATATAACTGTTTCTGCTTCTTGAATAACATTCCTCAGTCATCACTTTTGTGATAGAATTTTTAATACACAATTTTGCTGCTATTGCGACATCGTATGGTGGTCTATCAAATATTCATATCAAATTCGAAATTGAAAGAGAGACATAAAAAGAAAACAGCAAAATATCGCTTGTATACATTTATAGCGAGAGCAGAAAAGAAATTGCAATAAATTTTGTTACAAAATTAGAAAATATTTTGAAAGTTTTGTTGGAAAAAAAGAGCAGTAACTTACAATGAAATTGCGCAAAAATGTAAAGTTATTTCAAAGTTTTTTTTTTTTTTTATTAACACATCTTGCTTGTGAGCGTGTTATTCGAACAAATATCTTCGCTATTCCTTGTAGCAGCACTTATAAATTTCAATCATCACTCCACTGGCACCTAAACATTCATTTGTTTATATCCTCTTGCGTGGTTCGCGCTATTACAAGCGGCACCGAAACATAAAATCGTTATAAAGATATTATAGCGCCACTCACATCTCACGCTGACATGCATGATGGAACTCTAAAGCCAGAAAATGAGCATTTTTATGTGGAGGCCTCGCGAGGCACAGTTTACTATAAATTTTCATCTCCCTTGCCTGGCACCATAGTCATTAAATATGATTTTACAGCGTATATGTGTTTTTTATTAGTAATTTCGCAGTTTTAGAATATGGCTGCTGGATGCTTTTGATACTTTTACAAATTCTTTTACTACCATTTTCAACCATAAAAGCAGCATTTTTGAGCAACATTTTTTTTCCGCCAGCTCCATTGCGTATTTTTTAAGCATCTTTTTTATGCGTGCACCTACATAAAATTATAAAGAAAATGTGTTTCTTTTTTTTTGGGGAAAAATGAAGGAGCCCGAGAAACATGAAAGCTCCCGAAAATGTATAAAAAAAAAAGTTTGAATGTTCCGAAACACAAAGTAAGACCAGAGGCACTAGAAATATCTTTCTTTTAACTTTGCGCTCATAACCAGGTGCAGAGCAAAGTTCCATTTAGCCAATTGAATTTATGGCATTGTTATCATAAATTTACAATTTTTTTCAATAAAAACGATTGAACACTTATACAAACGGGCACATTTGCTAGTTCGACTTGTTTTGGGAAGATGAAAAATAGCAAGCAGCAGCAAATTTATTACAGCCAATAAAAATTTTAAATCATGCGGATATGTTATGGGTTGTAATCATTTCGTTGGAATGCTTCTTCCTTCCTCCTTTAGATATTGTTTTAGAGACCCATACTATAAAAAGCAAGCTCTTTCTGTTCTCACGAAGAAAAAAGAAGCATTTTCAAAAAGCTCCCAAAATTCATTTCAAATAAATATTTCAAAGTCTTTTATTGGTGTATGTTATAAAAATTGTTAAGAAAAAAAAAAAAGATAATGGCGGATTTTTTTTTCTCTTTTACTCTGTTATCATTGCGCGCAGTTTGACTCCTTTCGAGCAACAAAAAAAAATAAATTATATATTATATTTTACTATAAAATATATAACTCTTAAAAGTATAAAAATGTGAAATAAACATGCACCGGGATGAGTTTTGTGTTTTATGTGATTCGTCATAATAAAAAAAGAATATCAGCAATTTCTTTTGAAGATTCCATCAAAAGGTTGAGCGAAAAAGCGGTAACGAAAAAAAAAAAAAAACGACCTAATCCCTAAATTATGGCTCGTTTGCCAGGCAGCAAAAAAAAAAAATGAAACTTTAGATATTTTTTCTCATTCGCATTTTTATTTTACACAAAAACATTAAAATTTTTTATTTGCTTCTTGAGATCATAAATATTTTAGTACAAGATATTTTTTATCTCCTTCTGGCATGTAAAATCGACAGCGATGGGTTGTGTGTGGGTGTGATGATTTCGGAGGACGATGGGATGATCCTGCTTCGCTATTTGCGATTCTGAACAAACAACTTTTCTAATAAAAACTGCTCCATCAATATCTTGAAAATGAATATAATGAAGCCATCTCATCTCCTTCCTCTCTTCTAGTTTTCCTCAATAAATTTTTTAATTTCCTTGGAAAAATTCCACTTAAGCGCTTAGATTTATGTTCAAATTTTATGGGTGCAGTATAAAAAAAATTTCATTTTCAACATTACGGAGGAACTTTATGTTTTGGGATACGCTCTGCGAAATTAGCTATTCAATGAAGTCTTAATTTTCGCGTAAAGTTTGCCCACCAAATTGGGAAAAAGAAAAGTTTTTGATGGCTTTCTATTCAGAATATACGCTGGAAATGCTATTCAATGTTCAATCACTGTAATATTGCACAACGCAAATGGTATTTAAAAGTTTCATTAAAATGATTTTCATAACATGAATATTTAGCTTATGTTTAGATTTGATTTTACATTGGCTACTTATCTAAAATTGGCTCAAGTTTCCTGATATCACAAGATAACAATATTTAATGGATTTGTTTTGCTACTTTGGCCATATCGCAAAATCGAATTTTTCAAGGAAGTATTAAAACCATGCGGCAAATGTTAGGAAAATTGGTTTCGGACCAGTCACGCTAAATTCGAATATGATTTAAACACCTTGCTGTTCTTGCCACGCCAAAGTTGCATTTGACTCTGTTGGTTTCAAGGTATGCGCTTAATACGTGTAATCATTTTAAACAAATTTGCTTATTATTACTCATACTCAATTCTTTGAGTGATCGTCTTTATTTTACAAATTGTATAATACCAAAATGCTTTTTACGGATTATTATAGTTTATGCTCGAAATCGCACTCAAGTTGTGCTGAAATATTTAGACGAAATAGATTTCGTAACGATAAACGAAGCACTTAATTAAACAAATGAAACAACCTATAGTTTATGTAGACTAGCATTTTTGCACCACTTCTACAATGCGAAACATCCAGATAAACAAACAAACAAAGGATCACTTTACTTACTTAATATATTGTCACAAAAAGATTATGCAGTCCTTGCAAAAAAGCATACAACGAGCTGTTTAGAAAGACTCGTTAATTACTTTAAATCACATATTATTGCTTTTGTGTCTTTTATCAGCACATCCTAATTGAATCTTAATCCATCAATTTGCTAAATTAACTAATGAAAATATTCCCGAATAATAATTGTTTTATAGATTCTGTAAATCATTCAAAAATTTGATACCGATTAAGCTTTTGCAGATTATTATAACAAAGCGGAAGCTTAAAAAGAAAAATAATAAACGTCCAACTAAATGAAAGCATCTGTGAAAATTTCAATGGAATCGAATGCTTTTTTATGATGGATCTGTTACAATTACTTCTAGATATTATTCCAAAAAGACTTCGATGAAACTTTGAGCAATTGTGAAAACAATTTTCTTAAAGGAAATTTTCAATAAAATTTCTGTATAATTTATTTGATATCAATTGCCGACGACATACTGAAAACTTTTCCTTACATGATCGCTTTTTGAGACTCATACAAAATCGAAAGAAATGAAAGAATTGAGTTATGTGATTTTGATAACCATTTTACCTTGCGAAATTCTTTTTTAAAACAGTGGAAAAAAGTGCTTTTGATCAGCAAACATACGATAAGTTCTTGTATAATTTTGCAGTGCAAAATTTCTTCCCAACTGTGAACGTATTGGTAGAATACGAAGCTGAGAGAGAAAAACGAAATTTTCTTTCGGCTCATGAAATGTTTTTCCGAACATGGAATCAACAGAATAGTGAAAGTGAAAAACACATTGCGTTTACACGTTTTTCCGCAGAAGTACATAGATATTCGTTGTTCATTGTAGAGCACACACACATGTATATTTCAATGTTATGTACCGAATTTTCCCCTTAATTTGCTATTTCATGAATGAAATTTTCTTTCAACTTTTCCAATGAATTTTATAGTTTTGGCAAATCATTATTCAGAGAAAAGAGCAAGGCAAAGAAAAACTAGATTTTAAAAAATTGTAAGTTTTCAAATTAAAAATAGTTTACCATTATCCAAGAAATTTAGTTTTTTTAAAAGATTTGAAAATCTAACATTTTCGTGGAAAGAAAATTCTGAATAACATGAAAAACTTTTTAACTTTAAAAAAGATGTCGCTGGTTCAATTTGTCTCGGAAAATTACTTTAACGTTATATTTAAAAAAAAAAGAATGTGAAACCTTGTGGAAAATCTGTCGAGAAAACAAAACATATCTGGAAAGTTTTCACTCTCTTTCTTTTCTTTTTTTTAGCAAGGACACATTTTTAATTAAAAGAAAAGTCAGTTGAATTAATTTAAATTTTCATTTATTTGATTTTTTTTATGAAATATGCTTTCAAAGTACATAGAATTAGAAGATAAAATATCAATTATGCATCATGATTTTTTAAAAAACTTTTTTTTTTTCATTTTTAATGTTGCGCTCAGTTTGATTTCATTTGAAGTTGTGCAAAAATTTGGAGAGATGAATTTTTTTTAAGGATTTTGGCAAAAAGAAGAAGGAACTGTTTTCCTTTTGGTTGACACAATTTAGTTTCAAATACCTTTATAAGGTCGATTGTGTGTTACACCTATTTGGTTATGTTTAGAGTGAAAATATGAGTTATGATTTGCATACATTTAGGTTGAATGCCCATTTAAGTTCACTTGCGCTTGGTGAGAAAATTGAAGAAAATTCTATTAAATTTACGTTGTCGTTGTTCGGTATGCGGAAAGGTAACATTTATAGACGCCGCTACTTATTCGACCGTTAAGCAATTCAATTCGCCAAGCGCTTTTCAGATTTTTTTTTTTTTGTGTAAAAATCATTTTAATGGAAATTTCAATTATAATGTTAAACTACAAGTATACTATACTATATGAAATCTGCTAACAACTTTCCGTCTCATAAATTTCTATAAATAGAGAATTTTAATTTTTTTTATTTACTTTTTTTTTCATTAAATCAAATCAATAGAAAAAGTTTTTTTTTTTTGTTATTATTTTACTTTGAAAATTGCATTTAAAATGCCAACAAAATTTATTGTTAAGTGAAATTTGCTTGTTTGTTTAATGAATACTTTTTTTTTTGATTTAGTGAAATTTTTTATGATAATTTCAAGTATGAAAGACCCTTAAGGGTGCATATACATTAATTATGGATTCGAAAACTCCTGTTTTATGCTCTACAATATTGGCACGTGTTCAAAATATAAAATGCAATAATTTTGCTCTCTGGAAAAACTTTTAAAATTCATTACAAAAAGTTCTGTAGAAGTCTTAAAAATTTACACTAATTTGCCATTTTGTAGATTTTTTTATATAAATTATATTTTTTTTTACTTAATTTTTGTAATGAATGAAATGAAAGTGGTGAAAATAAGTCGGTATTTGTTATTATGGGTTTTATCTAAGATGCGACATCGAAACAAATTGCGGAATACTATTTTATTCGCAATGGTTTACATTAAGTTTGAGGAAAATCTGTTACAATTAATTATAATGACAATGAAGGACGGCTCATGCTAAAGTGTAAAAATAAATCATTAATGAAATTTTGTAGTTGAATGCTCCGTTGGTCCTCTTAAATCTAAATGTTAAAATAAACATAAATCAAATCATTTCATAGAAATCACATGAAAATTATATTTATTTTGTTATATCAATTATTTTGGCTTCATTCTTTCCTAATTTTTTTTCTTTACTAATTAGTATGTTATTAATTACACTACATTGACTTAATTTTCGGGTATAAACTTTCACATCTAATCGTCCTGTTCGATCTCCATTAAAATCCTACATTAAATTTGATTCATTTTTCTTCTTCTTTTTACTACGTCAATTTATATTTCGATGAAATTATTTGTTGCAAATTCCAATCGAAAGTGTTTGTTATTACAGTGAAATTATGTCAGTTCCGTAATTGTGCCAACATCACAATTAAGTTCATTGTTTACGCTATGCGAATTTCATTAACTTTGAGCAATACCACAATTAGCTGCATCATTCTTCATTCGAACATCGAGTTCCTGGGATTCGGGCGGGGGTGGAGGAAGTGAATCCATCGATGGCATTTCAAGAATTTCATTGAGCTGTGCGAACTCTTCGGGAGGCGGTGCTGGTAAAAACGACAAACTGTCCATATTTGCCTCGCCATTACATTCGATTTTCATCATTGGCGGTGGTACAACTTGATCGTTAACACTGTCATCAGGTGCCGAAACTATTTCGTCAAGTCCATTTGCTTTCATCGTGGGAATAAGACCATTAATTTTATGAAGTTTTGTCTTATCCAAAATGTCGTTTTGTTCAGCAGCTGCCATTATATCGGATTTCAAAAATTCACCACCATTGGGCAATTCATCTTTGTAAATTGCCGAAGTGATTACAGGCTTGTCACAACCCTCGGCTAAGGGTAATGCAGTCGGGGGACTGTTCTCAATCAAAGGTTTTAGATCGTGACAATGGACGTTTATGATCCGTTTGGGCGAATTTCCTTTATAGCCTTTCTCCTCAAAGTGATACGTGTCTCTATCACCGTATGAATAATTTTGATTTGAACTATTTGAAGATGTTAGGCTCAAGTCTGATTGTGACAAGCCCGTTTTAGTGCCATTGCAGATAACAATTTCTGACCCTTTTGTCAAGGGTAAATCGTCTTTAATGTCTGCCGGTGGCGTATGGACTTCAACCTGTTCGGGTTTCGGTTGTTTGTGTTCTTCTTCTGGAGAACTTGGCGTGAAATGGCTTTGCAATGTATCGATTTTAATTTCATCAGGAATTTCTAATGGCCCGCTGTTTGCCTTTTGTGAAAGTGGAGATGGTTTATGGCTACCATTTTGATCGGCACCACGAGCTGCTTCAACAATGAAAACACCATCCTTTTCCGATGGTGAATAATGCATTTTTGTTTCGCGCGTGTCTCTTGAAATATCCTACGAAAAATATAAATAAAATGAAAATAATTTAATGAGAAAAGTTTAGCAATATTAATTATGAAGCACGTAATTAAGCACCATACACCTACATTACGTTCTTCGGTTTCAACAATAAGATGATTGTTCTTCAATGTCATTGTTATAATTGAACCATTTGTGCCGTTGTGATTGTTTGTGGGCGTTATATCACCATTGGCAGCAGCGAGTAGAAGTTCGGTGCTTGCTTGCATGTTGTCCATACCACGATTTTGCATGAGGCCCGATTCAGTTGATTTTAGCTAAAAGTATGGCATCATTATTAATTTGATTTATGCAGTTTAATCAACCCAATTGTTTGTTATTAAGTATTATTTGAGCTCATGTAAGAGAACAATTTATTTTGCTATTAATTTTCACAAGTGTAACAATGAAAATTTAATTTTCAAAAGCACTTGGAATGAAGCCGCATTTGGTATGTAACAATTTAAAAGCTGTACCTCGCAACGCAATATGCACAGTAAAGGAAAAAGGCTCTAAATTAATTCTCCCCTTTCAAGTTATGCAATCCACGTTCCCACTTACTTCATCATTTGATGTATTCTTCTCAGCCAGTGGATCCGTGCTTTTGTCACTAAGCAAATCATTCCCAGCGGAACCTTGTCCGCGATGTTTTCGCCAACAATGCCTGTTAGAACAGTAATTAAATTATTACTTTGTCTGCTTTCAACAAATTTTCTTTGATAAAACATGCCTCGCGGTGCTAACAACGAAAAGTGTAAACTTGTCTAAAATCATAAAGAAAATGAACACTCAACTTTTTGCAAGTCTGTAAAACGACCCGGGTGAGAAGCCGAGTAGCAAATGTCGTGTCATGAGGGGTATATTATGTAAATAAATTTAAAAAGATTCTTACCTGACGACTAACACAATTATGACACAAAGGAAAAGGGGAGCTAAGGTAGCAAAGCACGCTAGAAAGAGCGTCTGAATGTCATTTAAATCTGAAAAATTGATAACAGAAATATCCATTAAAAAATTGGGAAATATTTTTTTTTTTCGGTTGGCTTTCATATTGAATGAAGACAAGAAGGAAATTATTTATTTCCTTAAAAAATAAGTGAAAAATTGTGTGGTTTTGGTTTTAATTTCCTCACCTGCATTTTCTGCTTCGTCATTTTCCAGCATGAATGCGGTAGCATTAGATAACGGACTGGAGAGTGTCGTCATGTTTGTGCCATTAATTATTGTGTTTACACTAATGTGCGTTCGATTTTGTAACAAAGTTCCATTCCAACGCGTATCGAAAATAACTTCTCTCGGAACATCTGCTTCGAGTTGAGTCTTTACGAGCCGATTATCCAAAAAGTTTGGAAAATATTCCTCAACACGAAAGTTTGATTGCTGTTTACTATCATAATCGTCACCAAACACCATTTCTTCTAATTCAATTTGTGGCGGAAGCTCGCCGATGATTGGAATGTTAACGGGGGGTGAATCTTGAAATTTAATAGGCTGTATAACGACATCGGATGTGAGTGGAATGATGTGATGATTCTCAGATGCTCCTTGAACATTCTGTGATTCCTCAACGTCAAGAAATGCTTCGCCAATATAATTAATGTCCTTTGGATCAAAATCACTTGTCAATGGTGATAATACAATATCTTCTTCGAATTTATCAGCAGCTGAGGGTGCATTACGTTGTGTTGAGTGATTTTCATTTTGTACATCAACGATAACATCCTCTTCATAAATCGCCGGATAATATTTCTTGTCTGCATTACGATTAACAGCATTCGGTGATGATGTTGGCGGTATGGATTCAATTACTTTAACTTCTGTATTTGAGATATAAAAAATTGTGTCACTGTCCTTATCAGTTGTCTTTATTTTGATGCCATCCTCATCATCGCCCTCAACGCCCAATTCAATTTTCTTCGAATGTTGATCATGTTTCATTGCGGGCATCTCAAAATGTATTGTTGTAGCATGAAGCTCTTCATCGTTTTCGACATTGCTCTCATTTATTTTCCTTTTTGTTTCATTGCTATCATCATTCATCAGCTTTTCTTGTATTGTCGTTAAATTACTGTCTACATTTGCGCTCAAATTATCCTTATTAATATCCTCCTGATGCACATTACTATCGTCTTCGATAAGAATGATCTCTAATGAGTCAGTTTTATTCAATTTCTTTGGAGTTTTACCATCATTAATATTTGCTGGCGCCATGAACAATCCCTCAGACGTTCGTCTTTTCAATTCCTCTTCGGCCCGATTCAGTAGACTAATGTCGATGCTGTCAATAACCAATTCACCGTTCTCTATCGACACATTAACATTTTGATTGGGCAAATCAATATTGTCAAATGTTATTTTTATGTTGCCATTGCCTTCATCATTTTTCACTTTATTCCATTTGATTCTGTTTGCCGGCTCGGTCGATGTTGTTAGAGTTGATTCAATGCCTTCGTTTATCAAAATAATGTCATCATTTTTTGGTGTTGGGTATGCGAGTTTCTGGGGTTTCACTGATGATTTGTGTGTGTTGATGTTTTCAACCGACGACAATTGGCTTTCTATCGTTGTAAGAAAAATGTCATCTTTATTGGTTGTGTGCACCATATCTGATGGCTCTTTTCGAGTGTTTGCTGTTGTTGACGCCACTTCATCGTCGATGAGATCCATTTTAATCTCAAATGTCTCAACATTCGTTGAAAGATTTTCTTTACCAAAATTTTCCATAATATCAACAACAATGAGACCACTCGTGTTGCTATTCAGCACAATGACATTATCCCTATTCTGTTGATTCTCTTCATTTGCGGCTACCATTGGTTTCGATAAAATGGAACTTTGCGGCCACTCTCGATTTGCGGTGGTCAATTCAACTTTTGTTAGCGGCGTTGTTGTCTCGGCATTGGAATGGAAGCTTTTAATTGTGGTAAGGGTTGTGGATTTTATGGTCGTTGGTGCCGTTTTAATGGAAGTTGAGAATGTGGTCACATCGTAGTGCTCAGTTGTTGCTATATATTCAACGGGTTGTTCTTTCCGTTCATTGAATGAATCGAGCGTTGATAATGCAACCATGTCCATAAACAATTTCTGTTTTAACTTTTGCTTCTTATCCATTGTCTGCATTTTAAGAGCTTTCTTTTTGCTCTCCCACAATTTTGCCTTTTTCATTTCGGAATTTTTCTCTTCCATTGCTCTCAAATCACGTTCTATTTCCATTATTTTTAAATTATCCGCATCATGTTTAATTGGCATTTCGATTGTTGTTGCTACGAATTCGATCTCTTCGTGTTCATTTAAAGCTCGTGTTGTTTCAACGGATGTAGCATCGAATTTCATTTCATCATCAGCGACACTGGAGACCCATGATGACGAATCAAAACTAATTGATTTATTTTTATTCTGCCCATTCGCTGCCATTTCGCTGTGAGCATTTGTTTCATTTGGTCCATGCGAAATGCTCAATAAATCACTGGCTATTGTTGAAGGCATATGCGATTTTGTACGAGAGCTTTCGTCGGATTCATGGGGCCCATGAATTTTTATTGTTCCATTATCATATTTGAGTCTGTGCATATTTAATGACGAATCATGCTGTGACCGAAGTTCAGTTAAATGTTCACTTGTCGTCATTTTCATTTCATTTCTATTCGTCGCAATTTCAAATGAGTCAAGATTTTGACCTGAAGATTTTGGCGATATTTTTTCAACATCGCTCAGTGATTTTTGAGACGATGTTGTCGGTTCCGTTCTTAAGACTAACGACAGTGGCGTTGTGCCAGTTACAACAAAATCGCTGCTCGTATCAGTATCTTGCGTCGTCGTCAAATCTATATCACTCGATGTTTCACCTAATGATGATGACGATGGTAATGTGGGAGCCGATGATGTGAAACTGAAGCATGTTATTAGAAGCAAAAAAATAAGCTGCTTTCTAGTTAATGCTAATGTAATTCTCGACTGCATCATCTTTGATAACTTTCTTCTCTCTTTTTCTCTGATTGAGCTTTTTATGATTTATAACGTTAATGCCTTGTGTGCCGTGACAGTAATTTGATGATTTTGGGTCAATTTAGGTTTATGTCAGTCTAAAACATGTATCGAGTTTTATTTTTGTGTAAAATTGATTTTCTCCACCCACGCTTTTATTGAAATGTATTTTATGGTGTTTAAGCTAATGCTGCACTATTTCTAGCTTTAATCATGCAACATATCATTAGCTGACAATATATTTGGCAATAAATTATCTAGAAATAGAGAAAAACAAAAGAATGCGCTTTTCAGTTAACGTTCTAGAATTTAATGTGAATCCGACGAGTTATTAAATTCAGCAATGAAAATTGCAAGATGTTTCCTGAGCTTCTTAGCTCTAAGAAATTTCTTAATAAAATAAAACACCACAAATTGCAATAAAAGACGTCTGCATTTCTATGAGTGCTGCAAAATTTCCCAAATAATGTTTATGAACCACTTACCACAAAAGCAGCGAGAAATTATTCCATTAGAATTATCCTTAATTATCCGAAAATGTTTATTTAATTAAAATCTCGTCTGTTTCACTTTTCGTCGTATTATTTTTCACAATGATCTTTCACACAAACATGAAACACAAATTGGTGCAAATCTAAGCAAATTTTCCACACCCGGAAAACTTTCTCTATGTTTTGGGAAGGTTTTCTTTAAAAACACTCACTAAGCACTTTTTCTCCTAAGACAACATATGAACTGTGCTTGTTATGCTTCGTAAACAATTATTTGTTTTAATTTTTCGAACTTTTCTTGTTGATACTCCTTTGGCACTGTTTTCTTGCAAAAACACTCATAAAACTTATCATTGACTCTTATCTAGTTCGCTTATTTGTTGCCTCTTTTTCATGGATGCGGTTTCAATGCCTTGCTACCGAAAAATTTCGTTCAGCTACAGAACGCAAAAAGACCAGAAACAGAATTAATTAAGTTTTCTCCATCGTGCTTTTTAGATGTGCTCGAGATGGAGAAACTTTCAGTGGCCACTGCAGATAATAGAATTTTTTTTTGTTTTGCACATAAAAGCCACAAGACTTTGCCAGAGCTTTTTTTCTGAGGTTTTATCGTTTCATATTGAATTGCAAATATTTTTTTTTTTTTTTACTTAAACCACAGAAACCAGAAAAAAAATCTTTTGAGCCCTCAAAGCTTTCTTGCAAATGACACAAAATTTAATTAAATGACAACTGGGAGAATTTTCTCCCGAAGGAAGATTTGCGCCTCAGCTCGTATCGACTTTTAAATCCCAACTAAATACGGAAAAAAATCCCAAAAATAAAGAAGAAATTTTATTGGAATTTTCTACAATGTTTATGTTTTCTCACGAAGCTGCAATATCGAGAGCGATTCCATTCCAGCACACCCAAAATTAAAACAGCCGTGGCCACTTCCACAAAGAAAATAATAACTTTCGAGCTTTCCATTCAACACTCACACAATTTCTTGCTCAGGAATTTTCCAGCAAATTTTCTTTTGCAGCCGAAAGTTTTTTTTTTCTTTTGCGAATTATTCCATTTTTATTTAATCCAAATTTGCAGCGATGGTTTTTGATGATTTTCACTTTTACTGTTTTTTCCACATTCAACGGTGCATTTGAGCTTTTGGAAAATCTCAATTGCACTAATCCATCACAGTTGAATTTGAGTTATTGATAAAAAAAAAATATCGCACGACAAATTCCAAAAACGGTCTGAACTGTTTGACGGCAAAAATACATCTGATGTGATGGAAGAAATTGCGTTCCTTCAATATCTGTTTGCTGATGCTGAGAGAGAGGACTGGAAAATTGTCTCGGATTCTGTGTAGAATGTACGAAACACATCCCTGGATATCGTTTTAATTTGCACTGATAGTGAGACGAATGATTGAATTTAAAATGTTGCGTGCTTTAAAACGGAAGCAATAATTCACAAGGAATTGTTATTTGATCGTTTTTTGGAATTGCAACCTTGTGCAGGCATGACTCTCATTCAAGCTTGAAATTCAATTGAAATTCACATGCATGCTCAATAGTATGCCCTTTGTTAAAAAAATAAAGCAATAAATTTCACATTGCAAACACTTTCAATAGAAATTCATTGTAAGGATCTTAATCTGTATGAAACATTATTGATGACGTTGCGATATAAAAAAAAAACTTATTTATTGCGTTATAATGGAACATAAATTCATAGAATAAGTTGCTATCCTCCCTATCATAAAGCTCCTGTTATCATTTGGTTGAAGCAACAATAAAATAAAAGAAAAATTATTAACCATAAAATGTCAAAATTTTGTATGAGTTCGGGTTTTAAAATAGTGAAAATTATGTCATTTTCAGGACCAAAATTTTCGCAAAATTTATCGCCATCAGGAATCAGGTCAACTGGGATGGAACGAAGAGTCATTCACACACACTAATGCACATACACACAAAATTGCTGACGTTGCATGAGACC
Organism: Propsilocerus akamusi; assembly: GCA_018397935.1. Taxonomy (NCBI): domain Eukaryota; kingdom Metazoa; phylum Arthropoda; class Insecta; order Diptera; family Chironomidae; genus Propsilocerus; species Propsilocerus akamusi. The sequence continues at coordinate 6,717,757 of CM031470.1, read as the reverse complement.
CACAATAAAATTTTAATCATTCATTTGATGGGCTCTTTATGCTACGTAGCTCGACAGAAAATTTAAAATTTTCATTAATTACGGCAATATTCGACAATGGAGAGAATTAAAATTTTCTACTGCTGTGCATTTCTCGATATAATTTAGGCATTTTTGGTGGTTATCAAAATTTTGAGATTGCAGTAATTAAAGCAGTATAATGAATGAACGATACAGGACAAAGAAGATCAGAGGTCGTTTGCATCCGCTATTGATTTAACACAAAAGCATCCACAAGGGGTAAATTTCAGTTTATTGAAGTCACTCCGGAAAATGGAAAATTCTGAAATGCAATGATCAAAATTTTATGAATTGATTTTAGGAAAACAGACAAGCAGGAGTATAATGCAAATCCGGTGGTTTTGAATGAATTATTAAATTATATTTAGGTGAGTCACACGCGCTAATGCATAAAGCATACCAACCATAAACTTATTTGATTACGAATAGCTCTACCTTTTTTTTTACGAGCTCGACTGCAATTATTTGCTAGGCAACGCAATATCATAAATGATTTTGTAAACAAAATTTTTGCATAATTGAATTTTCCATCGCATTTTAAATTTCCAATATAATTTTCCTCTTTTTATTTTTACGCAAAAATGTTTCGCATGGCAAATTTTATTCAAACTTATCAACGCTAACAAAGCAGCATCACAATACATATTTGTAGTAAATTTGTTAAATTTTAACAAGGCAACGTCCGCCATAGCTCGAAGCTATTATGTTTTTGTTATTCTTGGTATTAAGGGCTGTTCACAAATGAATGAAATTTTGGTATTTATCAATTACATCGTGCGAATATTTAATCGAAAATAATTAATGCTGTAATTAATTTACAGCTAAATAAAATTCCAATGAAAACCTTTTTCAGCGAATTAGTGTTCCACTGAACCGTCCTTTAATTAAAGTTCAAAGATGATTTCAAAGCTGTAATTTAAGTTAAAATTGAATAAGTTTTGCGAAAATATTTTTCTCAAAATTGTTTCGCCAAACGACGCCGTGACTTTCAAATTCGACTTTTATTTATATATTTATTTTTCGGTAATCCCACAAACGAACGCTATAAATATCTCATTTAATTAAAAGTTCAGTGCTGATTACACAAAAAGCGGCAAACAGGCGTTCAGAAAATCTCAGCGTGTTCCACTCATAAATCATGTCATAACACATAATCCTGCTAGAGGTTTTTGAAGACATGAAAAATATTTTATGCGCAAATACACATATAAAATACCATAATGGTGCTCCCTTACGGATATTTAAACATTTTAAAAATCCTCTTTTGTCCATCGCAGTTAGATATCGTTAGACTAACATACCATCACATTCAATGAAAAAAAAAAAAAAACCAACGTTCACCATTCATAAAAATGACATTGTAAACGGGTGTTAAAATGACTTAATTTTCAAACGATTTGCAGGACATTAATGAATGAATCTTTCGTTTGCACCATCTCTCGGGGTACAACGTTGAGAGAGAAAAAAAAGGAATCATTAAGCAAATGTTGACCCAGCCGGTAAGGACACAGGCGTAACATAAATTTTAATAAAAGCATCCGATGATATATCATTCGCAAACAACAAAAGTAAAACGAGCTCGATGTTCAACGCGAGAAAACGTAAAGTCACATCACAAATCCACGAAGAAAATAAATCATAATTTATTCCAAACATGGAGATTGTTTGCTTGTTGTTTGTGCTTGCTTTTGCCATGGCAATGGATTCAAAGTGGAAGTGTTTTAATAGGACACACTGAGATGAACAGATAGCAAAGTGTGTCAGGAATTCATAAGTAACATTTTGTATGATATTACGTCACGTTGAAGTTATCTTGATAGTATAATGAATGGGAGCATTTACTCGATGGTGTCAACCTAAATTTTATTCTTATTTGTCCTTAGAAATAACTTTGAATTCATAGCTTAAAGCACTTTGATACGTCTTGAGACGAAAATCAAAGTTTCTTAAAAGTTATTTTTACAGCTTTCTGCTTTTTTCCTGCCTTCCCTCGGGTGAAATTTTCTTTATTATTTAGGACAAAATATGTTAGCACTGCAAAAATGTTCGCTACATCTTTGACTTTATTAATTTGCCAACATCAAAGTTTTTACTTCTTAGAACAGAAATTACACAAAAAATAGCTCGCATAATTTGCAATGAAATTTTTTTTTTTTTTCATGTTGATGGTGTTGAGAGGAAGTAAGTAATTTATTAAAAAACCTAAAATGAATGTTTCCATGGTTGTGATCGCAGGAAATTTTTCACTGGCTTCCACCACCACTACCACCATTGCTATATAAATAATTTTACTCTATAGTTGTGGAAAAGTTTATCTTGCAAAAGTTCTTCCCTCAAGACCGAGCCATTAAAAGCTCTTTCACACAAACAGCAAAAACATGCTCTTTTATGTTCATTCGTTGTTTTATAGCGCGAATGAAATGAGAATTGCATAAGAATAAAGAAAAAATATTGAACATCGAGCCTTTGTCATTTGCCAGGGAAGCACACAGCGAAGCGATTTTAATTAAAAATCTCAATCCATGCGGAAAAATGTTAAATTAAAACGGTGAAATCGAATATTTTGCCTTCTCGCCAAATTTGACGCTTCATCAAAGGACTTGTTTTGTTTACTTCAATCAACGGAATGCGAATTGCAAAAATATTTTTCAAAATTCTGTTTTCTTCTATTCAATTGGAATAAAAAGCTCAATGGCAATGAAGCCACAATTTGAATGCATAATTCACGTACACACATTTGTTGTAGAAAATAAGAAAAGATGTGAACTATGAAATATTCATAATGGAAATTTGCATTCGCTCAAAAATAATGAAACTCGTATCGTTTGCCATGAAGATGAAAAAAAGCAATTTGTTGCATTATTATTATTATCCTGGCAAACAGTGTGCGATACTTTTGCATAACAATATCTACATAAGATTAAATTTCACTTCAAGTTTAACATTGATATTGCCATTTTGCATGGAGAAACTTAAAGATGATTCCAAGCAATACTTACATGAAATTTACATTTGATAACATTTCTTTAAGCACTTGCTCTATTTTTGACTCGATTTTGAATGCATTTTATTCATTGGATTATGTAAAAAAATATTTGAACATGCAAATAATTTCATCAAAACAATTTTGAATTAATATGTAAATTTAACGACAACAAACACTTAAGCTAAGAAACATAATTTTCATTTTTACCTCAAAGAGTTTACCACAAACACTTAAAAGCTCTGTGCGATGTTAATTCCTCGAGTTTTTGAATAAATTCATTTCCCATAAGACAAATATTTTTATCATTCTCCTTTGTAGTCATTTGATAATAATACGCAAAGATGGGACAGAAAAAGATGGTTAAAAAGCGTTGGCTTTACTTGGCTAACATCAACAAGACTCATCGTCGTTAAAGCGCTCGATTAATAATTTTATTACAAACATTTTTTTGATTCAGCTCTGGATATGCATCCATTCACTGGATTATGCAAAAAAAAAACGTTATAAGCATGGCAAACAACTTTAGTCTATAAAATGAAAACGGTAAATTTCAATGAATTCAAAATTCCGAGATAACAATGCAAAGCGCTGAAGCATAACGAAAAAAAAAAAATTATTAATCTGCAATTTATATTTTCGCCTCAAAATTTTTCTTTTTTTACTTCACATTCAAAGCTAAAAATTTTTCACGATAGCTAAACGCAAATTAAAATTTATCTTTCCAATTACACGACTCACTGTTTGCATTTCAATTTCGAGTTGAGACTTCAGACGTGAATCGGAACTGAAATTAAAAACTTTTGAGCATAAATTTATTGTTAGATTCTCATTCGAATTTCTATGTCTGTACGTAAGGAGCGCGACGATAAAAATTTGTTTCAATCTAACACTTAAGCGAAGTGCGAAGATATTTTCAAGTAAATAAACTTTTTTGGTGATCTTGAAATTTGTGTAGAGAACGAAAATTTGCGAAATTTTGACATTTATTTGTATGTACGTGCATGTATCTTATCTGTATTGTATGTGCCATGTGAGCGAACACAAAGAAGGTTAGTGTCAGATTTTTGGGTGATGAATCAAATTCTATTTGTTCAACAACTTTTAACTCACGCTCTTTCACTTCTGTTTCTCTTCGGTTGTTTGGATCTGCTATTATCAAGATATTGCCAAGAGATATGGCAGCGCCATCGCAATGGAAATAAGCTTTAAGGCAGACGCCTCAGCGGAACATTTATGAGACGTAAGATGCGAAGAAGGAAAACGACAGTAAAAAAAAGTTTTCACTTAAATTGTAATGAAATGTAATCTTTGAATTATCATTTTTGATTAAACGACAAAAGTTTGTTTTTTGCACGTTCTACTGGCATGGAAAGTCAAATATTTTGAATTTTAACGCGAAGGAATGAATGCACATAAAAAAAACTATATTTTCAAAGTGAAACCATAATTTATGTTTTATGGTCTTTGGTTTTTTTTTTTGTTTGCAGACAGCATTCAGCTATCAGCCGCAGACAATAGAGCTCGTGGCCAATGGCAGCAAAAAAAAAGTTATAATCAGCGATAAACGCAGAGCAGGGAGAGAAAAAAAGAACTTTTTTGTGCACACTCAGCATGTAGCTAAAAATATTTATATCATAGAAACACGAAACTTTACTTTTATTGTTTTGTTATTCTCTGATATATCTTTCTATTCTATATCTTTCTGTCTCTCGATCTACCTACACACAAAAGCTTAGAATACATTTTTTTGTGCAACGTCAACACACAAAAAAAAGACACACCGAGTGATATCAAACACTGAGAATTTAATCAATGTATTAAAGAGATGATTCCGATGCAAATTGCACACGCAGGAATAAAAATCTATAAAAAGCCGCGTACAAGCTTTAATCTAGTTTAGTTTTGACTGTTCGAAGTGCGTGTAGTTGCGATGAAAGATTTTAAACATTTTGATATCGATGAGAGCCTGTATTCACGGCAGCTCTATGTTCTCGGTCACGATGCCATGCGAAAAATGCAAAATTCAGACATTTTAATTTCTGGACTAGGCGGGCTAGGCGTTGAAATTGCAAAAAATGTCATTCTTGGTGGCGTTAAGTCGGTCACGTTGCACGACCAAACTAATTGCACAATACGAGATCTCTCGTCACAATTTTATTTGAGCAAGAGTCACATTGGACAGAATCGTGCCGAGTGCTGTTGGAAGCAATTATCGGAATTGAACAATTATGTCACAACGAGTGCCTTCACTGGATGTTTGTCGAATGAATTTCTTGCCAAATTCAAAGTCATTGTGCTCACCGAGACAAGCGATGGCGAACAGAAGAGAATTTCGGAAATTTGTCGAGCCAATGGAACGTCACTAATTATTGCCGACACGAAAGGACTTTTTGGTCAAGTGTTTTGTGATTTCGGTGACAATTTTATTGTGTATGACGACGATGGATTGCCACCAAAAGGAGCTCAAGTTATTGATATTTCAAAAGAGGCGGACGGTGTTGTTACGTGCGAGAAGTGGCATAATCTCTTTGATGGCGAATATGTAACATTTTCTGGGGTGAGTTTATTTTATATAAAGTTTTAAACAAGAATCCATCGACTGTCCGACCATTTGGACATTGCTGTGAAGGGTTTCAATTGAACACTATTGCCTTGTAATCTTTTATCAATGCATAACGATAAAAAAAAAATTTCCCACGCTCCCTCATCAGATTGAAGGCATGACCGACTTAAATCACTGTAAAGCCATAAAAGTGAAAAAGCTGGGAAATTTTACATTCAGTATTGGTGACACGAGCCAGTTTGGCGATTATATCGATGGCGGATTTGTCACGCAAGTGAAGATGCCAAAAAATTTGTCCTTCAAGTCGCTGAAAATTGCTGAAAATGAGGCCGAATTTTCATTGAGTTTAATGGATTTAAATAAATTGGACAATCCACGTCAAATTCAAATGGCATTTACGGTATATCACAGATATGTTGAAAGATTCAAGAGGGAACCACGTCCATGGGATGAAGCTGATGCAATGGATTTCATGAAAATTTGTCTCGAACGGGCCGGCGAATTAAATTTAGAAGTCGATGTGAAACTTGTGACGACATTTGCGAAAATTTGCACCGGCAATTTGCCACCAATGAATGCAATTTTCGGTGGTTTAGCAGCCCAGGAAGTAATGAAGGCATGTTCGGGAAAGTTTATGCCAATTTGTCAATATTTTTGTTATGATGCACTCGAATGTTTGCGCGATGAAGACACAATGCCAAAGTTTATATCTGAAGGATGCGGCTCGCGTTATGATGCGCAATCAATTGTTTTTGGCTATGATGTTCAACGACGTCTTGAGGATTTGAGTTATTTCATTATTGGCGCCGGCGCTATAGGATGCGAACTGTTGAAGAATTTCGCAATGATGGGTATCGGTTGCGGTAATGGACAGCTGATCCTAACCGACATGGACTTAATTGAAAAATCCAATCTCAATCGTCAATTTCTGTTTCGGCCGAACGACGTGAATGCACCAAAATCACGAACAGCTGCCAGAGCTGTCAAGGCTATGAACAACGAACTAAATATTGTCCATCATGAAATAAAAGTTTGTGCGGAAACGGAAAATGTTTACAGCGAGCATTTTTTCGAGCAAATTGATGGCGTTGCTAATGCTCTCGACAATATCGATGCACGTATATTTGTCGACCGTAAATGTGTCATTTATCAGAAGCCACTTATTGATTCCGGTACATTGGGAACATTAGGTAATGTACAAACAATTATACCGCATTTGACAGAATCTTATGCATCATCGACGGATCCACCTGAGAAGAATGTTCCTGTTTGTACTTTACGTCATTTTCCAAGTGCCATTGAACATACAATTCAATGGGCTCGTGATCGCTTTGAAGGCTTCTTTACCAGTATTGTTGTGGAGGCCGAAAAATTCATCAACGATGAAAATTATCTCGAAATTGTTTTAATCAAACATGACACGACAACTCTCGAGACATTAAAATCAATTAAAAAGTCATTAATTGATGAACGTCCTTGTGAGTTCATCGATTGCATACGTTGGGCTCGTATTCAATTTGAGGAAATGTTTACAAATCAAATTAAACAATTGCTTTTCAATTTTCCACCCGATCAAATTACACCGAGTGGACAGCAATTCTGGTCAGGTACGAAAAAACTGCCAACATCAATTGCCTTCGATGTCACTCAACGATTGCATGTCGATTTTATTATGGCCGCTGCTAATTTGCGCGCAGAATTATATAGTCTCGAACAGAATCGTGACTACTCTGATATCATTGAGATGGTCCGGACAATTATTGTGCCAGAATTTGTGCCGATAAGTGGACTTAAAATTCCGGTCAACGATTCTGAACTAGAAGAAGAGAACACTAATGAAGAAGTGGATGAAGAACTCATTAAGCAATTAGTGCATGAATTAATGAATCTAAATAAATTGGGTATTAAAGTTCAAGTGCTGCAATTTGAGAAGGACGATGATGCAAATTTTCACATTGATTTCGTAACGGCCGCTTCCAATTTGCGAGCATTCAACTACAAAATTCCTGCGGCGGACCGGCTCAAAACGAAATTAATTAGCGGTAAAATAATTCCAGCTATAGCTACATCCACATCCATGGTTGCGGGCTTTGCGAGTTTAGAGATTTACAAGATTGCTCAAGGGTAGGCAAAAAATTTTTCTCCCATATTTCCTTTCATTTTGGTTTTAATCTTGTAATTTCTTTCTTTTTTCATATTCTTTGACGTTGTTGCCCGCTTGCTGTGTGTGTTGGCGCCGCTTCACAAAACCTTCCTTTTTTAATGAATTCAGTTTCAAGGAGCTAAAACGATATCAGAACAGCTATTTTAATTTGGCTGACAACACCTACGCATTCTCTGAACCAAGACCGGTTGCTGTGAATACATTCTATAACACCAACTGGACGATCTGGGATCGGTTTGAAATTTCACAACCTATGACATTGCGACAGCTATTGGATTACTTCAAAAAAGAGCATCGCCTTGACATTACAATGCTGTCACAGAATATCACCATGCTGTTTTCGTTTTTTATGTCAGATAAGAAGTTGAAAGAACGTGAGAATTTGTTGATAGATAAATGCATCGAACATATAATGGGGGAGAAAATTGAAACGCACATAGAATCGTTGATATTGGAAGCTTATTGTTGTGATGAGAATGATGTCGAAATTGAAGTGCCATATATCAGATATCGATTAAAGACGTAAATATTTATCTGTTATGATACTATAAATATTTAATTGTAATCTAAATGTGTTTGTGCACATAAATATGCGATCCATTCTTCGTGGTTACTTTTAAGCTCGATATAATGACAAAAAGCTTTAAAGCTAAAAAAAATTCAAACACTGAAAAAAATTTATGATCTTTAAAAAAAAAACATGCACTAATGAATTTTTCATAATAGCATTAATTAAGTGGTTTTGTATAAATTGCATCTAAAAGTTTATCGAGCTTTCAGCGAAAGCTTTCCTTTATTTATTTCTTTCCTTACAACTATTATTAAGTTTTATTGCTTTTGTGTCGCACGTGTAACAACAATTTTCATTTTTCTTATTACTCAATTTTAATTAAATTCTATTTATAAAATGGCACAAATAAAGAATGTTCATGATTTATTTTTTGTTGTTTTGGTGGAATCGAGATTGTTTGCAATCACCATCATTTCGCTGGCAAATTATTTTATTAAATCATTTATATTGCCGACGATATCAGATGAAGATATTTTGTAATGAAACTTATAAGAAAGAATAAATTTAATTTGACTTTCTTTTTGTACATCTTTTTTCCTTATTATTTTTTTTTCTTCGGTTGTTATCAATGACCGAGGCATTTCCTCTCTCGCACTCACTTACTCACTAAGGCTTCCATCATTGTCAACCGTAATTTATTTCATTTATTTTTTTTCCTTGCGTTTCATCTATCGTTGTTACAGAAATAGGATACGGCAGAGCCAGTCCAGTGCAAAAACCAAAATAAGAAATAAAGTTTTGGAATAAAAAAGAAAAAAAAATATTTTTCATGCAACATAAATACATGAAAAGCAAGTCACCAAGAATTTTCGTCTTGGTTCTCGTTTGACATACCGAGCTTTTCTCCATTCAACGCCCAAAATCGTTTGGGCGAGTGACATTAGAATGAAAAATTTCTTCTTCATTTCTTTCGCCACAATGCTGTAGCACAGTTTTCCTCCCTCGCTGAAGTTTGTTTTTTTTTTGGCCTAGCTTAATAAAATAGAGAAAGAATCAGAAGACATGCACGACAACATGATAGCACGACACATAAGAAAAAGCAGTCCGAAAAACCGAAAAACAGAATGTTTTCACAAAAAAAGGGATTTAAAAGGAATCCATCGATGATGTCTACACGAAAGTTTAAACTCATATTTTTTAGGAACTCTTGATTGACGTCATCAACAATCGCATACATTCTAACTTTCAACTGAAACCCGCTTTCACATGGAAAAGTATTTTGAAAAATTGTTTATGTGGAGAGTGGACAGCGACAGCAGCAGCACCCAACAAAAAATGGTCAAATAAACGAGCAAAAATGGAGAAAAAAAATAATAAGAAGAAAAATGGTTGAAATGACATTATGACAGTTGAATGGATGCGATATGTATATATATATATATATGATTGTTAGGGTTGAAAGCCGGACATGAAAGCCGTATACAATTTTTTATCTGAAGCTTTTGTGAGATCGCTGTGATTATTTTTTTAACCCTCCGATAAAAAAAAAGACACGATACGCCGGATGAAATCATTTTCAATGAATTCTTTTTTCAGCCATTCAGTCCTCAAACGAAGCGTAAAGATAAGAAGCGGCAGCACATCAAAAATCGAATTTGAAACATCATCATTGCAAAATGGCTTATTGCCTTACACCCTTCACCCCCACAAAACAAACAGACATACAAAAACGCTACTAGAGGATTTGAAAATATGAAATAAATTGTTTGCCATCATGACGGAAGCAACGAAATCCTTTTCCTATAACACATCTTTCATATAATCCCATCAATGCATTTCCTATCGTTCCATCATTAGATGATGGCGGGACTTCTAGCTAGTAAACACATTGTCCAAATATATCTTTAATGGTAATGTTCCACATCTTTCAACCATTAGTCAAGCCAACAACAATAAAGGAAAATATTCTAACATACTTTTCTGTCGCTATATGTATCTCTTTCTTTCTCCCACAAATATAATTTTTTCTTGGAAAATTGATGAACCAATTTATTTTACATTCCAAATTTTTGTGACATTACTATTGCTACGATTCTTATTATCTGTCAACTCGGCGCCTAGACTTTGACAAAAGTCTCGTGTAGTCTCGAATTGGTCTCGAATAGCGACAGCTAAGAAGAAATGATATGCCGTCATCATCACATTCACAATTGGATAAGCGAAAATTATCGGAAAACTTCCGCTACAATTAGCAATCGGAAACAAGTTGAATCGGAAAAACACTGCAGAAGTTATTAATTAATCAAGAATGAAATTTGTGTTCGAATTACTATCAAAATATATCGACTGAGTACCAAAAGTTTTGTTATTTGATTAATTTGAAACATTTTGCCATGCTTGAGGAAAAACTTATTGAGCTTTCATATTCGTAAGGCAATCTAATAAACGAGCAAGTATTAAACTTATCTTTGAAGGCAAGCAAAGAGTAAGAGAGAAAATTGTAATTAAATAATAACACAAGAATTTTTTTATAGCAAAACTTTTTCTCTTTTGCCTTCAACAACATAATCATCATTAGATCATCAAAATTGGATTTCTTCGTTTTAATGAACATCACGCCGGAGTTGATTTCGTGTTGAAATATAATAACAAAGTTTTATACATTCGCTTGTATTGCCTCTTGCTGCTCTTTTAGTCAGTACACTTAATTATGATTTCATGTGAATTTCATTGCATAAAATTGTTTGCTGAACTCTTGTCGCATAAAAAAAAGGAAATTTCACCTTCGAGCATACAAATTGATGTCACTGCGAACGCCTCCCTGCCCTATGTGTTCACATAAACATCAATTTCGATAGCAATGTACTTCCGAACACAATATTTTTGTCCTATGCTGTTGTAGGTATCGTCGCCATTTATAAAATGCAGAAATCAGTGCCACGCACAAAAAAAAATAAATCTTTCTCCCAACGCATTTTGTCTTGAGCTTGAGTGTTTTTGTAATCAACACTTAATACTTGAAGTGGCCCATTGTTTGCTGATGTTGTCAACGAGATATTCGTTTACACTTAATTGAATCCAGCCGTTGGATAAACTGGACGAAGTATCATCTCTGGTTGCCTTAAACAGTTATTAAATATGTAAATGCATGATGAGATAAGATGATCATCAATCTCAAAAATTCCGCTTCTTGCACAAACATTATACGCCCATGCTCAGAAGTTTTGAGGGAAGGATTTTGTCTAGCGGTTGGAAAGAGATTTCTGCCTCTCATTGAATTTATTTAATTTACCGAAAAGGATCCGACAATTTCAGAAATAATTTTCAACACATCGGCTCTGTTTGAAAGTCGAAGAAGAAACAAAACTGTTATATTAGATTTTAATTTAGGATATTGCTTCCCATTCCCTACATCCGAGATAACCTGAAATGGACCCGAGAAATCTAGAGCCACAAAAAAGGAAACATCTGAGGCACAAAAGGGAACATAATTATGTAATTTTATGTGCCTTCCGAGTTGAAAGTTTTTCATTTTATTTTATATAAAATTCTCTTGCCCCATTTTTAGAACGTTCTTGAACTGAGTCGCTTTATAATATGAAGTTGCCTTAAACCACAACGATTATAACTATTGTGCTCTTTGTATTTTCTTCCTTTCCATCAAGATTTATGTTTCAGTAAAAGTTGTGTAACTTATCGTTGTTGATGCACACACAATTTATCCCAGTGCTCATCATTGTCAATATAAAAAGATATTTTATTTCTCTTACCTTCGACAAATCCGACAAATATTAAAGCCAAGAAATGCGACATTTTAATTAAAGCTTTTTTTTATCACAACCATGTTATATATTTACACAAAAAAAAAGAGAGAAAGTTTTAAATATTACAACTTGCCTTGCCCATTATGAAAGGAATATTTTGCTCCACATAAAAAGGGTATTATAGTAGCACATGACAAAAGCAAATGACAATAAAACATGCAGAAAGTCGGAAGCTGCAGAGTTGGGAGAAGAAAATTATATTTCAGTAGAAACAATTGAAAATGTAGCAACAATTTAATGACTTGTGGGCTCTTTCAGAAGTTTCGTTAAGAATTTTCTTAAGCTCTTCCTTTCACATTGAATCAAGACATCACTAGTAAATTTTCCTTATTATTTAAAGGAATAATAAAGCTCAAAATGGCATGAAACACAATACATTCACAAAAACACGAGTAAAACATGAGAAATACAAAAAAAATGTATACCCATAATTCTGAGCCATCAACAGAGTTTGTCTTTTTTCGAGGAAAAGAAGAGATTATTGTGCTTATGCTGCTGTGTCTTTGAAATCGCTATCATATTGCTACCGGTATTAGTTATGTTGTGAATATTCATTGAATTTTTGTAATTGAAAATTTTCTGGATTTTCATGCTGAGAGTTTTGCACAGTGCGGAACTGTCAAGGATTATTTTAATAGCTTTTTGTATTTGTCATTGAATATATGACAAAAATGGTTGCATTCACGGAGTTGAAACGAAAATGTTTTCCTTACTCTACGAGAGCACGTCAAGAAAAGAAAATCTTTGACAAACAATAATCGTCACTCGTTTTGGTTAAAGCTTTTATAGCATTCGCACAAAATGTCATAAAAATAAAACACGTAATTCTTTTCCCGTTTTCTTGTTATATTCATGAACTACAACAGCGAGAGGGATTTAAAATGAATTTGAATCATTTGCTCTCATGGTCGTTCAGTCAGAAACAGATGTTTCGGTTGTTTCAATTTTGCAGTGTTCCATTGTGAATCAGGTTTTGAGAAATTTCTTGGAAAAAGAAAATAAAAGTTACCGAAAATGTCTTAATTTCAGTAAAATAATTTAAAGAAACTCGTCAAGGTAACATCAACAACCAAAACCACAAAAAAGTCATAAAATAATGGCAACAAAATTGACGAATATTAAAATCCCATTAACATTTTATCGCCAACATCAAGTGAATTCCTTATCAGAAGTCTTTAAAATACTTAAGATTGCTAGAGTGCTATTGCATTTTAAAGACACCTTGATGAGTTCTTTAAAAGCAAAACATTATTTTTAAACACACTATTAGCATCATTTCAATGTATCGCATGCCTCATTGCCATTCAAAAGAATGCTCAACTCACCGCCTCCGCTAACAACACTTGAAACTTTTTATTCCACATCCCGAAAAATAAATAAATACTTAAAATATAAAAATCATATTTCATGCACATGAAAAATTACTTGTGATTATAGTGAAACCGCTTTTTGGAATGGGATGCTGATGTTGGCTGGTGTGGATGTTTATTTCACGATGGCAAATGATCCCTCTGGCAGTCAACATTATGCATCCTTAAAGAGTTAAAGGAACGAATACTCACAGAAAATATTTTTTCATAACATCCGCATAAAGAACTCATTTGAAATGTTTAGCGAACCTTTTTTTCTGCTTTCTCAAATTCATATGAATGGAAAATACGAGTACATCATGCAGATATTTATTCAATTCATTCTGAGAGGTAAAAACAAATCCATCATCGTTGCGTTATGGTTGCTCGTGAATAAGGGAAGTCTCTTGTTGGTTGGAAATTATGATTCCCTCTTTATTCTCCTCAACAATTCTTCCGACTTTCTTGGCTCTCGGTCTTTTAAGAATGATTTATCATTTTACGCTTTTGAATACTAATGCTGTGTAAAGTGAATTGAATTTTAGCAACTCTTGATGCGTACTATAAGTGTGAGAGAAATAAAGACATCTATTTGAATGGTAAATAGATTCAAAAGCTTTCAAATGACTCCATCATGTTGTAAATATATTGAAATGATATAACTTTAATGATGCTTAGTATTGTTTCATGGATTTCTATTCGTTATATTTCAGGTATAAGCTTCTTAATCCAAGGTTAAATATGAGAAAAAGGGGTTTACATATGAATAGCAAGTGGGATTTATTAATATTATTTAAAATAGTTTTATCCCTCAAAATTTCATTAGAGTTTCTTTCGATATATTAATGCGAATCCCTTTTCCCCTAAAACGGAATCCGAAAAAAGGAAAACTGTTCCAAATTTAGAACTATTTGAAGCACATCACTTTAAACTTTCCGGTTGGAATAATTTTGTTGTCATGGAAATCTCTCTAATCGGATATCGCAAATATTCTAGGAAATTTTGTAAAATATATTTTACTTCAGAAGCAATTCAAGTAGGTTTGTGAACTGTTAACATAAAATCATAGAACTTTAACATTTCCGAGTTAGAAAATTCATTCAGAACTTGAGTTTAGGCTTGTTCTTATTTGGAAGGTTTATTTTGATGTAAATAATACACATTACAGTTGGTCGATATTTGTTTTGATCAAACAAACATTCCAACCAATCAAAAGTCCATCAGTTTAAATGACAAATAAAACTTGAAACTTGTGAAAAGCTTTAAATAAAGTACTCTTTCAAATGATTTCTTACTTGCTTATGTTAATGTAACCTATGAAGTTCTATGTTTACGCCACAACTTCCATAAGAAGGCAAAAAATATTCAAATTCTCTCACTTTTCTACCCTTAAAATTTGCATTTTAAATTACAATCTACAACGCACAAGAAGCGTAATATTACTTCGTATATGCCAACAAGAAACATATAGAACCCTCAACCAGACTTGATGCAAATAGAAGAAGAAAATTTGTGTGAAAAATTGTGAAGACATTTAAGGAATTCTCTCCATCGATATAATTCTTTCATATAAATTTCATTATGCGCAAGGTGCGCTACAAGGCATGGCTGACGACACTAATTTAGGATACGGCTCATTGAATTGCGTAAAGTTTTCATCATGCGACAAACGCACAACTGAGAATTTCATTGGGGAGCTTGGGGTTGAGTATTTAAAGTGTTTCCCATTTAAAGCTTTGCGGTAACAAATTTTTTTTTGTCCTTTTTGCAGTCTTATCATTTTCTAACATCGCTCATGAGAAAGATTTATGTTTTCGTTTTGGACCATCTTAAGATGCTTTTCTACTTCTCCTTTCATAGCTCGAAAAATAATAAAAAGAAAAATATAATTTCTTTGTGAATCCTTTTCACGAATATTATGATCCTGATGGAAAATGCTAATGAATTTTTTTCAGTCAGACAGTTAGCACCACATAAATTAACTGCTCGAGTATTTTTTTTTGCAAACCAATTCTCTTTTCTTCTTTCACAACAACTTAAAGATATCAAACTCACCAGCATTAGTTATCATCTTAATTGTATTTAGCTAAGCGAAACAAAGTTAATCGTCTAATTCTAAGGAAGGAAAAGTTAATGCGATAAACTCATAATGCGTACGAGGAAAAAGCGACCGAAGATGTTGATAATACATTGATACCAAAAAAATCATAATATGGTCATTCCATAATAAGAACAACCATTAAAATTGTATCAAACTCATCGAAGATGCTCATTCATGCATCAACTCTTAATGATCCTTAGATATCATAAATTGGTGAATTTTATTACCACCACACACTGATGCTGGCATATTTTGGCTGCTGTTGCGTGTGTAAAATTATGACCCAGCATCTGTATTCGTTTCTAGGCCGATGGCCCATTAAGTATTCCGTCGAAAGAATAAACTTTCAAATTTATGTACTTTCTTTGGGGCTCTCCAGATATGGTAGCTTCTCGATACTTCTCGACGGTAGTAGCTTCGTTATTTTTCTTGGAAGAAAAGGCAAACAGCAGTAAACCACTCATGGAAGAAAGTGGAAGATCAAATGTAATAAGCCAGACAATAAATTTTGATGATATCGATTGTAAATAGCTTTTCATAGCCTTCCAGCTTCCTCCACATTCTCAATAAAACAAACGAGCACAAAAAAGAAACCTGTGAAGCCATTTCCATTAAACTTTTTTTTCCCCATAAAAAATGGGGAAAAAAATTCTATTCGATATGCTGAGCATCGAAAAGTCAAAGTTTCACCTTGAAAGATTCGAAAGAAAAAAAAAAAACTTTTCCCAAACGTTCAATTATGCAAAAGTGCAGTCAAACAATTTGCTGAATAACACTTGGTAGTTTTCTATGGCACAGAAAATCAACATCACCAAAAGTTGAGCAAACTCACAGTGAGAGTAGAATAACGCACTAATGTACACATACCTTATATAACATGGATATAAAATTGCCAGGATAAAGTTTAGCAAAAAAAAAATCTGATATTCAAGAGTCAGCATAAAAGGACGATTCTCTAATGAACGGTCATCAACGTAACATTGTTCAAATTATTCGATGCCATACTAGTCCTTAGCGTCAGCTGCCATTCAAGTGAGTATATTCAAGTTTCAACTATAAAATTGTTTAACAAATGTAAAATGAGTTTTCAATACAACAATTTGCATAAAAATACCAGCAAAATTCGGCAGCCCTCAGAGAGAGCGTTATAAAATCAAAACAGTTGTTCAACATGATTCATGTTTGGTAGATACTGAATTTTGATGTTGCAAACTTTATTCCAATCTTCCAGTGGAGGGACAACTGCGTCTACCATGTATTTCCATCTGGCTCTTATGTTGTCTGCGTCATAATAGACTGCATAAACAATAATCGAATAATGTTCTGTCGTATCTAAAGGAGAGAAAATCAAGAAGTTGGGTCGGAGATATTCGTTATAATAACGGCAACAAATAAAGGACAGCAATAAAAGTAAATTGAAGTTTGCTTCCCCGGAACTTTACCTCAAACTATTGGCTTGCTTTTTTTCACGCTATACCAAAAGCAAGAAATGGTTTTGAAACAAACAAAAAACTTTTCCATTTCCGTCGGAAGTAGGTTTTGATGTATATTTTTTTTTTTTTTCAATGGCATCCAGTGGAATTTCGTAGTTAGCTAGCTGACGATTCAACGGGGAAGAGAAGAAACAAAGAAAATCTTTATTGAGTTTGCGAATTTCCTGTTGTCTTGTTCGTTCTTCCCTTCTGTTTGGTATGATATTAGGGTCATTATCATTTCGATTCGTGCCCCTTGTCAAGCGAAATTTAATTTCGAATAAAGAAAGGAAATTTTATTTCATCGAGAGAAATATTTGTTAGAATTTTAGCAGAAGAAAGTGAACAGAAAAACTTTTACTTCCAAAAAAACATCTCACTACCAGACGCACTCTTTAATATTTAATTCCGCACAATCATCTTTATGCTACTTTTGATACTAAACCCCAGAAACTTATGGTTTGCGATTCTTAATGTTTGCGGATGGAAGAAATCAACCGTAAAAAGAAGCGACTGATTGTGACACTAATTGCGTACCGAGATTCCTATCCACGACAGTAAAGTACAATTTTAGTATACTTTAGTAAAGTGAAAAATAATGAAAATGTACTGCATTTAAGTGGAAAAAGACGACTAATCGTAAAATGTAAAATTGCCATTTAATTATGCAACTTCTGTGTTCAACCAAAATTCTTGTGCTTTACAGTGAGTTGCATAAAAAAAAAAACTTTCACCACGGAAAGTTGCAACGACAGATTTTATATGATAAAATTGCACATAAAAAAAAATTCAAATCCTCTAATCAGGATAAAAACCATAAAAATCTTGCAAAAATTCACCGAAATGGAATTTTTAAATTCAGAAATATTTCAACGTCCATCGTAGGGATTTTATTTTTTACTTGATGCTAAGTCAACGTGACGTACAAAGTGTCGTTATATGGTTAGATTTACCCAGATTTTAATTATTATCACTTTGTTGCGAGAAACATGTACCACATGTGAAGCATTTTACAAAAACTGTTAAACTCATGCTTGCAATTTTTAATTTTTCAATGTGGTTTTTGTTGGACAATTGTAAACCGCATGCATCATACTAAATATATACAATCAAATTTATTAACATGCAGCGGTTGCGATTCATCAACATTAAATTGTTTCAGAACTGGTGATGCGAAAATTTCCAATTTATTTTATTTCCACTTTTTCAAATAAATCCATTTGACGCCATGCATTTATGGTAACAGTCCCACAATCATCGCTCATTTGCACCGATTGCAAAACAAAAAAGCGTCAGAATTCCATTTTATTTTTACTGCAAAGTTACTTCAGAAAGTTTCATTTTTTTATTTCTATTCGAATAAATTTAATAAATTTTATTGCTTTTGTCGTAACGATTTTGTCGCACATTATTTTGTGCCCGTTTCGAGCGCACAAAAATTTTTTCATCCACTGAACTGGAAATTTTTTACTTTTTTTTTTTATTTTTCAATTCATATCATTTTTTTGTGTTGCTTTTATGGTGTCGTTTCTATGAGAATCATGTAGGGATTTGTTCAGAAGTGGAATGAGTGTTGTTGTCGCTACAAAAAGTAATATATGTAAGTCGATAAAAATGACAAGTAATGAATGAAAAGCGTGTTTAATTCTGATGGATTTCGATCAATGCACAAATATGGACAAACAGACAACTCATAAAAATTGTATCTGGTGAATCAATTGCTAAACCTATGGTTAAAAATTGCCGCACGAGTAGCAAAGCACTCCCATTGTAACATTAAACAAGCAAACAAAAAACTCTTTTAGGATTTTTTTGCTTTCCACTCGATTGTTGTCATTAAATATTATTTTCATACGCACTCAGATCTGTGTTCGAAGCATGAACGGCATTGCCTGAAATTGTGACAGGGTAGGGTGAGAGAGGTTATGTCACACTCATATTAATTTTTCCGATGTGATAGATCGATATGCATGTGCCGAAGGCAAAAGGAAAATATTATCCTGTGGGATTTAAGGATTTTCATTCTTTTTTCAATCATTGCGAGTGCTAGAGCTTTTTGAGCATTATCAGAGAAAAAAATTGCTTAAAGCTTTCATGTGTCAACGCTTTCGGCAGGCGAAACCCCTGACATTTGAAAAATCCTTAAAAAAAAATATTTTCAAAACGGATTTTCATACAAAAGGAAATACAGAATTTTTGATTATTTTAGTTCGTGAATTTAATAAATATTTATAAGCAATTTAAAACCCATAAATTTTCCAAGCTGACGCCAAAATGTTTGCTGCAAAATTGACTTTCTGAATAGATCACAATTTACATTCACGAACTTGGATTAGTCGATGATGGATTAATTTATGCGAATTTTACAATTTACTGAAATTTGTATAAATTTTTCTTTCAAATTTCTTCTTTTTTTTGAATTATTTCATCAATTTTTACAATTCAAATTCAGAAATTATTGAATTTTCATCAGAGTTTTCATTCAGATATTTTCCATTCGTTAGAACTCACATGAATTTATAAATTAGTGCTCAAAATACCAAACCGAACTATAAAGCATTGCGCAAAATTGTGTTTATGCGCTTGCTGAAATATTTTCTAACTAATTAACAAAAGTGTTTGATGTCACAAAACGCTCCTCATATATGAGCTGGCATCAGCAATGTGATCAGACAATGAGGGAAGGCGAGCTTTGAATGAATCGCATTTGAACATGAAATTTGCGGTTCTATTTTGATAGTAAATTTAGCGATTCATGACATTAATCCTCAAGTTAGTTTTCGAATTTGTTTTGTTCTTTGTGTTTATTTACATGCTTTGGGGAGTATTATCTGACGCAATGATTAATTTTGTTAATTAAACAAATTGAATTAACAGAATCGTGAAATGGATGATAAATTTCCAAGTTGATATGCTCAGCGCTCGGGTAAGTTGACCTAACTACAATTTGTAAAGTAAAAAAAAAGAGTCATCGTGATAAAGCGGAAGTTCCCTCAGCACGAGATGAAAACTCTTTGATATCCCAGCAAATGCTAAACAACTTTGAATCTTGCTTTCTTATCAAAGGAAAAGCTAAGGAAATGAAAATCCTGTTTTCAGTTAGAATAAAATTTCCCTAGGTACAGCAAGCCAAAAGGAATTCAAGATAAACATGAAAGAAAGCTGTTAATGGCACCAAAAAAGTCTTTCTCAAAAAAAAAGTTCGTCTGGCTCACGATTTTGCATTAAAAAATGCTTTCAATTCACCTAAACAGCGACAAGAATGACAATAAAAACATTCCTTAATTCTTTCTTTTGTATGCGTTTGAAAAACTTTTTAGTTAGTGGAGCTTTAAAAAAAAAATTTTCGGTGAAAGAATTTTCTTTCCGAAACGAATTTGATTAATTTCACAGCGGTAAGAGCGCATTTCGTCAATCACAATGAATGACAAGATTAAAAATTCCTCGCTGCTAAAATGCTAAAACAGTGGAATATTTGATTATATTTCATTATATCGAATCTCTCCATCCTGTCACACGTAGATATATATCATCGCTTAGTTTGCGGCAATTTTCCATGCCACCAAAATTCTTTGCTTTTATATTTTTGCTATTTAAATCCTCGATGTAGTTCGATTAAAATCATTTGAATGAAGCTACTTTTTTCTATTGTTTGCCATCCTGCGCTCTTGAGCATTTGTTATGCTGAATGTGCCGAAAGGGACTTCACAGTCATACTCTCTATTGCCGCAATTATTGAATAGCGCATCGTCTGAATATTACCTTCACTTTGTGGGTGACACACCTTTTATCCAAACCCGTAGAAGGAAAATAAAAACGTTTGAAAAGTGTGAGAAAATTTTCTCGCTTTAATGGAAATCACGAGAGGGTTAAAAGTTGTTATCCGAGCAATTCCGTGTCAAGCGATTCGAACCGTTGGTGGAAAAGTTGCGCGGGGCGGAAATGGTTTTACTCTTCGTACGTTGTGAATGATAATAAATAATTAAAATTGAATTTATTTTCTCTCCGATAAAGCTTCGCATATTTCCCTCACACCTCCAAATCCCGGGTTTAAATCACAACATTTAAATCGGAGGGTACTCAGCAAAAAATAAAAAAAAATAATAATAATAATATTTCCAATTCAGCATAATTAAAATGTAATGGGCGACTGCCTGCTTTGAACACATTGAATTATGATTTTCGCCCTTCCAATTCCATCGTTGTGTTATGGGACCACCGATATCGAAATCGTTAGGGATGGTCTGGCGATAGCGGTACGAGGTGGCGCACAAAACATAATTGAGAGCACTTAAAAGCTTTATGGCAATTTTATTTCAATGGTATAAAATGTTGTGTTTGTATACAGAAGGAAAAAAGCAGCGTTGAAATGAAATTACGTCTCACAACATCACCCTGACTCTCTTGCGTTACCCCATTTCCCGCCACATCCACTGACTAGCAGCTGAAAAACGGAAACGTTTCGCACAGAGAAATTTGTGATAAGAATGATTCACAGTTTTCCTTGCACAGAGTTGATGAAGGCAACAAAAAAAAAATGCGAGAAGAAAAATATCGATCAATCATTTGTTGGTACAAAAATTGAAGTTGGCTCATAATGGGTTTGTTCCAGCCCTCGGACTCGATGTGAGCCTTTAGCATTTTCATTTTACTTTCTTCCTTTATCATCCGCCTTTTTCATGTGCAGAAGAACAGAAAAATCTTTAACGACGTTGTGAAAAATTATGTCTAACGATAGCAACCGATTGACATTTGAGCTGAGCTCGGTATGGAAAAATTGGGAAAGCTGGAAAAATTGTTTAATGCTTCTGGAAACACTTGTGCGAGAATGAGAGAATAAAAATATTGAGAGACAATTCAAGTATGAAACTCATTGTTGAAAACACAACCATGGAAAACTGGAAAATCATGGGAGCAAATTTTCCATTTCATGTTGTCTGCGTCTGCGAATGTTTTGGTCCTTTTAATCATTCATGTTCAAATCTTCTGGAATAACTTTTCAAGAATTGTTGCGACGTAAAAGAAACTCAAGTTAATTATATTTGACTGCTTTTCTGTTTATTTTTTTCCTTTTTTTTATTTCAATTCAATAATTTTTTATCGATCAACAGAATTTAATTAATGAGCGTTAATTTTGTTTTAATTTAGCAATTTTGTGTTGTTTTTAATGATTACATGTTTTTTTCTGGTTGACAGTTAATTTTAATATCTTCCAGTTTGTTTGCAATGGGGGGAGGGAGGTAGGAGATGGAAAATCAGAAATCAAATGAATGAAAAATTGCTTTTTGTATGTCAATGAAAAGAAAAGATTTCTTTTTTCGGTCACAATAATAATAAAAAAAATTTCTCGCTTCAATTAATGCTAATTAGAAGATTTATGATGTTAAGTTGAAGTGGTTTTGACATTCTCAAGGTTTTCTTTGGTTTTTGTGAATGGATTTTCTGGTAAATTATGAAAATTGGAGATTTTTTCTTGGGTTTGTAAAGCTGGAAAATTTAGGCTAATTCGAAATCCAAGATGGCTCGAGATAACAAAGCAAAATTATAAGAAGCGGGGTGATTGAAGCAAAATAACGATTATATAATTTTTATTATTCCTTTAAATGTTTTTATTTCTGTTTCTTTTATTTGCAAACATCTTGAGATAAACGAGAAATATTTCCATCTTTTGCCTTTTTCATCGCAATCAATGAAACAGGAGACGATGAAAATAAAATCTCAATCGCAAATAAAATTTCAAATCGGTCTTTAAGGGCATCATGCATTTTTTTCCATTTATAAAAAATATCTTTTCCATTCACAATTGTTTTTATTTGTTCACTCTTTATTTGCATTATTATTATTATTATTATTTTTTTTTTTAGGAATGAAAGTTGTGATTCACGAAATAATCTCCATTCGAGCTGTGAAATTCCATAAATTTTAGCAATTCAAAATGCACGGAAAATTTATGGAAAACACAATTTAGGGGAACATTTGCCAGTTATGTTTCAAATATTGTTAGACAGATGACAAAACCGATTAACATTTCCCTAACCATCATTTTACAAAATGAAGATTTTAATTTTTAATTTTAATTTTTCTCGCAAAAAAGCAACGATAACAGCAATATATTTATAATAAATTTTCATCATCATGAAATCTCACAAAATTTTCGCGTATTTTTTTTTTCTTTATTTATTTTCTCCGAGAGAGAGAGAGATAGAGAGCAGCCGAAAAAAATATAATTTCCATAAAATATGCTCTTTTGTGTTAGTTTCTTCTTTTTTTTATTGTTATGAGTTGTCTGCAACAAAAAAAAATATCAATTAATTTTCTATCTACAAATTTTTCACTTGTTTCATTGAGAGAGCTTTTTCTCTGCTGTTTATGGGGTTTTTTTTTTTTTTCGGTAAAAGGAAGCGAGAAAAGTATGCTTGCTGCTGGAAGCTTTCATTAATCATTTTTCTTTTTTTTTAATTTGTTCTTGGCATCGAGCACATTGTTGATTTTTTTTTCTCTTCTCCAAAGTCAGATTTTTGATTCATTGTGGTTGAAAATACTTGTTATTTCGATAATTTTCAGCCCGAGTTTTACTTCTTCATATTCCAGCATCAGTGCGAAAGCTCAGCGTGAAAGCTTTCCGCTAAAATTAACTTTAACGTGAATGATTCGGATTTATTAAGAAGAGTATGAGGATGTTTCCCAACAATAAAATATTCAACAATTAATTTGTTAGTAAAATTAAACTTAAAAAAAAATTATCCAAGCAAAGTTTTTGTTCAGCATTGAAAATACCATTAAAAATTTGATAGTAAATTTCATCTAATGAACCATTTTTCTCTTCAATTAAATTAGATTTCAACCTAGAAGAAGTATGATATGTATTATAGAGAGCAAAAGCAAAATATGTTTCTTGATGATGAGGACAAAATTGTGTGATCATGAAGGTATTCGTACAATGATAGTACAGAAAAAAATAACATTTTCTGATGGTTCATCGATTACTTTTTCCCTCCGAGCTTCTTTTTTTTTTGTTAGAACTGTCTTATCCGAGAGAGCGTATGTGGTTCAGGAGATTTTATTCAGAAAAAAAAGACAATTAGTGTCAAACGAGTGCAATGAGAAAAGAAAAAAATGTTTTTAATTAATTGGGGAGAGGAAGGAATGTCAATTCAATGCAGGCGAATGAATGTCAGAAAACACGAATTACAAAAATTTGGCACAGATGTTTTGTATGGGGAGTGGGGGGTAGCGGTGGATGGGGTCACTCGGATGATTTTTCCTCGTGGAATATTATCAATGCTTTATGACCCTAAACATATTCTCAATTTGTATCAAAAAACGAGCGCGCGAAAATTTATTGCTTAACAAATGGAATTCAAATGTGATGTCAATAACATTAGACAATTTATTTCTTTTAAAGAAAAAATTAAATCTCTTAAAGCGAACGATTGGTTAGTTTGATAAGAAGAAGAAGAAGAAGAAGAAGAAAATTACTATGGAATGTAATAAAACTTTCGGTTTCTGGCAGTTGGTGTCAAACGCTTAAATCTTATCAATTCAATTAATTTTATAAATTGTTAATAAATCATTTCTCAATTTTTCATGCCAGTGGATAGTGAATAGAAGAGGAAGAAAAGAACAGAAAAGAAAATTAAAGACGCTCATTGGAAAGGTCTTTTAAAGTGTCTACTAGAAGATTTATAACAGTTTGCTGAACAAACCGATTTCTAGCAGCTTATCAATGACAGCGATTAATCTCTTCACTGGAGAAACTTTCAGAATAAGTTTTTCATTTATTCAAATATTGTCACATCTAGGACTTTGGTTGAAAAGACGTTTAATAGTAAGCTTAAAACTTAGTTCCTTCCGTAAACAAGTCATCATTGAGAGTTGTTTGCGACAATAATGGCTCAAGGTCAATTCCAACATCAATCGTTTGAACCCTGTCACCACCATCTTGCTTCGGTGGCAATTTGATCCTTTCGGCTTCGCTATTTAACGGCATTATAATGCACACAAAAGAGCGACCGGTATTATTGTCACGCGGATGAATGGTAACTGGCAAAAAGCGCTCAGATAAGCCTTCAACATAATTACTCAGTCGCTGATACACTTCAGGATGGTGCTTTCGTAAACTTATACCTTTCATTTGTAACGTCTGTTGAACATTTGCCAATATTATTTCGCGCGATTTCTGAGTAACTTTATCATTAGAATTGAAAGTCAATATTAAAACATCTGTGTTGAATTCGTGCTTGACAATTTGTGTGGAAGCATTTGTTGATGCGAATAGTGATTTGTCGTTAAGAATGTATTTGCAAAGCTTCAATTTTGCACAACGCGACACTAATTGTCTTTCCCACTTAACCGGCGCTGTGCTCGAGCCTGATGGCGCTTCAGAAACGACGCAAATTGCAACATAAATTAACATTTTGCTATCAGTTTTATATTCAGTGCTTAATCGCAACAACTCAGAATATAATTCTGCACCCATTTCACTTGGCAGCAGATCGGGCCATCGCACATACGAGACTTCACCAAGTGCCTGAAAACCATGCTTTATAAATAGTTCTGCATTTTCTGGACTGCGAAATAAAAGTCTCACGACACCACGTCCGTGCGATAAAAAGCCGCGTCTAGCTAATAAGCTCAAATGTTTCAGTGTATCAGGATCATCCTTGCATGTGGATAAAACCTGACGACAAATAGCGGACACGCGAGAATGTAAGCATGCTCTTCTGTGACCCCTTTCCCAATGATTTCGGCGACAATCTCGTGAACAATAGAGATGTGAACAGTTGTGACATGACTTGAAAGTTCTTTTCGCTTCTGTGGGTGTTGCAACATTCTCGCATTTCGGAAATCGGCATTTAAGTAAATCGCCTTGTTTAATATCGGAAGAATCTAAGCTAATGCGTCGATGTTGTGGTGCTGGTGATGCTGATGTCGATGCTGCGCAGCGAGGTGCTAAAGGACGAACCTCATCGGATTTTTCATCTTCATAGTCTTGCGATTGTTGTCCCTGAACTTTCTTTGAAGCATCACTCTCACTGTGCCTTCTTGAATGCATCGATTGCTCAACAGCTAGTTGTGAGTTTGTTGATGTGGATGACTGTGTTGGTTGTGGATCTAATATTGCCGCTGGCTTAAACGTAGAAAATGACGACAATCCACGATAATTCGCTTGATTAGCTAAATCCTCTGTTGATACATACAGAATGTGAGTTGTGGTTTCGAGTGGTCGTTGACAAAGGCGGAGAAAACGAGAAAATAGTTTTATGTTAGCATTACATTTAAGCTACAAGGGAGCTTTCTTCCAGAAAATGGAAAATAGAATGAAAGAAAATCAAAGAAAAAAAGAAGAAAATGGCTAGAAATAATAATGCTGAGTAAGTTCAAAGAAAGATTGCATATCTATCGATTGGCATTTCTAATCTAAATTTGCTTGAAGCCTCAGAATAAATTGTGTCTCCGTAATCCTAACCTCGTAATGAAATTGGAAATTGGTCTTAAAAAAAAAATTCGTCGCTTCTAAATCTTGATAATCCTAACCTTGAAAAATAATGCTGATTACGGGCTAAATGAGTGCTCGAATTTTGTGTATTTTGTGTTGTGAAAATTAAAAACAGGCGGCAGACGATAAAACTCATCGAACTAAATGAAATGAAACTCAAAATTAATAAATGTTGAGATATTTTATGTGAAGGATATAAATGACAATCACTAAATATGAGAGCGAGTGACTCACTTCATTGAACTGTAAAACTGTATAGACTGACAAAAATAAGAAACAAAATTAAAGGAACAAAAACTTACAGGCTCATACCTGAAGAAGATTTGTGCAAGTCAGAGGGCAATCCCAAAAGACTTGAGATGACATCTTCGAGGCTGGTGGCAGAGCTAGGAGTTCTAACTGATGGATAATACGACGATGAACCATATGTTGATGATGTTTGCATTTGATCAGCTATAAAATGATTGGTATGGATATTTGTTTTTCACAATTCTCTCGTTTACTTGCATATTTTTTTTTTGTTATCAAAATATAAAAAAAAAATACTGAAAACTTTTTATATTTACTCTGGGAGATATTTTTGTTGTGGAACAAAAACGATATTTCAGAAAAATGCCAAAATCATAACAGAAAGAAATGACAATAAAAATTATAACGAAAAAGAAAATTCAAATATAATGAATGTGATAAACTTTAGCAGTCGAAAAAAGATTCCTTTTGCAGACATATAACGAAATATGATAACGATGCAAGTTGATAATATTACACAAAAGTAATAATATAGCGAGCACTTTAGTGAATGAAACTAGAAACACATTCAAAGAGATTTGAGATAGACAACAGTGGTTCATTCATGATAGACAAAATGCATCCAAAAATAGATCTCGAAGAAATCCTAGCACCAGTCCATTTAAGAAGATGTTCAACTCAAAGCAAATGAAACAAACAAAAAAGAAAGCATAAGCTCTATCGAAAATTAGAAATTGGGGAAAGCAACATAATCTTGTTTGAAGCTTTCCTTTGCGTGTCTTTTAAAATTCAGTGAAATGTCAATAAAAAATAATCGAAATTTCTAGTGAAAACAAAAATAAAATTCAAACTGGCTGAACCATATCATGCATAAACCCCTCAAGGTATTGCAACATTCGAACTCAAAACATCTTTACAATATTTAAAAAAAAAAACAATGAGATAAAATGTTCACATAAAATTTATTCGAAATAAAAATTATAAATTTGATGTTTCTATGCGTAATCTATATGTTACGAGCCGCTTAGGGATAAAAGCTGCGCGATTAATGATAACAGAAAATTACTAGTGAACTTAATATCTAAGAAAAAAAAAATATTAATCAGGCTTCACAGAATGAATATAATTACGTGTAGTTAATTACACAAAAAGTAGATGATGAATTATAGCGATATACATGTAGCGCGCGATGTTGAAATTAATTAACCTTCCTTTTTATAAAATCAAATTTCTAGATAAGGGAACAACGCAAAGAAAAACAGAAATGAAAGTTTCTCGTAATTAAATTTAAACTTTGATGCCAAGGGAAGCAGAAAGAATTTTTCGGCTGGAACTTTTCGGGTTTTTCATTTTCATTATAATCATACATCATCGTCAGCACTCGCGATGTCCTTAATGAAATTTTGCTTTTCAGAGAAACATTGTTTCTGCCAGTAATTAGATTACGAACGAATGCCAACAATTGAAGTGATAGAAGGTTGGCGTACAATGGAGAATAAAATGTTTTGCCTACGATTATTATGCAAGATTAAATCACAGGATAATGAGCAAAATTCCTGTTTCCTCTTTATTGAAAATATTTGCACATGTCGTATGATTTTGTAGCACCAAAAGTGAAAATTATGTTTGAACACTCATGAAATAAGAAACATATACTTCTCATTTGCGGGCAAACATTGCGATGGCAGAAGAGCATTGACGGCGCTGATGTTATTTTCTCATCATAAAAAAAATCAAAACCAACATTCGTTTCATTTTGCGTTCATAAAAATCCTTTTCCAAGGAGCTCCATTGAGAACTTTTAACTGAAACAAAAGTGGTGATTTGGCATTTCGTCGAAAGAGTATTTCATCTAATAAAGGCAGTTCGTCGTATTTAAAGGCACTTGAAATTGTTAATTTTTACCCAGGCGATAATAGAAAATATTCATAGCATTATTCGTTGTAATGTAATTTTACATTCTTTTTTAAATCATAAATTTTAAAACATTTACAAGCAAAACTCAGAATTAAATTAAATAGTTTACAAATGAAATAATTGTTCGAACTAAAACTATAATAAAATAATGATTCTACATAAGAAAGACAACTTTCTTGAATGAATAATTGCACCATAATTTTCTCTTTTTTTTAGTAATAATTTTTAAAAGTGTTTTGATATGCTACATTCTTAGCACACTTTTAGTATCATTCAATTTGCATAGCAGCTAAGTGAATTATTGTCGTATTACATTTAAAAAAACTACGAAATAATATAGCTTAAGATTCTAACAAATATAAAAAGAAATCATAGCATAAAATTTTTCTCTTAATCAAACACAAATAATTTTTTTCTTTGTTCTTTTTCGGGATGCGCCAAAATTATAAACGAAAAATAAGTTCGTATACAAAAACTATGCTGATGGACATATTTAGGTGTGGGTGTATATTTGGTGTTTATCAACAAAAGCAAATGGTTTAACGCAAATATCCAAGAAAGTAAACCAAAACAAAAAATAAAACTTTTGAGATGAATCGAAATGTGATGAAACATATTTATATGTGTGGGGGAGGATATTGTTGAGTGGACTCCATCTAAATCACGGTAGACTCACCAGCAGCAACGCCATTAAGTCGAATTTGAGTCTCATAGTTTGTTGCTTTAGCTGACATGGGACCGATGTTAACACTCTTGTGGGATTGCACAAAGGAATTTTCCAGAGCTGGTGTTTGCGGTGATTCGAGTGGTTTTGTACCCACAAATGAACTCTCTAGCCAGCATCTAAAATATTTAACGATTAAAACAAAATATTCATCACATCAAACGTATATCAACAAGTACCTTGTGCTCGGGCTGACTGATCGACTATGCGATCCACGATTTGTTTGATCATTCACATAATGCACTATGGCTGACGTTACTTCCTTAATCGATGACTGAATTTCTTGCGTTGCGATTGGTTGATCCATCGATTTCTTTTGCTGGGTTTCAGATTGCTTTTGTGTCATTAACGATGATGCCAATCTAAAAGCAAATAGAATATAATTAAAATAAGTTTTAATTTGAGGAAATCGTCACTCATTTACCTTTCAGCTGGCGTTCGTGGCGCTTGACTCAGTTTCTCTTGACTTCTCCATCCCAGATAAGGTTGTCTGAATGAATTTCGGATTGTGTTTGATTGCTGACTAACGCCACCGGCTGATGTCACCGATTGACCTGACATGGTGCTCGCATTGTAAGCTGTATTGCGCACAAATGAGCTTCGTGCTGATACACTCGGAGATGTTTGACTCGAATTCAGATGTGATGTGGACCATCTAAAATAACAAATGAGTTTAATTAGAATCGAGTTGAAGCAATTGAAACAAATAAAGAAAATTACCTTGAGAATCCTGTTTGTCCACCATGATGACTATGTGCTGATGGACTCAATACAACTGGTGATCGATCTGATCGATTCGATCCCAATGAACTGAGTGAAGTTGTTTTTGAGCTGAGTCCTTGCCATCGTCCAACATCTGAATTTCGTTTACGCAATAAGCCCGTCACATCAGCTGTTTTATAATATGATGTGTTGACTGATGTATTGTGTCCTGTTCCACTGTATTGCTTATACCAATCGGGTATGTTGAGTTTCTGAAGTGATGCCTGAACACGCAACTGATGTTCGCTAAGCGCTACATTTGAATCGCGGGCTTTTTGAAGCTCATTTTCGGGTGGCTGCAGATTAGAAAAACGAATAAAATGATTAAATTTCATTATTTAATAAGTAATTTAATTTGAAATTTCTTTGCAATGTTTGTAAAAATATCATTTGAGCCATAGAGTAATACTAGATGTGAATAACAGTAAGATCTATCGATGTTCTTAGAAAATTCCTTTTCCCCGAAAAATATAAAATACCTCAAAAAGACTCGTAAAATAAATGAAAAATGATTTTGCCGCCACATTGCCGGAATCCGTTGTCGGCGGTTGTAATTTTGTATCATTTCCATCAGCCGTCTCATACTGAGCAATAAAAATCACATTTATTTCCATCTTGTCCATCTCATTTGTTGTCGCATTGGTAGCATTTACATGTAATTGCATTTGAATTTCATGGGCACCAGGAATGCTCTGAAGCTCAATACGATCCATATCGTAAGTGTGCTGTGCACTGTTGAATGCTTTATTGAAATGCTCAATTGATGGACATGTCTGGACATTTAGAGAATTAATTTTCCTGCCATTCAATGTGAACGCTTCATCGTGCATCAAATTGCTGATTGTATGCAAAAGGCTCATATTGAATCCATTCATTATATACTCGAGGGCCATCAGTAAATCGATATCATTCAATTTCACGAAGGACACAATTCTTTCTAACGCATCCATTGCTACTTTTTCATGGAATTTTTCATTTACTGTCGTTTGATCCAACTCTTCGCTACGAATGGAATTGTTAATGTCCTTTATGAAGCACTTATTTTGATTTTTAATGTTGCTTTTCATGTTTTTTATTTTACTATCGAGAAATTTTCGTTGCATCATTTCAGACTCTATTGGAGGTGGCAGCTCGTGTTGAAATTTTTTCTCCGAAAGAAGTTCATCTGGTGCTGATGAGCATTTCATTAAAATTCCATTGTCAATAGGTTTTATCAGCATGTCCATTTTGCTGAACATTGAAATCTTATCGCGAACGGAATTCTTAGGCACAATTTCCGTATCCAGCAGGGATTTCCGTTTAGCGTCATCAATTTCCGGTATTTCAAATTTCGATAAGATCTGTTTGTTCAATTTTCCAATACATTCCGAGCGAATTGATTCGACGTCGCTGTCGCAATATGCATAATCGATATTAGTGAATTCCACAAAATTGTCCTTGCTGTAATAATTGATCTTGACTCGATTAAATTCATTCATAATTTGATCGATTTGATTCTTTTTAAGTTGATTCGTAATGTGTGGCTTCTTAACAACACCACGAATGATGGGCTTCGTATCATTGCCATTCATTGAACGGTCGCTCATCTCCTTGATTCTCCTCCGATTTCTTAGAAATTTCTCGCGAAAATCTTCGGGTGTTTTTGAATTTTTAGCATTTAATTCGCTCGACATTTGTTTGTTTTTTATCTTGTTTTGCGCATCTGATAAACGTTCGGCTTCGGCCGTCTCAAAATCATCATAATTAAGCTCAACATCTTCATCGAAATAAGTAAACATCTGACTTATGTTATTTTTCATTTCATCGCACTTCTTTTCAAATGAATTTCCAAGCATCGATCGTTGACTGTTGTCGTCATCACAGCACATTGAGTTGTCAATATAAGGCACTTGAACACAATAATTCCGAATCACTTTATCTCTCGATCGACGCTTTTTTGATTCGCGCAGAGTGTCGAGACAATTAAGGAAATTATTAAAATCACGCTCAGTAAACGACTCAGAATGAACAGTGACGTAAGTGTGATTGTGGACGTCATCGTCATCTGATTGCACATCAGGTTGTGTTTGATTTCCATAAATTTTTCCCATTATATTTCAATTAAATATCTCACTCCACTCGACTTCACTTAATTAATTTTTACATTAACAATCGATGTTGTTTCATCGACATTTAGCACATTACTGACACGATGGCCAGTTTGATGGCATTCTTGGGAATTCTTGCAGTCCCTTATTTTAATGTGTGTATGTAGGAGCAGGTCAAAAAACCAGATTTGTCATTTGAATGCGTAAACTAATTTGTCGTCATGATTTTAATGAGCCAGGGATTGGTTTGAACATATTTAGCAGGTAGTGGTTTTTGCATTAGTGTCAAATTTGCACTCTTCATGCATCTAGAGACCCTGAATATTTGGTGTGAAGTTTATGGATGTTAACCGGTCTGCTACCTGCATGTGGAACTTATGTTAACTAACTATAAGGCGACCGAAAAGTGATTAAGAGCAACAAAATGTTATAACAGATTTATGGAACCCCGATGGATCATAAAAAAGTACAGTTTCATTATTTCATGTATTTGTAATTGGAGTAATGAAAGATTCTAGCAGCAGTCAATAATGCTGCATTGCCAGATTTTTGATGTCGGTTAACAAAAAGCAAGCATAAGCAACTAATTAATATGAACTCATTGAACTCATAATATCACGATGGTTCGAATAAGACTCATTCTACAATCTGATGAGTTTTTTTTTCTGTTCGTTTAATTGATTAATGTTCACCCGCCCGACCCATCATTACGAACCAACAGCGGAGCGGGACTTCACAGCGATGGATTTAATTAAAAACAATTGGGTTTGGATTTTTTTTTAGAATGGCTTTATCTCGATGAACCTGCAACGCAAGAGCTTTTGTGGTTTTAACTGCTTGGCAACATGAAAAGGTTCAGACGATCGTCATAAGATTGGAATGTGACAATTGTGATCACATGATAGTAACTAGCATCAGGTTGAGTATTAAACAATTGTTTTGCTCATTATTTTAATCGATTGCATGTTTATGGCAACATGGCCCTCACTCAGCTCAGTCGGCTTTTATAGAATTTCACCATTGGCGCACCAACGAATCGCATGAGTCGCAAAAATTATTTCATCGATTTTATACTTTTTTTGCCGTTCATATATTTTACGAATGAATCAGTTTTGTGAATGGAATCTAACTTAAAGTGCCATCGCGTTTTGTGAGCTGTCATTATTATATTTATTATGAATTAAATTGCTATCAGCTTCAATTCCACTTGTCCCATATAATTCCTCCCCTCCATTGCTGTGCCGTCATTTTAATTGATTTAAAATTTTTTTTTTACATCTCTAAGCGGCTTTATGATGGCACCAAAGTTATCAGTAACCAAAGCTGCGTAGCGAGCATCGAAAAAAGCAAGAAGACAAATGTATTAAAATACAATTATCTGACCATCACCGTGAATGAAGCCTTAGAGTCTTACAGATAAATGAATGTACGATGAATAAACAATTTATACACGAAATTCGGAATGGTCACACCGTAGCTCAATATTAATATTTAATGTTCATCATGATCTTGCACCGTTAAACCGGTCGCACGGTAATGTCGCTTTGATGACCTTCAGAGCTCCAAACGAGCGTCCAACGAATCGAAATATTTGTTATAAAAACATATGCAATAACGTGAATGTCCAATAAATAACACGAAATTCCCATTCCCAACAAGTCTCTCGATCGTCCATCATCGTGGACAATGTTGCACGCTTTAATTTCGAAAAAGTATTTTCTTTTGTTGCCCGTGTCCTCGTGGCCACTTCCGATAGAAGGTTTTCGCATTGATTTTATTTTTTCTCATTCCAAGCACTTATTTTTAAGCTTCACGGATGTTTCTAAGTTTGCATTGAGGGTACAACATAAACAACAAAAGTTTAACATTTGAAATCACTCAACGAGGGGTTCCTACTATGGCAGTACCATTAGGTGCAAAAAATAAACATAACCACAAGAAACAAGTATTGTCACAAAGTCTATTGAATAAGTTTTTTTTCAACGCCCACTTGGCCCCATGCCAATGTTCCTACGCCCCAATTTATATATCTCCCTCAAATTCTCAAAATTGTGTCATTATATCGCAATATTTCCTTCCCCTCCCTGTGCTTTTTTTTTACTTTACCATTAAAAGCCAAGTAACATGTTTCATTTTCTATTCATGTGATGTGACCTGAAAAAAAGGAATCTTTCGAGCTTTTCTTCCAGAGAACTTTTTTTTTACTGCCACTACGAACTTTTCACCTCACTCGCCAACTATCTAGTGCTTTTAACGTATAAAAATTGTGTGATTTTACTACATAGACTCGACTGTAGCGATCCTACTTGAAGCACTTGCACATCAATTATATAATCGATAAAAAGAAAATTCACTCCAATAGTCTTGTTGTGCATGCAAGAAGGCCTGTTGAGTAACACAATAATTCCACTGGGTGCACTTTAGCAAGCCATTATTAAAAAAAAAAAAACTTTCTATCGTTTTGCGTTGGAAAACAATGGAAAAGTTTTATCTAGATGCAAATTGCCTCCATTACATATTCACACACTCCGAGCTCTTTCAGCCCCTCGACAAACTTTTCAATGTCTTTATTTTCATTCCGAGAAAAATGACTTTGAAAGAATTAGCAATTCTTGTTAAAGTAACTCTCATATTACCTCCATATAATTCATTGAAGCTTTCAACATTCCACTGGTTTCTTGATTAACAGCTTTTGATTGATTCTCTTTTTTTTCGGAATTAATTGCAAATAAAAAAAAGATTTAATTTAATTTCGTTTCACTTCTGTAATTCACATTTCATTTAATAATTTTCACAAAATAAAAACAAAATACTTTTCATGGGCTTTCAATTTCGAACAGACAAAGGCGAAGAAAAATTTCGATTGGAAAATTTTTTTTTAACACTTTCGATTTTTTATTATCTTCCAACGATTGCATTTGGCCATCGCCAATTAGCCAGCGATAATTGGTGTTTTGCAAAAAGTTTTGCAATGATTTAACATTGCTTTCCTTTTACTTTTGCTATGCAAAAATGACTTTAAGACACTTTAAAATGAAACAAGGAAACAAGAAATTGTAACACACAACTTCAGTGAACTAACGTCTAAGTGACCTAAAAGGAAAGATAATGTGAAAATTATTATGAGCTTTTCGTGGGACGTTTGGAAAGTACACACTTCCAGTCTCGAACATGGAACTATTGGAATCAAAAGGACTTTCGAAAATGATAATGAAGATTTTCAAAGATATTGTGAAACTGATAAATTTCCAGAAACTTCCTTTAATGCAGAAATCATATCAAAATCTTTAAATTATCAAGTTTAATTTACTTCCCATAGCAATCGAATTAATCAATTTCATGGTGATCTGGAATTCTCGGTGCCGGTTGTGTATGCAAACTGATTTTATTTTCTTTGAGCTATTTAAACGGAATTACGATGATTTGAATTTTTTTGAAGGGAAATTTATTTCCAACATTTTTCACGTTCAACAATTTTTCCTTTATGGAAATTCCATCGAGCGCATGTGTTTTCCCATTTCCAGTCGAAAGTTTTCTTTACCCGATCTCCCCATTCCAACGCAATCAGATAAAAATCGTAAACCAAAGCAACCTCCCATGTAGCACAAATAAGAAGGACAAAAGCTTAAGAAGAAGAAAAATTCTTCCATCACAGCTAGACATTCAAAAAAGATTTTGCTAAAAAGAAATCTTGAAAACCCCTTTCGCTGCCGCGTGGGAGCAACCAAAAACGAATGAAAAACAATGGCGATGTAACTTATCAAGCAGTCATAATAACATTCCACATCAAATTTTGCATTCAAAGGTCATAAAATGTTACTGAACCTTCTCGCAGTTTGTTTTCATCCCATCAGCTTTTGCATGCTCATTGCTGCTTGTTTTGTTGGTTGTTGACAATGCAAAAATAAAAAAAAAATCGACGGAAATTCTCCCCCAGTTTATTCTTGGGCTGAAACACAATTGCTTTCGCAATTTTTATGACTTTGAATTTCCCTTTGAGCGGCAAAATCGTGAGTTGAATATTTTTGAATGACATTTATTTGAATTTCCTCGCGAAAAATTTTATTTGCATTTAACATTTTTGTCTCAACTCGATAGTCGTGGCATCTTATGAGAGGCACCTAGTAACTGATAAATGACACTAATGGAAAATATTTCTCATTAGCAGCACATTCTCATCATAAACACTAAAGACTCGTAAACACATTTTTTCATTTCCCAAATGCTTTTTCTTTTTTTTTATTCTTCAAGTTGTTTTTCTTTTTTTTTAATAGCTCCCAACGCCCAATAATGAATCTCTGGGAATATTTAATTGCTTCCAACTCCGGAATGGAATGTGTTTGTTTTTCGTAACCCAGTTAAAATTATCTAAGGAAGGTTCTCTCATATGTGTAGGTGCAGACATGGAATAATGTCAAGGCAGCCATGAGGCACAATCAGTTTGGGTTAAAATCTCTCTGTTAAGTTTTATCTAAGTAGCATCCTCTCATCTCTCATTTGCCACCTTCTAACAAAGAAAGGAAACTTTACAGCTAAACGTAACAAAAGAAATGAAAGTGAAGTCAGATGGATTAAACTAAAGTCTTTTCAAAAAGTGAACAACAAATAATTGAAAAGGTAAATGCTATCAGAATCCTTACAAACAAATAAAATACGTTGGCAACAATGAAAGTTTTTGAACAATTGGAGATTTATGAACATGGATCACGTTCTGATAGAAAAAAGCTTCATCTATTCAGCAATATGAAAGCACGTACATTCGTGAATTCACTAGATCAGCGATAGCAAAACATCAAGCGCATTATGATGCTAACACTAATTGAATCCGATGTCATAAAGCCGCAAATTGTTACCTTTTCCATATCCCCTCACCCCGTCCAACAGTGCTTCAGTAAATTAGTTTCCTGATGATAACGGAGGAAGCGGAAATATTTCATTATTACAGTTATGTATGCAGCATAAATTATACCACCCACTCAATTTCCCATGAATAGAAAGCTTTGATCGCGCCAGTAGTAATGATGCGATTAGCATCGCGTTGAATGCGAAATCTGTTTATTTTGTGATATAATTTTAGTGTTATTAGGGTAAGAAAAAATAATCGATTTGAAGAGGGTGGGGGGAATGGAATATAACTTTCTAATTCTTTTATATTTTTGTAATCGTATTCTTGAAGTTTATCTGCAAAAATTATTCAAATACTAAAATAATGAATTCGAAGCTAATAATAAGAAACTTGCGAAATTGTGCGTGAGCCTTTGTCACAATTTATGCCATAAGATGTCGCCACCTTTTATAAATCAGTAAATATACTAAACGCTTATCATATGAATGTTAACGGCAGCAACTGTTAAGCCCTTCCATGAATAATTAATAGCATTGCTAGATTCACAATAAAATAAAAAAAAAAATACAAAAATGAACACTGTCCGAAACGACCATTAATCCATTGAAGGCCATAGCTAGCCATCAAAGCGAATTAAATTCAAATTTATCACACAGAAAGAGCCATTGCCATAAAATGCTTAACGATGCATAGAAACTTCATATGACCCAGGAAATTTATGCCATATCTGATTAGTTATTATAATGTTTGTGTATTGTCGCTCTCCCAGCTTTTTTTGTTGACAAAATTACTAATTACTTTAGTTTCAATTAACTTTTTGCCTAAAAAATCATTGCAAATTAGTTTAAATGTTTGCCCATTTTGCAGTGTGACATTTTTAAAGTTGTGAAACATCAGTTGAGATTTTTTCATACGCGTTACAATGTGCCCTCAACTCTATATTACATTGATTGAAGAGCGCGAATGAAGCATTGTCAATTGAAAAACTTCAATGACACATTCCTAAGAAACTACGACTACGCCATAGATAAATATTTCTTTTTGAGTGTAGCAAATCGAGAGCGATCTTAAAACTAAATTCCATGTTGAAATTGATGGTGCAGCTCTCGACATACCGACGTCGAGTAAATACTTGAAGAACGGGAATCGCGGCAAGTGATTGTGTGTTAATTAATTAGTGTTACACAAGAATAATATTTTGGATTTTATTTTTGAATTTCGCACATAACATAAAGCACACACAGGGCGTCGACCATGATATGATTACATCACTTAGTGTGTGTCTGTCTGCTAGTTCTCGCCATAATATAAAATAAAATTTCCCATTAAGCCGCGAATGGAATACATGATTTTGTTAAATTCATTAGTGCCGAAGCTATTTAGTACCCCATTTCAATTAATCAAATGCATTCACTCGCATTTTGTTTACTTTGGGGCGAGTTCTGTCATAACAGTAGAATAAAAACTGTTAAATGCTAAATCAAAACAAGCATTTGCAAAATTCAATTTGGCTTATTTACACCATTTCGCCTTGAAATATCTTTTCTTTTTTATTTCATTCAAGCAGCAAATTTCAGGTTAAAATAACTGCGCGCCACCGATTTGATCAAAATGAAATATTGAGCACATTTTTTATTATCTCCACAAAAAGAAAGACAACAAAAACACAAAAAAAAATAAGAAAACCCATTTTTCGACTCCATAATTCAATTACAAATATGAAATTGACGAACGATAACAAATCAATTTCGCTTCACGTTGAGTCATCACCGAGCAAGTTTAAGGCATTTTTCGATTTTTTTTTCCATCATTTTTTTTTTTTTTTTTTTTGCACAATACCAGCAACAAATTCCATCTCTGACCAATAATAATGTCTGTTTGATTTAGAGCCAAAATAAACTTTCAGAAAGCGCTTTTGAGCGGAGCTCCGAATAAATTACGATGAACAGATTTTTTTTTTCTAGTTTTTTAAAAAACAATTCAAAAACATCATTTTCTGTGAGATAAACAATTTGAGCAAATCTGATTTTGAATACGCAGCCAGCATAGCATGTTGATTGCGAGTGAGTTTTAAAAAATATTAGTCATCAGATCTGCTGGCTGCTGAATGCTTTTTTAAAAATGTTAACTGTTATTGTTTTCTTCATTGTTTTTAACGATCTTTAAGAAACTCTTTCGATGCTTAAGGTGCACACATACAGTCAATCAACTTGTTTTTACACGATGTCTTTTTTTTATTTACATGTTGATTGAACACTTTAAGCTCTCTTTAATAACTCGGAATTTGCAAGTTATGATGTCATGAATGAGTTGCTTAGCCTTTAACTGACGAATGATCTCGCTCTAGTCTCTTGTGGGTTAAGATGGAATTTGAGGGTGATGAACATATGTATAGGTAATGGATTATTAGCCATTACTTGATTATATTTTTAAAACTCACATAAAGTCGACAAAGTCTGTATTTGCCGATCGTATTTCAATCGACACTTCGAAGCGACTTTAAATATTTGCACAAGTGCAATTTTTAGTGTATTTTTAAAGCTAAATCGTTTGCAAAAATTGCACTTCTCCGCTGTTCAATGGTCGATTTAAGGTATTTTTGGAATTTTGTTTTCTAAGCGCAATTTTGCCAATTTGCTCAATAAGCGATCCCACATTTCAAAGAAATAGAAACTTTCACTTAATCATCCCAATGTAAATCATGATTGCCATTTTGGTCAGCATTCACAAATATTTTTACCACCACCAACCGAATAAAGCTGTTACCAATTGCTCTTAATTCATTCAACCTTATATGGACTCGATAACGAGAGCGTCCCGCAAATAATGCAAATCAAATTGATCATTGAAATGCAAAAAAATGTAACGCAAGCACCAGCAAGACCCAATTTGAATGCTAAATCAACATTGGGCGCAATTTAGTTTCCCTCATTGCTAATTACACAAAATTTGCGGCTCTCGGGGTGTTTTTGTTTTATATTTTGACACCACTCGAGCATATCTAAAACGCTCTCGACCTTTTCTTTCACTTAGCTTGATTTGAAGCTTAACTTTTATCTCCGAAACTTTCATCGCATGATTTCATTTTGCTACGAAAATCGGAAAAAGAAATTCTTCTCATAACAATGATTGAATATAAGATGTTATCATCCGGTTAACTGTCGGTGATATGTTTTAGCCATTTCTGATGTTAACTCGGGATGTTTTGAGTAGCTAAGTAGTTAAGCATAGTCTCCAGTCATTTATCATGATTTCATTTCCTCATCTCAATTTAAATCCAATTTGAATGTACTTAATTTGTTTTTCTTCGTCATGATTTTTAACAAAATATTTGCTTAAAAATTCTTTCATTCATCTTTCGGTCTTAAGATTGCGTTCATTAAATTTTTTTTCTCAAGAGCTGGCCCCAACATAGCTGTCTCTTCCTCTTTTAGATATTTACCAGAATGATATCTGTTGAATCTCAATTTTACGCATATCTTTTTTTTTCCTTTCACCACGATGAATCACGAATAGCACTCGTCGAGGTTGGTTGTGATAAAGTTTAAAAGGAAGACAAGCATATTTTCTCAGAATCGATACGGTTCAGTTCTATGATGCATGATGTTATAGATATAGTGTTATTTGCACCAAATTTCATGGTAAACTGAAGTTTATTTGACTTCGCCATGACGTAACAGTACCTAACATAGCAAATCGTTTTACAGAACCCTTTACAAAGAATTCACAACAAAAGCATGAAAGAACGTAAACAAACAATCAAAACAATTTGTTTCTTTAGTCTTTTATGTGCCTTTAGGCAAGAATTTTAGCTTGCGTATATGCCCTGGCTCTGCTTTCCAGTGTAAAAGGAAAAACCATTCATTCGGTTGAGCATCAACTTTCTTATGTTACAAACAAACAACAAGAAAGCAAATTAAATTTCTTTCTTTGGAACAGCTCATTTAAACCGGAAGAAGTTTCAAGCATGTGTTTGAAGACGTCTCCGAACCATAACAAACTTTTTGTTAACTATTCTCGGTTCGATGTAGAATTTTAATGGCGGGGAAATAATTATAATATAAAAACAATGTGATTAGAATCAGCAATTGACATAACCTCAATGAAAATAATTCTTAATATAACCACAATATTTTTCTTTTTCTTTTGCCATTTTTGAGAAAATTTTGCTTGAAGAATGAAGAAAAAAAAAATAAAAATTTGAGACCATTTACGATAATTTAGGAAAGTAATTTACAATTTTTAATGTTCATTTCATGGCCGATGAGATGGGCCTCATTTTGGTGTTCTTATTAAATCTTAATCACGGTGGAAAAGATTTAATTATTCTGATATGAGAGAGAATCTTGTTGACGATGTGAAAAGATTAGAGGGCGTTTGTCCAATTATTGCCATGATAAAATGCCAGAAATGGGAATTAAGGTTTCTGCTTCTGTTTATTAACTTAAAGTTTAAATCGATTAGTCATCTTGGTTGTCTAGGTGTCTGTCCTTAAGCGAAATAGCTTAAAAGGATCTCAAGAACAAATAAACGTTTGTTCAGATTTCCTGAAGCTCTCGAACACGAAAGAAAGAAGTGTCACATGAAAGCATCGCCATCATAATAAGTTGATACTTTTAATTAAATTGTTTCGTTGCTACGTGTTGGATGGAACTTTAAATTGGAGGCACAAAAATTTGATACTTCATCTGTCGCTCTCCGACTTGACATTGTGGCTTGACTTATTAATTTTGATACATATACAGAAATTTCGTTCCCGGAGCTTATTTAATTCAATTAGGTTTGCAACCTTACAAAAACATCTTATTTATTCAATGCAAAGACGCATCGCATTTTCCCCTTCCATCACTTACTAAGCCGGCTTTTTGAATAAAATTTCTTATACTTTAAAGAGCCAATTTAAAGATTCTTTTCTTTTGCGGTCTATTCAATTGCTCAACGCGTCTTGTAGTGCACTAAAAAAAGACAATTCTTGTTTGAGAAAAATAAATTTAACAAAAGCAATGAAATATTTATTATTTCATAAAAAGAAAGAACATTAGAATTCAACCA
Source organism: Propsilocerus akamusi (assembly GCA_018397935.1). Classification (NCBI taxonomy): domain Eukaryota; kingdom Metazoa; phylum Arthropoda; class Insecta; order Diptera; family Chironomidae; genus Propsilocerus; species Propsilocerus akamusi. Next base: position 6,675,591 of record CM031470.1, on the reverse strand, counting down.
AGCCACAAACACATGGAAGGACACCGACACAATGACCAAATATTTTTAATGTCGTTTGCACAATGAAATGAGCCAAATAACGGTGATTTAATCCAATTGAATTTTTATTAGTTTTTTTTGTGTAATGTCATACCAACATTCGCACGACAATCAAAAACATTTTTCTGCTTCGTTTTGGTGTTCACGTAACTTATTGATTTGCATAAAGAAGAAATGGAAAATCGTGTAAGAATTTTGATTTGTTTATTTAAAAAAAAAGAAAATGTCAACAGCAAAAGAAAGAAGGTCACTGATAGTAGGATTCAGCTTAAGTGCGTTAAAGGTCAACAACTTAAAAATAGACAGGCAATTCATGTGTTGGCATGACACAAAGATGTCTAGGGGACAGTCAGATGTCAAATCCCTGAATTCATGCGACATGGTATTCATATATAGTGGTAAACAACACGACGATGATGGTGTATATGAATTGATATCGCACTTAAAAAGCCCCATTTTTCAAGCTCGAAACAATGGAATTGTGCTACCATAAAATACTTTTTTTATGTGTTTTTTGCCTCGTTATCATCGGAAATAATACGCGAGGGAAATAAATTTTACACACATGGAAGAACGTTGGCAGAATGCGAAGTTTCATGATTATTGACCTCCATCCATGAGAACCAGCTGTTAAAGAATGTGGCAGAAATTTTGTAGTCAAACAACAGAAATCCTCCCGAGTTTTGAGAGAAATGTTAATCTTATTGATTGCGATCTTATGCGTACAAACATAAATTCATGGGGCATCGATGAGTTCAACTAAGCGAGTACACCTCGGCTATTATTATTAATAACTGGATGCTGTTAAATCTCTTAGACATGACTCGGATGTTTTCGACTGAAAGTTTCTCCGCCAGCAACATAAAACTCAATTATTAGTTTCGAAACTTTTTCTTGTTGTGCGCGGTTGTTTATGGGTTAAAATTGGCATTAAAAGTCAAATCATGATTCGCTGAGAATAATGAAAACATCAAAAAATAATAATTCGTGACATCATAAATTTCATGAGGGAATTTCTACAAGCGATCCCTTCATCTACTTAGAATTACATTGACCATAAGATGAAACAGCGTAGAAGAAGCATTTGCGTGCGACTATCAAATATCAAATGTTCATGATCCGTTTCGAATGATTTTGATCTGTTCTGTTCATTCATCGTGTTGTAAAAAAAAAAAATGGGGAACATTAATTGTAACCATATTGTGCAACATTTGTATGTTAATGTTTCGTTCTGCTCCGATGGAATTTCTCTCTTTTTCATTCGCCCTTCGTGAAGAACTTTCTTTGTTGTTTTGATGCTCATTGTTGGCAAGTTTGGCAGGCAAAACACATAAAGTCGATTAAAAATTTCTTAATTTGTGAAACGATTCGATTGAGCGTTAATTTTAGATCCAGAAATGTAAAAGTGTTGAATGAGGAATGCAAATAAGCATATAGAGGCTGCTTAAACAACATCAAAGTATTAATTGTTGCTGGAATAATTCATTCTTTTTTGTTTTGCTTAAAGCTATGAAAATGTTCGTTGATGAGCAATTTGCCATAAAGAACTTTTTTTTATTTCACCCCCGCTAAGGCGCTAAGGGTGTGGAAGAATTTATTCATGCAAAACATCAATGAAAATGTGTGTTGAATAAACAAGCAAGCAAACAATTCACGAACTAGTTAAGTGCATAACGCTTACGTGAAACAGCTACCGGTATCACAAGTTCGAGCATGTTTATTGAATCATGATTTTGTTCTCTCTTTTTTATGTTGGGACAATTGTTGAGCTTCGTGTGGGTTTTTATTTGCATTATCGAGATTTGGCATGCAAGCGCTCATACAGACATCATTTGATAAAGTTCATTTTCCAATCGATATAAAACTGACCACTTTTGCATTCAATTTGACATAAATTCGTTTTGTACGATGAATTCTAAAAATAAAAGTTTCGTATTTCATGACATCATTTGAATTTGCAACAAGATGGGTCAGCACAGCACATATATAATAGTGCGCTCGATTTAAAAGAGATATAAGATGTATGCTACAAATTTTTCTATTAAAAGCTTTGTGAGTTCATTTAAATCACATTAAAGATAAAAAAAAAATATAATAACTGTGAAGTTCCATTGGGAAAAAAAGTTTATTTTACTAAATTTTCTCAAAATCCTCTTGCACAACACATGACAGCAACTAGCAAAAATACATGAGAAGAAAATTCTATGAAACTGTGAGAGTGATGGAGAAAAATCAATTTTAATAACAAGCCGTATAGTCAGAGTTTATAAATAGCATCAAATCATGATGATGATGTATGATGCTACAAACGCCAGAGATCAGTTCGCGCACAAATATGAACGCGAAGCGGGTAGAGAAACTACGATGAAAATCAGGAAACTCCAATTACATTCTATTTATTATATCTATGGCTTTTATTTCACCGGTGACATAGAGTGAAATAAATAATCTGATGCGCTTCTCATTCCGCTTTATTCGAATGATGACGATGCGTATTTTTTTTTAGCAAAATTGGTTTATTAGTTTCACTTTACAAAGTCATTTCCTCTATGACATATATGTTTAAATGTATTCGGAACCAGATGAGCAAACAATTGTTGACAGGATATACTCCAGTGGGTAATTCACAGTCGAATGTTTGTCGGAATTTTTGCCATGTTTTCAAAAAGTTTTTTTTTTTTCTTCGTCTTGACTTGTTCGCATTTTTTTTTTCTTTTCTCAAAATATGTTAGTAGCAGCAACTTCATCCCCTATTCACTTGAGACATAATTCTCGCTTCTTTTCTCGTTCTTTTTGACGGTTTATTGGCTCTTTGTGTTTAAATGTGTTGAATATATTTTACGGCTCATAAGAACCAAAGGGAAATGAATATTTTGTCATTCCGATGTGACAAATTCTTTTTACGTTTCAAATAGAAATTTAGAAATTAAATTTTAATGGATGCAAATTTGCTCTAAGTAAAGATGCTTAAATAAGCAAATTCATATCTTACTCAATGGCTCAAATTATCATTTAGTTAAATATTACTTTAAAACATTGTACTCACCAAAACTCGTTGATGATTTTCTTTATCCAATAGAAATTCCATGCTCTTATGCGGTCGTCCAGTTTCACTATTAGCACCGTTACCACTCACTGTTTGGCCATTTTGCATCACTTGTACACCACCCATGCCCACAATGCGATTTATTATACCCCGAGCACCGACATTCTGTCCTATTCCCAGCTCCATTAGGCTCTGAGTTTTCCCATTGATAACGGTCTCATCTGTATCCAGATTCGTTTCGATTAAGCCGATTTTATGGTCGCTGCCCATTGTATGCGATCCACCGGAATAATACTGTTTCAGGCCATCGCCAATCATTATCTGATTGGTATTCAACTTGTCGCCATAATATTCACCACTATCAAGTTCGCGTGGTGTAGACGATGCTCGTGGAGCATGCGTAGTTGCAGGACGTTTTGTCGTCTGGTTTTGTGGGGGAGACTTCGTGCTTACGCCCACAATTCTTGGTGGAAGTTTGGGTAAGGGTGGTTTTCCCATAACTTGGTTACCTGCCGAACGTGGCGGCGAATCGCGTTTACTAACTCTTTGCTGCTGCTGCTGTTGTTGTTGCTGTCCAACATTGTCGCGAATTTGTAAATTTTGTGATCTGTTTGCTAATTGTGGATCGTAATTTTTCACATTGTCATTTGGATCTTTGAGTGGTATGAAAATACCATCGACCGTTGTTGCTGTCGATTTGACACTGTTCTGAAATTTGTCACCCTTCTTGCTGCCGCCATTCGCATTGTTATTCGTCTCGATTTGATAATTAACGACACCATTATTATTGTTCTTTTTACTTTTCTTATTGCGAAATGAGAACCGAAGGCCCGACGAAAGTCGCGAAAGTAAACTTTTACGTTTTGGTACCAATGGTTCAGTAGATATTTTCTGTGGCACTGTTGTTGATGTTTGAGTCACTTTCACATCAACTTGACCAGCTGGTGATACTAATTTTGGACTGCTGCTGGCCATTTCCGCGGCAATTAAACTCTCACTATTAGCTGTTTGCGATTCAACGAGCATTTTGTTACTGACGGGCTCAACAACTAAATTAGTTATTGTTGATTCCATCGTTTCGATGTTGTTTTTCATTGTTTTTTCGTTTGTTAGTGTGGATGTTTTATTATCATTGATCACTGGTGGCTGTTCGCACACTAAGTGTTCAAATTTTTCATGTGTTGGTGATAGTCGCACATGGTGATCATTGTGTTGTGTTGGTTGTTTTGATGATGTGCATGATGTGCCTACTGCATGAAAATCATCAAAATCTTCATCATCATCGTCATCATCATTATGATTGTAATAATTTACAAGAGAGTCATTTCGTCTGTTCGGGTTCGAGATGTGTTCATCACTACCAGCAGATGGATCAAGATCAACTTCGTCGGAAAAATCGTCATCATCTGGATTTTCTTGCCAACTAATTTCACTCACAATTGGACAGAAACTAACGGACAATCCACCCTTGGAGCCTGCATGCGATGCTAGCAGAATGCCAGCAGAACCTGATCGTGAATTTGTTGTTGGGATTTCCTTCATCGATACACATCGATTGTCATCATCATATGTCGATGTTAATGATGGACTCAAATGTTGATCATCGACAATGGCATTATTGTCAGTTGAACTATAGTGATGCATATGACGAATTGGCAAATCAAAATAATTAAGGTTCGGTGTGCTGGATACGAAATTTCGCTTTTTAATGGGCGTAGTTAGAGGAAGGTCATCACTTTTATTATTACACGAAATGCTTGCCCCCGACGCCAGGTAAAGATTTTGACGCGAGTCATAAACATTAACTGGCTCATCGATATTAAAATTGCACTTTTCCAGACTTTGAGCGTAGCATGTTGTAAGATTCGTAGGATCCCTATCAAATGTCGCTTTAATTGTTGGTGGCGTCGGATGATTTGGGCTCGTTTTAATTTGTGTACGCCGGGGAGGTGCCATCGGTGCCACGGGCTGAACCTTATCAACAATTTTAACACTTTTAATTGCAATTTGAGGCTCATATGTTGCCTCGCGATCATTTAAAATCGATAAATTCTTATCAAAATGCGCGGAAATTTCTTCCAATAGCGAACTTAATTCTTTGCTACGGTATGATGCGATATACGCATCGTCATCATCATCACTCGAGAAGTTACCAGATGACATTTTGCCACTCATTGTTTTATTAGCACGATTAATTGGCTTTAATTTATTGTTCTCATAACCGAAATCCGTCGGATCGTCGTCCGAATAGTTTAGCAGGGTCAAGTTTGCACAACTGGCTGAAATATCAACTTTTTGCTTGTTCACTGTCGAGTTATTTACTGATGAGCTTGGTCCATAATTTAAATCATACAAATTGAAATTTTTACTTGCAACCGATTCAGTTTGTTCATTCCAGCACGAAAAATCTAAATCGCGATCACTAAAAGGCTCAAGTGACAACAAATTTATGTAGTCGGGCACACTGTGAACTGAAAAAATGTCCTTAAACTGATCACAGGACGTTGTATGTTGTCGATGTCCACGTTTGAGCTTAGAACGCAATTTTCTGGAATTGTCACTCGTAAACAGCTCCGGTGAGCTGATGGAAATGATTTTCTCGCGCTGAATTTGCGGCTCAACTGAGTTTTCATTTTTATTTTTAACCCTCGTGTTGTGTTCGGATGGCGCACGATCGCTCGACGAGTCTATTTTTAACAACTTTTTTGTTGTTACTTTAGGTTTGTATTTGTAATTTGGCAGCTTTAAGCCAGCGGTGGAGTCAATGTTCATTTCACTAAGCAAATCCATTTTGTATGTTTTAATTTTGCGATTTAAGTGTTCCATGCTGTGATAACAGATGTCGTCGTCCGATGAATGATATCGAATTCTTGATAATGGTGCAAATGCAAATTCGGGTTCAATTGTTTGATTTTGTATCAATGATATACTCTTTTCCTCAATAACATTTCCGTCTTCGTCTTCCAAATCATTTCCGGTGGGAAGCGACGAATCGAGCGACAACGTACCACTTTGCGGGAAACGAATGTCACGATCGCAATAACCCGAATCTTCACTCAGACTGTCCACGGAATTTTTCGCGCGAAAACTGTTTAATAATTTCTTTCTATTTTCAATTGATTTAGTCATTGATGTGTTTGCATTAGATTTTGCGGCACCACCATCATCAGACGATGACGCATTTGACGAAAGTGATGAATCGTTACCGATGATCCCAATTTGTTCTTGCTTTTTCGATGTTTGATGAAGTAAAACGCTATCGTCACTTGAATAACTGCTGCTCGTGCTATCACTTGAATACGGCTCCGAGTCAGAATTTGTGAATTGTATAACGGGCGCGGAACTTGTGATTTTAATTGTTGGCAAATTAATGGCAATGGGTGTGGACTTTTCGCTGCTTATAATCTCTTGTTGATTGTGAGTTGTCGAGCCATTTGATATATTATTTGAACCTTCGTATGAATATATCGAAGGCGATGAACCCGATATTTGCGTATCGCTCTGTAGCTGACGCTCGAGTGACTCGAATTGTATCAAAGACGATGAACGGCTGAGAGATGTGTAGGATAAACGATCGGAATCGGAGAACAGCTCAACGCCCAATTCATCAAAGCGGTATCTGTAAAAATGTAGCGCAACCGAGAAAGAGAGAGAGAGAGAGCAAACCGGTAAAGGCGAAATTAATTAATTAATTAATTATGTTAATTGACAAGCTTAAAAGTATGTGCGCTTAGCGTGGTTTCTTGTTCAATTAATGTGAGTTGTGCGCGCGCAGTTTTTTTTTCTTCTTTGTTTATTTTATTAAAGAAAAAAAAAATATTTGGAGCAAAAATTCACTGCCGTGAGAGATAATTTGAGACGGAAGCTGAGAATCGATTAAAATTGCTAATTTACTAATATTCGAATGCAACATTTGTCGACAGTAAATTGTGCAAAGTTTTCGACAGAAAATCGTAATTTTAATGTGCAAATTTGAATTATTTATTAAAGTGATAAACTTTTAGACACAACAACAAATATCACTTTCACTCAACGCCCTGATCTCGACTGATCCATAAATAATATCAATTGCTCGATTCTCTCGAGTCATGAAATAGCATTGCATGTTACTGTATAAAGTTCTCAATTTTCTGTTGTTTACATTTGCAGCAATAAGAAAATAAATTTCAATGAAACGTGACAAATTTTACGACAATTCTTAGACTTTGAAGGCATCAATATTTGTTTCGTTGAATGTTATTGGAGGAAAGGAAATGACACTTTGTGTGTAGTGTAGATGCAGTCAACAAAAAGTCATATTTGTTCTATATATTTTTGTTTTATGGCAATTAATGAGTTTCGGTTTTATAAAAATAGATATGCACACGCATGCATGTAATCATGTAAGATGCTCTCAAACTGTGAGGGGATCATCATGAATCACGTCATGAAATTTATTTCCATTTTTATATATCCGGCTTCGAATTTTCATGAACCATTAACATCAAACGCATCCCAAGGGCTAAAAGGTTTATCCGAAAAATGTATTCACATTACGCAGCGTGAAAATGCACTAAAATAATGAAAATGCTTTTTCATAATTCACTTGAATTGAAATTAACACCTTCAAACAGCGTGCGATAATGGACTCACAAATGCTGCATCAGCTTCCAATAGCGATAAAAACTAAAACACTTTAAAACAACAAATATTTGAAATTTCACAGCATTTGTAGCTCAACATAAATTTGAAATTTGAAACTTGCTTCTATAATTAGCATTCGGAAATGGTGCTACGAAAAAATAGGGTTAATTTTGATACGGTTCCATTATGGTTGATGATTTTATGATTTATGCTCCAACGATTTTACGACACTTCCGCTAGATTGCAGAGGATATTTCACTAATATCGAAATATGTTTGTCCAGGTCAAAGATAACCTCAAAAGGCATAAGAAGAAGTTAAAACATTGCTTCAAGTGAATCTAATTAGATTTACAATTTAATTAAATTTTCTAATTCGAAAATCGATCAACAGTTGTTTAATATCAACACAAAAAAAAATAACAAGAAATAACTGTTTATTAAACAACTGAATCTAAACAAAATGAAGCTCTTCGGGGCATAACAGAAAACATTTTATATATTTTTCACACCCACGCACTTAATTGTGCCAATTTTTCTAGTAATTTCTGGCATTTTAAATTCGAAAACTTTTTTTTTGTAAAAATTTGTAATTAAAAAAAAAAAAATCAACGTCAATAAACGAACCGCCTCAAATGTACACTACCTCGAACCTCGAGTGTGTAAGAGAAGTCAGCTCTGAACATCTATCTGAGAGCATGATCATTCGTAGCTGCCTTTAAAAGAAATATTTTCGTTTTTCTTTCATTCCCCACACGGTAAAATTGTCGGAGCAATGGAAACCTTAAAACGGCAGCTTGCAAATACTCGCGAAAAAAAATTTTGCTTTTCACTTTCAGAATTCAAAAGAAGTTGAAAAAAAAAGATGAAAATTGTGCTGCGAGATGAAGAAAGAAGGAAATATTTGAACAATTCCAAAATTTCTGGGCCTCGTGCGCCTAGTGATTTATGTTTCTTTGCGCAATTGGAGAGATTTGCAGTGAATGAGAAGAAAAAAAAAATTCAAAATTGACTGAAACTGAAATTTTTCATTTTTTGCCGTTAGCAATTTCCCAATGAAAAGAAAAAAAAAATATTTCACGATCATCCACCGCTGTGGAATAAAGAAATGCAAAGCCGATAAATTGTTTTTCGAAATGAAATTAAAATAAAAAAGTGAAATGAATTGGAAAATATGTCGACTGCGCGTTTTCATGAATCACGAATTGTAATTGAAGAAGTTGCAAAACGAGCAAACTTAGTGCGGCATTTGATAATTTATGTTTGGTATAATTCACAACTTGTGTTCAAACCGCGAATCGAATCATTAATTAATCTCATAAGATATGGTTGATTGGTGGAAGTCGGTTGGAAATCTCTTAACGGAATCATCACAAACCGACAACGATTGAGATTGCGCGCAACTTATTCAGGCCAAACAAAATGAAATTATCGCTTCGATTCATTCACCAATTATGTGAATTGTTCTTCAATCAGTTTAAATACGCGTTGGATTTTTTTATGTTTGTCTAATTAGTATGCTCAATGACATGCTGAATTGACTTCTTTGAATATTTTATCACTTTTAAGAATTGAAAACACGAAGACGCAATGACTCGTTTTGTTATGTTTTGAGTTCCTCTTCACATGTTAATATTCACGACACCATCCTATCCATACATACAATTCTACAAAATTTTGCACAAAATCACAAAATTTCATTAATGAAATTTTTCTTATTCACAATTTTTTCCTTCATTTATTTCCGTCTCGCAAGATTTTTGTTTGAAATTTTCGAGTCATTGAAAAAATGTGAATGACCCAAAAAACAAATCGCTCGTCAATGATTTCAGAGCGTAGCTAATTTTAACTAATAATAAATAAATATTTGCCGCATGTTTAGTTCGAAATAGAAGAAAAAAAAAAAATGACTTGAACATTACAAAGTTTGGCATTAACACAAATTGAACGCGAATTTCTGCTCGAAAACAAAACTTTAGCAAAATGGTTTTAAATTACAACATTTTTCTTATGCACTTTTTGTCTTATAAAATCACTATAATTTTTGTGTAATTTTGCCTTCTCGGATGACTCATGATTACCGTAACAAATTTCAATTTTCAAAACTGCAATCATTCAATAAAGTGTAACCAACTCACACCGATTTTATGCGCTCACGATATGCGATATTATCCGCTTAATGGCACATGACAAATGACGGATAATTCGCAAATCGTTTTTTATTTCATTGTTTGTCTTTGTCTGCGAGAAAACTAAAAATGACGAAGGTATTGAGAAGGGAGATTCGGCTTGTTAATTAGCTATTGAATGTGTCGATCGATTGCCTCCCTGATTTATGAACAATGACTACTTAACGCGGGGATGAACATATTGCAAAAAATATATATAATATCACATTCAAAACGAATTATTGCATAATTTTGCTTCCCCTTTGATGGTCTCTTAGGTTGATGAATTAAAACAAGTAACACAAACATAGGTACGCATTAGTTCCACGAACAAAGAAACATGGCTATGCACATTACATTGTTAAAAATAGCTCGCAAAATTATTATTATTATTACCGAAGGTCATTTTGTTTCATAAAATAATTATCGAATAATCCACCATCACTGGACACTGCTGCAGTTTGAACGTTCAACAATTGACTGAATAGCGACGATGTTGGTACGAAATCAATTTTTGGCTGATCCAATTCCTGTCGACGACGTTTAGGCGGACAGATAAAATCGCGCTCTGACATTGCGTCTTGATCTAAAATGGCAGAACATTAAGAAATTAAAAATTGATTGTCCATTATAGATGTGAATTTTATTATTGAGCATACCTTGTGCTAAATCTACTCTCACAACTGATCCGGTTTCGGATGATGAGCCCGAACTGAAACTGTCACTACCTGACCATTTTCCATTGTAAAGTCCATTCTCTTCATCATCCGATGTCTCCTCGACAATTGTTTCGAGAATTCCACGCGATGATGACAATTGTGATTGATGCTCAATGACATTAAAATCCATCAGTTCACCGCTGGTGCCATCAGAATATACTGGCTGCCATGTGAATGGCGAGAATTCTGTCATATTTTCAAAGTCGTCCATGTTTAAAGCGTTGCATGGAGTTAGATCTGTAAATGGAAAGTTTTGATATTAAAAAGCTTGCAAAAAAAAATAAAATTTTGAATTCAAGGAAAAGTAAATTTCTAGTCATAAAGCATCATGATAGACCTCCAGCGAAGCACATTCCCATGTCTATGTCATGTTCATCTGCAGAAACTGACTTTTCAAATCCCATCAACTCAAGATAAACCGCAAACAATGATGCTGCGAGATCTTCTTTTCATTGTCTTAAAAACGAAAAACGCGATTGTGCGTGAAAAGTTTTCGCTTTCATTTCTCGGATCATTTCTTGCCCATCACCGCCCGCCGAAATAATTCGTGCAATAATTCAATTACCCGAAAGATTTACAGCTTAGATTCCATTCAGGACGGCACAAACGAAAGTTCAGGTCAAAGACATTGCTTTTGTTTGATCGTTAATTACCTAACTGACAAAAATTATAATTGTAACCCCGTCGCAATGTTAGTTAGTAGCAGTAGTGGCAATGAATTGTCTTCCAATTGTGTCATCTTAATTACAACTTGATGATAATGATAATAACAGAGGCGAAAGACCGGAAAATATCTACGGAATTTAATTCATTTTTAACGTCGCATTAAAAATTACAATTGCAAAAGTATTATTTTTTGTTGCTTCGGCATTGTCAGGGAATAGGAAATTAATTGAACGAAATTAAAAGTGCTTTTATTGTTTGTCGACAATGGCTGAGAGTAAAAAAAAAAAAATAAGTTGTTTGTAAATATTTAAAACACGATCGCTGCAAGAAGTAACCCAAGTTCCAAACGAGTTTTCGACCGTTCGATTGTTTTGAGGTTTATGAATCTACATTTGAAGTTTAGAATTTTTTTTAGGGTTGTTTCATTATGAATCAAATTAATTAAGAAATAATCCATCATAAAACAGCATGAAACACCACAATGTCTGCGTCGTGAATGTGTTGCAACAATCACTTTGAAGGTAAACTAGGCGTCTCCACGGATTCCGGTTTTTGTAGCCGGGTCAACTGGCGTTTAATGAATTTTATTTTCTTGTTCTTCACATTCTAATCATTTCATAATTACATTTTCAAAGCCGCAAAAAAAAAGCAGCAATTTACAGTTTACTTTTAGTCGTTAAAACATAGCAAAACCAAGATAATAATTAGCTGAATGTTTATTAGAAACGAGTGTGAACCGTTCTTCATGCACACATGAAGTCATCTGACCGATCCCGCATTTTAAGGCGGAAAAATGACGACGTTAAAAAAACTCGTCCAACAAAGTAATGACAACAAATTTCATTCGGTTTATTGACAGAATCGCTAAAAATAGAATTATTTTTTTGTCGAGCGATCGATCAGACTGACGTAAAGTTAATGAAATTAAACGTTTACAAAGGTTCAATTTACATAACAAAAGCAAAGCACTGAATCTTGTTACAGACACTCCGAAAGGCAAAATTTTGCGGTTCCAATTGAGTAAGCAATATCAGACATTAAATTACAACAAATTTCATGCTGTGCACTTTAGCTATTACACAGCCGCATATTTAGATTCGAGAGTCTTTTTTTTTCAGTGCCTTTCGATTGTTTAATGGCTCGGTGCCTTTCGTAGCTTACATGCAGTCAAAACATTATGCACAGCCTCATGATTTCTTTCGGTTAGGAATTTTTTTTTTATCCATTGAAATCGTTTATGAGAGTTTTGACTTTATGAATGCAAAAAAAAAAATTAAAATGGAATTTAAAGACCCATTCAAGTCAATTAATGTTGCCGCAAAAAGGCATTTTTAAGTACATTCAATTGCGCTGTCTTATCTATTTACCATTTTAATTTTGATCATCAAATTTCACCAGCCGATTGATGATCACAGAAAGTTAAGTCGACATTCAATGATGCCGTAACTTTAATTAAATAGTTTAAAATTCAATAAGCAAATCTTTGCCAAAGCGATCGAGATTCGAGCAAACATTTCATTGAATCAACAAAAATGTTTTCAAATTAAAAATGATTCGCATCAATTAAATGCGGCACGTGGAAAATCTGCTGAAAAATTAGCTCCGTTTAAAATTCAACTTTACAGAATCCACAGAAACAGCACAATGAAAAGCTTTTATTTTTCTTTCAATTGCATTTCAATTAATGAAGTTTAGATTGTATTTTAATTTCCTATCGCTGTTTTAAAATCGCGAGAGAGTTTTTTTCTTTTGGTTTGTTTCACGTTGGAAATATTGGTCAATATGCACCGAGAATATATAAAACACAAAGTTTCTTTCACTGCAATTCATGAATTTATTTATTGTCTGTTTATTTTTTGCATGAAACAAGTTTTGAAGTTTCTTTTCTTGAGCTTGCTATTTTACATAACAATTCAAGTCAAGCAAACCAATGCAAATCAATTTTAATATTTTGTTAGCGATTCCAGCGCCCATGAATGATGTCAACATTGCTTTGGGTGAAATTTGCCGTGCTTGCAATTAATAACAAACTTTATTTTGACTTTCGAAAAAAATTAAATTTCTTTTTGTAAGTTTTTCATCGGCAATTTGCCGCCTCTACTGTGTGTTAAAAAAAGATCTAGCAAATTATTTGTTCCTCTACTAATTTAGCTTGTTTTTTTATTGTTATTATTGAATGATTTATTTTATTTTGTTATTTTTTCCATCCGCGCAGCATATAAAAAAAGCATACATTTGATGTCTTTTGTTGCCGCAACATAAATGTAACCGCCTATTGCCTAACAGCTCCAACTATAACATTTTCAAGAAACTCTTCGTGAAATATCACAAGTAACACCCAGCAGTGAGTGCTAGGCTATAATCTTGTGAATTAACATTTCATTTTGGATTGTAAGTCAAATATTATTTTAATGATTTTTTTTTTTCATGCCATTCCTTAACTAATCCAATAAGTTCAGATATAACAACTCCGTTTGATGAAATAGCTGTGTCTCTTTGACGAGATGCTGGCAAGTTACCTCAAAAGATGCATCTCATGACGTGCCCTAAATTCTTAAATACACAAAGCCATTCTAAAAACTTTCATTTTTCTATTATAAAAAAAGAACGTGCCGACGTGCACATTGAGCTTTCAGAACAATAAACAAACTGCGGACCATTTCGAGAACTGCATTTATCCCACGATTAAGTGGCGGATAAAGCAATATCCAATTAAATAAATTGGATTTAAAAAGACACACATTTCCGAAAACATTGCGTGCGATAGTAAAAAGTTCTCACATCGCAAGACAAGAAATTAATCAAATGCTTTAACTACGCTGAAGAGATTTATTTGGATCACACCTAATAAAAATCATTCACAGTCACCAATAGTGCATTAAAGTGTTTCAGTTTATCTCTTTTGTCGACTAACTCTGAACGTAATCTATCAAATGCCACGATATGCGGACATTAATTTCCGCAGAATTCGAAATCAATCTCGAACTCATCGCAATGTTTAAATTTTGTGGTTGCGGACGGTTTCCATTATACGCTTTTATATGTCGGACAATAAAAGTAAACGACCGATTTCATTTGGATTTTGAGCAAATGAGATATGCATATAAGCTCTTGTTGGCTTCATTTAGATTTTAAAATCTCCTCAAAAACAACGAAAATTTTCGACACACTTTTGAATTTATTGAAGAGTTTTTTTTTACGCTTTTTCTTCAACTTCATTCAAGCCCTCAATTTCTCAAGAGTTTTAGTGATGTTGCGATGATATTCTTCTTCTGCTGCCACAGAGAAAATATGTCAGAATAAAGATACTGGAATGTAAGTTTGCATCAGAGTGGTTAAGATTTATAACAAAATGATGTCACTGTTGTAAATCTTGTTTTGAAAGTTCATTTTCGTTGATTTTTCTGCAAACTTTTAAATTTGATTAATGACATGAACAGCATCAACAATAAGATCCCCATGACCGAAACAAGAAACAACTTTCTCACATCACAGTTGATATTTTTCTGCCTGAAACATTGCGACTGTCATGAAGAATCTTGACGCTGTTAAAAATGGGAATAAAGAAGGGAAAAAGTCACACCAATCTTAGTGCCGCGTGTTGTCTTCATAATTTATATATCTGCTGTTGAATGTGTTATTTCTTAAGCAATAATTGTTGTGGCATCGGAGTGGAGGAAGAAGCATGCGACTTTCGAATAACCTGAGAACAGTTGCATGCAGGTCGAAGAAATTCTTTCAATAAAAGATGTTAAGAAATCTTTTCCAATGAGATTTATCTTTATTGTTGT
This sequence comes from Propsilocerus akamusi, assembly GCA_018397935.1. Classification (NCBI taxonomy): domain Eukaryota; kingdom Metazoa; phylum Arthropoda; class Insecta; order Diptera; family Chironomidae; genus Propsilocerus; species Propsilocerus akamusi. The sequence goes on along the minus strand of CM031470.1, from coordinate 6,660,541 downwards.
TCATTCTTAGAATACCTTTAGTTAGTTGTAGCATCGTATATGCATCGCAAGACACATATAAAATTAAAGAAACTTTTATTTATCGCAGTATAAGAATAAGAAGAATTTTTATAGCATAAATGTAAAGGCAACGGATTAAATGGAAGTATAACAAATGCGAATGAATGTGTTTGTGAATAATATTGCAGAGGAAGTGCATAAGAATACTTTACACATTAGTGAATTTATGCTACAGTGATCAGCAAAGTTTTTTTATGGTTTCATAACTGAATTTAGCTCTAGAGTAATTTTTATAATTCTCATTTTGTCGAGATGATGGGAATTTCGAACGCAATTTTCCTTCTTAAGATTTGTCCGTCAACATATAATTTTGCATAATAAAATAACTCAAAGAAGATTCACAAAAAAGAGAGGAAAACATAAAACGAAGCAACTGAAAAGTTCATCAATTCAGTGATATTTAAACAGGGGGAATGTTTAATGTCAGCATTTAGACAACTTTGCTGAATGTCCCGTCGAGAATTTACTGTACAGTAAAATAGAATAAAGCTTGAAACAAAGATCCTAAATATATCTAAAATGGATAATGACAAACGGATGTTTACTCAGCAATAGCAGAGCATTGCTGTATGATTCGTTCGGAATTATAATCCAGTGGTTATTACAAGTCACGAGCGGATTTTCTTTCACTCCGATAAAATTCGTCCGTCATTAAGTCAAGAGACCTATTTAATGGCAATAAGAAGAAAATATTTCGGACATGCAATCTAGAAATGGGAAATATGCCGAAATTTATTTTCGTAGGCCTCGCAATCGATATCAGATGTTTAGCCACGAAGAATTATGTACGAATTTCGTGAATAAATCTGCACAAAATTTGCATTCATAAAACTTCTTTCTTTTACATTTTTTTGGCTCTTTCCCCGGCGTCAGTTATTCGACGTGATTGAGGAGATTTTCTAAAATTGGCAAAAAAAAAAAACAATTGAACGTGCGACATTTATGAGCATGCCAATCGATAACAACAGTAAAATTATAGAAATCGACAAAAATATTTTGAAGATATGTCTAAATGCCACGTAAACCCAGTACGCGAGTGGAGGATTATTGACCCAAACTCTTGGACCGGATTTTGATCCCATCTAAGTCCATCAATCTATGTCTGCAAAAATAAGAAGAAGCTCAGAGAACCGCAACAGTCCGTCAGATACCGCAAATAAATCAAAGCTCTGTTTCGATTTGCAAAAGTGTATGTGAATATCAATTTAACACGATTCCCAAAAAAATTGCTGCAATCGTTGAGCTCTCCCTTTAAATGATAGAGCCAATTTTCTGAACCATTTGACTGAGACGAGTAACGAGTAATTTTTTAAGTTGAGACAATGCGCAGAACACTATAGAACATATGTAATCTCAGTTGTAGGGCATGTGCGCTGGTGACGTCATGAAACTTATTTAGTTCAAGGCTTATCTTCTAATCACATAATTGACTGTCACAGAAAATCAATAAAATCATGTGCTTTGCAAAAACTCCTTTTGTCGCACTTGAGGGTTTATAAGTTTTGTAAAGCGCCTCAAGAGCAAAATATCACTCGTTGAGCACATTCGACAAACATTTATTTTTCCATAATTGAATTAAGTGCTTCGATTTTTTTTTTTGTGTGCCTGTAAATTGTTGTAAGAGACAATTGATGGAATGAGAAGGTAGTAAAACATAAATTAGCATTAAATGTCAGGCAACTCCTTTGGAATTTATGAAACAATTTTTGTTGCTTGTGTATGTAAAAAATCAACATAATGGGAGCAGAAGGCATGTGCACCTTTTCGAAACTTTGCGAACCGGAATTTGTTGGCAAAAACTTTTTTCTGTTGTGCCGATCTTTGAATATATTTTATGCAAACGATCACAAAAGATTTGCTTGATGGTTGCGAGAATCTTGATGCAAAAGAATTGTTTTTATTCTTCAACCTTGCGATTCTGCTGATTTTCCGCGAAATGACATCATCACATGGAAGTTTCGTCGATGACTTTATGACTTTTATTTTGGGTTTTATTTTGGGATCGCTTACCATTTTTTCTTAAAGACACCAATCGAGACGAAATTTCTTTTCAACCTGGAATGAAATATTTCTCTCTTGTTTCTTTGTACTTCACTTCTTGGCCTTCTTCGTATCTCCTCGATACAAAATCATTTCTTATTATTATTTATCGTCGTTTTCTTTTTTTTTATTATTACACCAAAGCAAACTTGCTTTTGAGATGAAGAATTTCTGGTGTTGCTGTTTGGAAGGCAACAGAATTTGGAAGTGTAATATCTAAAGTGGCAAGGCACGTTTCGAATTCTATTTTTGTTATCAAGACCGTTATCACAAAAATCTATTCTTTTTCTAACTCACTTGAAGATAAGTTTTCATTTAACTTCTATAGTTTTTATTTCAGTTTCTTTTTATTACGTTCATTTACCGAAATATTTTCTATCTTTTTTTTTATTCAGTCACAACTGTTCTAAAACTGGCAAAATAATGGTTCGGCTCGCTGGTGTCCATCAAACCGAAACCGATATTATATAGTTACTACACTATAGTCACTATGGTAACATCACTTTAAAAAAAAAGTCATTCAATTCCAACACTACTCAGACCGCAAACACGATGCTTATCGCAATTGCACGTATCGCAATTAATTTGAAACAAGTAAAAAAATAAAAAATAGATTAATATTTTGCTTGTCCTGTATTTTGGTGTCAAATATTTCTTGGGTTAATTCACGTGGAAGAAATTCCTCTACTCTATTCACAATTGAAATAATGATCCAGAATTTACTATTTCTTTTCACACGCAAATCGCGAACTAAATTCTGCACACTCAAAAATTGGATCAAACTACTTTTTTTTTTGTTGTTTGCTTCCACACAGTAAGACTTCTTCTTGAAAGAAAAGTTCAGCAAAAATAGTCAACTTTTATTCGCTGCAAACAACTTTTTTTTCTTCCATTTCAACCGAGAGCAGCGCGCGCAACTTGTTTCACGTTCAACATCACGACTAAAGTGAATTTCAGTTCCAATGAGCGAAATGGAAAAATCTTTTAACAAAAAAAAAAAAAAACAGCTTTAGACAACAAAAATACCGTAAACAAAAATACACACAACCGATAGTGACTGACGACGGCAGACTTGGGGAAGAGAGAAATTGAGTAAAAATATTTTTTGTATATTTTTAAAATATGTTCAGTTTATTTTTATTTTTGTGTCAAAGAAATTTGATTATGTTGTACTTCGATAGTTGTTGGCCAGAGACGAAAAGTCTTTGCTTATATTAATAGTCATCAATAGTGTGATTCAGCTTTGCCGTGGGTTCCTCATTTATTTTCACTCTCTCATTCGCTCTTTAAGTACGTTAATGTCGCTCAGATCTTGGCTCAGGTGGTTGTGTATTTTGCCATTACAACCAATTCACTTGGCGTCCGCTTATACAGGTATAACAACAGAAACATGCTAACAATAAAAATTAACACACTTCTAATAAGCAAGTATTTTTACGTTTTGATTGTATTGCGAGAACCGAAGCGAGAACAATGGATGAAGAGAGAACTGAAGACTTGGGAAAAGGTGTAACAGGAATGGAAGTTACAAGTTCAGACAACTGAAACTTCTTTTAGGTTCAAAACTGTTGACAGCATTTTGAATTCTTAGACGTTTTAGTCATTTTCACATTAAAAATGTGATTCACCGAAATAGAGATCTTGGAGATGGAAATATTGCATAATTTTTATGACTCAACAGATTGTTTTAAAAAAAAGCAACTCCAGCAAAAACGTTTTATTAAAGTGATTTCAAAGCTTCAAAGAGCTTTAATTTTAAATTTATTATTTTAACAGAAACGATCTCAATCTATCGCAATCATTTTTATGTTCCGCAATTCCATCAGAATTACTAATAATTTGCTTTCGTTCGCTTCAAATGTGATTCAATTTGGCTTTCCTTTTGTAAATGTGCTGGCAGCTTATTATAGATTTTCAATGGAATATTATCTGCATAAATAGATATAATAAAAAATTAAGATTTGCGTAATTAATTTGGTAATAAAATTTCTTACCATTGCACTTGTAAAACAAATTCGACCAAATTGTCATTTCTTGTGAGAATACAAACATTCCCAAACGACCTCCTTGCAGCGTTGAATCATAAATATTTCCTGAATCAACAACTAATTTCTTTCCATTAAAGATTTTCATATTTATAAGTCCAATTTTAGGACGATGAATTAAATGCCAACGATATGCCGTTCTGTCTTTCCATCCAACATTTTTCGGGTCCTTCCACAATAACTTAACTTGTCCTTCAGTGTCGCCAGTGTGCCATAGTGAATTTCTCAGGATTTCTCCTGGACCCGTTTGACTGTAAATTAGCTTGATTTGAATTCCAGGTTCTGCGTGGGCGACAAATGGATCCTTATGCCAATATTCTTGTTCATTGCGCTTCCACATAACTGCATAAAATCGATGACTATTTTGATAACTGAAAATGAATCCAATATAATCGTCATCATTGTTCGTATCAACATATAATGTCCCCTCAAAATCCACACCACCAAACGAATCATATCCAATTGCAAGACCAGGATCAGAGTTCATTGTTTGTACCATTTCGGCACCATTATTGTAAGTAATCCATTTTGGATCGATTTGAGATTGACCTTCAGGATCTAAAGCAACTTGTTCAAATGTCCTGAAATCTGTTGAAAATATTCCACGATTATATGGACACACGTCATGTTGATTATCGATACCATCACCATCGCTATCATTTTCACAAATGTCCCCGATTCGATTTTGATCGGAATCCTTTTGATCGGGATTATAAATTAAAGGACAATTATCAGCGTCGTTAGGTATCCCATCATTATCGATATCTGAATCGCAAGCATCTCCTGCGCCATCTTCATCTACGTCCACTTGATCTGAATTTGCAATATCAATACAATTATCTTCTTCATCGGGTATGCCATCTCTATCACGATCAATAAATTTACAACCTTCCGTTCTACAGAAAGATTTTCTACGAATTGGTCTTGACGTTATCACATTTAGAGTGTCACAGGCATCGCCTATTCCATCTCTATCAATATCCGATTGATCGTAATTGTAAACATTTGGACAATTGTCTCTTTCATTTGGAACTGTATCGTTGTCAATATCCTAGCAAAATTTGTAAAATAATTTGAAGTAATCGTGAAATTTTAAGTAATTTTTAACTTACAGGGTCACAAGCATCACCAATTCCATCTTTATCGGTATCTTCTTGTCCTGAATTCGGTGTATAAAGACAATTATCCTGTCTACAAAATTGACTTGAACATCCCAAGTCTCGATCAGGCCAACCGTCCAAATCTCTGTCGCTTCCACATTGAATTCCATCACCTGCCCATCCAACTTTACATTTACAGAAATATTTCCTTTCGCTATTCAATCGACACACAGCATTTCTGTCGCAAATAGTTCCATCTTGACACATTCCAGGCACTGAAAAACATCCCGATGATGAATTTGATTTTACATATCCATTCAAGCATTGACATTCGTATGATCCATCTGTATTAATGCATTGCATATTTAATCCGCAATTAGCTGATCCTTCATAGCATTCATTTATATCCTGGCAATGTTGTCGTTGAAATGTTTGTTCACCTATAGCTGACGTGTGTACTTCTTGAGAAAATTGTCTACGATATCCGAATGGACAAGATTCACATCGATAACCTGGCGAAAGATTTGTACATTGGACATTTGGATCACAAGGTCTTAGTGAATCACATTCATCAATATCAGTGCAAGATATCCCATCAATGCTTGCAAAGCCAGCAGGACATGATCGGCACATGTAAAAAGGTGACTCATCTGCTTGAAGGCATTGAAGTCCATTATTACATGGACGATCTTCACAGAAATTTCTTCTTACTGTACAAACTCTTCCATTTCCTTCATAACCTCGAGGACAACTGCCACAACTGGCACCTTCATCTGTATCTGTGCATACTACGCCACTGAGAAAAAGATTTTATAACGATTTTCATGTTTTTATATTTTATTCTTAATATTTACGCAAAACATGGCTTATCCACATCACATGTTTCAACCCGCCTACAAGATCTTCCATCTCCCGCATATCCTGCTGGACACCGACCGCATGTCATTCCATTTTCTGAATCAAAGCATTCGACATTAGGATAACAAGGATTTGAATGCCGACATGTATTCATATCGACTTGTGTCAATGCACATCCTGCACAATTTTCAATCAATGATTGAATGTGTTTAATCTCAGCATTTTGATAAGTCAAATCACGCTGGAGATTTTTAACTGATTCTATTAAATCGCTAATTAATTCCGTCATGTTTTCTGTGAGAATCAAAAAAATGAAAATAAAACTGTTATCAGCTGACACCCTTGAACTTGGCCACAATATATGTTTCTCACCATTACAATTTTGAGGATCACCGCCATTGACTGGCTGATAAAGCTCATCAATTTCCTCATAATTAGCATCTACTATAAAGATAATAATTTTAGAAAATTGTTTCATTCAAGTCTAATAGCAAATTACCATCATCCGGTGGAATTTTACCAAGAACCACGCCGCGATTGTAATTTACCGCAAACACAAATAAAATTAAAAGAAATTTCATATTTTTTTTTTCACTTTCAACTGATAACACAAAAAAAAATTTATGTATCAAAAACAACGTCCAGGCGAGTCCAAATAAATTTGCAAACTGAGCTAAATTTGGCAAAATGTCTCAATTAAAAGTCTCGCAATTATGTTGTCGCTCTCCACAAATTGAGAGTTGTTGTATTATTAAAATTTATACGTATTGCACAATCTTTAATTATCTGTGTCGTTTAGCGATGTGTGGTATAGTGCAAGCCAAAAGTCCACTCGAAATCAACAGCACTGCTGGAAGGACGAAAGTGTATTTGCAATAATTATCTAACATCAATCCAACTAAATTTGATCCAATAACTGATCCAAAGCGACCAGCCATTAATGAAATGCAAACAGCCATCGCCCTGGAATGGGAAATTACATTTCAGGATCACTCAACATATCCATGTAGTTTTAAAATATATCGAACCTTAATTTTGTTGGGTAGAGTTCAATTGTTGATGCACTCATAACTATCATTGCTAGACCACAAGACAAAAGCACAACATACATATAGCTCACAATCTCAGGATCGTCTATGATTGTTATAAGTATTGCAGACGTTCCACAGCTGAAGAAAATAGAAAGTAAAATTGCAAGTTTTCCAACGTGATTGATAATGAAAGAACTTATTGCTGATCCGACAAGAAATATTAGGCTTAGAATATAAATATGTACATATGTTTTTAGCTCTAGATTGCTAATGCAAGATATCGAATTAGATTTATTATCGTTGATAGCTTCAATTCGTGACAAATCCATAATCTCACAAACGGTCGCATGATCTCCGGTGTGATTATTTCCAATCCAAATGTTAACTTTATTGACTATTTCCGGGAAAAATGCCCAGAATCCCTTAGTTGTACTTTGAATACTAAATTGAATAAAGCACGCCGTCAGAGTATTTTTCAAATGTGGATGCTTAAAGAGTGGCGCTGTTTGCATCCACATGAACGTCAATAGATTTGATTTTCGCGAAAGTCCTTCACCAAATTCCGAGTCCTTTTTCAAGCTCGTCACTTCAAAGCTTTCAGGTGGAAATCCAGAATTTCTATGATAAATTTTCTGAAGAATTCTCAAAGTTCTCTCTTCTTCGCCTTGTGAGAATGTAAATTTTGGCGATTCAGGAATAAAAAACATTAAAACTAATCCACAAATAATATTAGGAATTCCACATGCAACTATAAACAATCTCCACGGTTTATAAGTAAGATTTAAAAAGCTTATAAAAAAGCTCCATTTTTGATTCATTATTAGAATTGCCATCGTTGGATGCAACATGTTCAGTATCGAGAACAAAATTGAAGCTGAAACATACAAATTAGGAACCAAAAGAATTTTAAAAATTCATTTTCTTACCGATCATCAAAGCTCTTGTACGATTTTTTGAGTCATGAAATTCTCCCATAAATGCATAAATAGCAGCCGATGGTGCAGATATGCTGAAAGGATCAAAATCCTCATTAATTTACTCAAATAAAGATTAAAAAAATCTCACAAAAATCCATTGAGCAGACGCAAGAATGCAAACAACCAAAAACTTTTTGCAAAACTTGATATAAATGTGATGCCAAATGCTATAAACATGCAGGGCAACATAATCCTCTTTCTTCCTCTTGTATCAGCCAGGAAGCCCCACAAATGTGAGGACAAAATAATTCCAGCGAACCCAATCGAACTCAAAATTCCCTTATCAGTTGTTGTCATGTCCAAATCACATTGTGAAATTGGAATTATGAAATTTACTCCAACTGTCTCAAAGACAATGCACGCGAACACAACTCCAACCAATAGAATCAGAGTATAATTGAACATTCCAAATCCTGTTTTTGATAACGCTTCTTCAAAACTTGCACAACCTTTGTCGACATTTTCACCGGATTTTAATTCCATCTTGAAGCTGCAAAAAAACTACAAATCTGAATTTTGTTTTCACTCTTTTCTAACTCTTATCAATATGACTTCAGTTGAAAAAGATTTATGTTTGTTTTGAAATATAAACTGATAACGTCTTAAAAATTACTAAATTTCTTTAAGATGTATTGTAATTATAATTATTAATATAATTTAATAATGAATGTCTTTAATTGTACAATTAGTATTGTAAGCTTTCAAAATGAGATGTCCATCGGTTCTTTTGATTGTTGTGAATTGATAATCAAAATATTTTTTAAGATTTTCGGCATCAAACTCAAAACTCCAGTTTCGAAAAAGAACAAATTTCAATTTTACTCCGAATTTCTTAATAATTTCCATTGCGCCTGATGTAGATGTTAGATTATTAGATTCTACAACCAGCTCTTTCAAGTTAGAAAGTCTTTTTAATAGACATTCAAGATTGTAATTGTGCGGTTGAAGGAATTTTGACATGACAAGGATCTCAATATTTGGAAACAATAAAATGAAGCGCATGCAGTCATTGGCGCACATTACAATTTTGCGATCATTATTGAGGATCACGAGACTTTTGAGCATTTTATGTTGATCACTGAAATTGCATTCAAGAAATCTTAAGTAATGAACATAAATGAACTCAAGATTTTCAATCAATAAACTTTCCAAACATTTGAAGTAAGTTGGAAAATTTTCCATACAACTTATTGCCATTCGACCTCTGACCTTCAGCGAGCTTATGTTAGAGAAATTTATGCAAAGCTTTTCAAACACTTCACTCGAATTAAAATGGTCCAAAGTGACGAGTTCAAGTTCTTTAAGCTTGGACATTTTCAGTTTGCTAAGAGTATAAATCTGTGACACCATCAAGCTAACACTTAAGCTCTTCAAATTCTGCAATCGTTGTATGCTTTCTATTGACCTGACATCATTTATTGGAACGTCTAATCTTTCCAGAAGTTCCAAATTTGAAATGGTTTCAAAAGTTTCGTCATCAATTCGTGTTATTTCGTCGGTTGAAATGGACAAAGATCTCAAATTCGTCACCGATTGAATAATGTTTACCAACGATTCACACCTTGGACCGACAAGCCTCAAATATATTAATGGAAGATCAAATGGGAATGCTAATTCGACAGTTCCAATAATTGTCAGCTTTTTAATTGAATTTTGTCGTTGAAGGAATGATCCCATAGTTGCAAGATTAATGTTTTTAAATTCAATTTCTTTGATTTGATTTTCCGGAAGCAGCCACAGAGTATCGACCAACATTCTGTTCGTTTCTAATCTGGAATCAGTTGATGTTAAATTCAGTTTTCTTATGTTATTTCCATGGAAAGCGAGAATCCTTTGTAGCCTTTGCCAGCATCTTTGTGTAAAGCCGGTTGTTATATTCAATGTCAATTCATCAAATTCCCGTTTTGTATCCATTATGCAATTAAACACAAAATCATCCAATAGCTGTTGTGCAGAGTAATAAAAATAGATATTAAGAAATTTATTTATTTACTGATTATTGTTTACACAACTTACAACAATTTCCTTAATGGCGAGCGGATAAAAATTTCTTTCAATTTTGCAAACAATTTCGTGAAATAGCGGACATGTCAATGACAGGTCTAGACGGTTTGTGTTCTTTATCACGTAGGAAAATATTTTAATTAACAGCTCCATCGGGAGTTGGAGAATTAAAGAATTTCGGTTCATTTTATTTTATTCCGTAGAAAACTTTCATGAGAATTTTAATTTCCTCGCAATATCCTCATTAATAATAAACTGCTGCAAGTTTCTGCTGACTTATAACTAGTCCTTCATCTAAATATCGCAACACGATCTTTAAAGGTTCCTGTCACTTTAATATGTTAGCACCAACTGGTATTTAAGGTCGTCACAACATCTCTTACATTACATTAGCAATTTTGTTTATTTTTTCAAAAACATATGATGATGACGTAATGCCCACTATTTCCAGGGCTGACGGATGTTTTGAATAAAAAGAAGGAAGTTTGTTGTTAAATTTTTATTTTTTCAAATTTTTTTTTTTAATTACAGACTACCTAAGAAAATAATGATAATTCACTTCTTTTTGAACAAGAAATGAGCCATTGGATCATCCTCTCGCGAGCGTTTCATTTTATAAGCTTCAATTTCTTCCTCTGTCGGTTCCTTTGCTTCATACATTGAATTGTATTTTCGTTTACGTTCGTCTGTTGCCATGATTTGGTCGAATTCACTGCTGCGCAAATCCTCAGCTTCTAACGCCAGTTGCAATTTGTCTTTTATTTTCTTCTCAGCTCTCTTGTCCTTTTGCTTCTTCTTCTTTTTACGTTTTCGATCTCGTTTCTTTGATTTCCTTTTTTCCTGTTCATCGCTACTGCTGCTGGATGATGACGATGATTGTCCTGGTTCAGGTGATTTTTCATGTTGTGCAACTTTTTGATTTACTTCCTTATCATCGTCATGTTGTACGATATTTGTTGAGTGAGGTTCATTTTCTAGTTCCACGCCAACACTTTGTTTGCAACACCAGGAATTTTTAATGAACGAATGACAGCATTTAAATCCCCATTTTCCTTCTTTCCAAAACGAGCCCCAAACAGAAGTGTGATTGTTAATATAAACGTCTTCTTCATATCTGCTCCTGATAATTTGTTTTTCAACCCCTTTTATGATTCGTCCATCGCGAGCATATTCTATGTAGGTTTCAGTTTGAGCCAGTAAAAGCTGTTTCGGTGGTCGTTGTAAATATTCTTCGCCGCCATATTTCTCAAGAACGTTGCCTTTAACATTGTCCTTGAATTCTTCCTTCTTTTTCTCGTATTCCTTCTGCAGCAACTCAAGTTTAGTGGGTTCGGCAAGGACATGCACGTCAACACCTTTGCTATGAGCTTCCCATGCAAATAATTGCGCTGTTGCGTGTTCCTGAGTGTCGCCAGTATATCGAATAAAGTTTTCACCAGCAAATTCAAGCTCGTCAGGGTTCTTAGTCGGGTTAGGATTATCACGCATCGAACGGGTTTTCGGGTCATAGTATGCGGAATTTGGATCTAAATTACGCAAATATTTTGCTGTATCTTCTCGAATACGAAGATTTCTTACTGTGATGCGCTGTTTAGAGTCGACTTTAGTTCCAGGCATGTCAACGCCATCCGCATATTTATCTTCATCCTCCTCCTCAGACGATTCCGCATTGGGGTCATCTTTCAATTTCTGTGTCTTAAGCTGGCGTTTTGCTTCTTCGATTTTCTGATATTCTTCGACAATTTCACGATGATCTGTCGGATCATATCCAGCCCATCGATCGCGTTTTCCATCAAAATCTGGTTTCAAATCGGGCTGAACAAATTCATCGTGTGCTATTTGCGCGTTTGTGAATTTTGCTCCAATTTTGCGCGGGCGATCAAGACAATCCTTTTTCTTATGCGTCATTGCACCACAATTCTCACATGCACCTTTGCGATATTTCGTGGCGACTTTAGATGTGTCAACTCCCTTCTTGTACCATTCATCAATGGTCGAATAGTGACTTTGGCGATCTTCTTGCGGACGCTGATGTTTCAATGTTGGTCCAGATGTGCCATAATACCAGGGTGCTGCTGATATGTACTGAGGAATGTGAGGATTGATATCGCGACCTAAAAAATATTATATTGGTATATATGGAATCTACATAATAACCGTCAACGTACCTTCTTCATCGACAGCAGCGGGTGCCTGGCCTGCCTTACGTGCCTCTTCCAACTCTTTCTGCTTCTTCCATTCTTCACGGGTTTTCTTTTTGGGTTCTTCATCTGCTTCTTTTGTTTTATCAGCAAGAATAAGTGATATCGGCACTCTCGGTGCGTTCATCCTGGCTCTTAAATTACTTCTGTAGCTGACAGATTATTTAAGAGCTCTTAACAAATGATTGAACAAATTACAATGAAATACGATTTGTAATGTTTTTCGACAGGGTCGAAAACCGCAGGGTGAATAGCTACGGCAGCATTTGTTTACATTATTATTTTTTAAGGATGAAATCTAAAAAGTTCAAGGAAGCCCGACAGCCAGAAATAATAAGAACAACACAAAAGGATCTTCAATACACGACTGAGATAAGCCAGAAACTTACGGAAATTGTTCAATTCCTTGCAAGCAATCGAAATTTGATCAAATTCAATGAAATCGGAAAAACTGCTGCAACTATTTTCTATCATGGGTTTTCCGCTATCAACAGACTCCAGACACTCGGCGAGGAATATACGGGCATTATCCAAATCGACAGGAATTCTAATAATCTACCTGCAAAGTTCCTTCAAGTCATTTCCGTAATTCTAGAGTTTGGGGGAGAAAGTTTGTTAATGAAACTCCTGAAAGTCTATGAAAAGAAAGTTGATCAAAGTGAAGAATTAACATCTGAGGCTCGGGGGATGCTACTGAAGCTGATTCGATTTGTCAGGGAGTCTTTCCATACATTAAAGCTATTCATCGCGGGATGTTTTATCTCAATTCAGGCCATTATCAACTATCCAAAAGAGTAACTGGAATCAATTACGCATTGGTGAGATTTTGGCTCAGTGAGAATCAATCGGTTCAAGGCTACAAGCTGCTAGGCATTGTAACACTTTTGCAGGTGACATTTTCCCTTATAACTAAGTCAAAAGAATGTCTCGAGAAAAGAAAACTGGAATCAACTTCCAAAAGCGCGATCATTAAAAGTTCGCTAAAATCTCGGAGGGACTCACAACCAAGTAAACGTTGTATTCTTTGTCTGGAGACACGTATTGATATAACATCTACCTCATGTGGTCATTTATTCTGTTGGAAATGCATTTGCGACTGGCTACAATTTAAGAGCGAATGTCCCGTGTGCAGGGAACACATGTCGAGCTCTTCTGTGATATTCCTTCAAAATTATTATTAATTTGGTTTAATTATATTAGATGTGGTGGAATGGGATAAATAAAAATGCTTTCATTTTGAATTCCTCTCCAATCTTGTTTAATAACGTTACTTGAGTTAACGTCATTATTGAAGAGCGAATTAAAGCAAATCATCTCTCGTACGACAAATACAACGCTTGAGAAAATCAAGAAGGAGAAAATGTTTCAGTAACTACTTCAGTCTCAATTCGTCGGTCAACGAGTGATCATCTATCAAACAATTTGACGCAATACCGGTTTTCAAACAAATTTTTTACAGTCAGTTTACAGTGTTTGTAGTAAACTAACACAATCTTTTAGGTAAATCAAAGCTATAAATTCCGAGTGTCCATTGTTATTTTTTTTTTTTGAGCTCGTCACTGTCTGCGTCTTTACATGTTGCCATTCGTTCCCAAAAATTGCTTGCTATTGGCACAGTTCCAACTTTTCGCGTGTGCGTTTCTTTTTTTATCGGAAAAAGTAAAAACAAAAGAATTTCAAGAAAAAAAGAACATTGCGCGATAAAATAATATAAACACCTAATAAACACACATATGTTATCTCGTCTTCAGTAATCAACATTTTAATTCCGGTACATATAAATATTTCACAACTATCAGTATTTGTCTACTGGTTATTGATATAAACTTAAATATAGAAAGTCGTCATGCTGATGACTCATTTGCTTCTTTGATACATTTAAATTCATAATAAATAGAAAGATGATTTCATCGACATCGTCTGAAACTTCAAACAGTGAACATGAGACCATTAAATAATGACGTGGCTGAAATTCGCGTTATTGGACAGTAGTTTATTAACATACAAACAACCAGGCATACATATTCAAGGTTTCGCTTTTTTTCTTATTCATTCCAGAGTATTTGTCAGAACAACAGCAAAAAAAAAGCTAGAAAGATGATGTTTCCTTTTGTAAGTATTGTGCGAATAATGAGCGAAATACGATAATTCATTTTATTAGTGCTGGGGATTTTCAATTGGATAATAATTACAGGGTTCTGGCGAAAGACCACAAAATCCTACAGCTCCACCTGCACAATATGTACAGAGCAATTCAAGCTATCCTGGGGCCCCACGACAAATCCAAGTTCCATTTGGTGCTGGAATTGGATTTAATCAGCAGCTTCTTGCAACTACTATTAATAGTCCCTATCCACCAGCACCATCCATTGGCTTCCAACCACAACTTTCTCACTCACAAAACTTTCCACCAAACCCCATTCGCGTAACCAACAGTTTCAATCGACCTTTTCCACCTCAAGCATATCGTACTGTATACCCATCGAATGCTTATTACCAACCGCAAAATTCTAATGTTTATCCAAATCTAAGCCATTCGGCGCCATTTTCTTACACAAGCCCAAATCAAATTGTTGCACAATCGACAGGTGGTTACAAGCGAAAGGTAAATTTGATTTAAATTGGGTTTAAATTTGTCATATTTTTATCATTTTTATTACACAATACATAATCTATGTATGTACTTGCTAATAAATTAAATTGTTCATTTTCACATTTCAGGGCACACCAACTGTCCTTCCATCGGAAGCATTTGATCCGCAAGCCGATGCTGCAGCATTGCGAAAAGCTATGAAGGGATTTGGATGCGATGAAAAAACATTAGTTGATGTTATCTGTCGACGTAGCAACCAGCAACGACAAGTAAGCTCGATTTACTTTTAGCATAATCAAGAGAGAGAATAATATTTACAATTTTAGGAAATCGCCAAAGTCTTCAAGACCAATTTTGGTAAAGATCTGATCGAGAACATTAAATCAGAAACGCGTGGCAATTTTGAAAATTTGCTTGTTGCTCTTTTGACGCCAACGCTTGATTTTTATTGCAAAGAAATCAAGGATGCTATTGATTGCATCGGAACCGATGAAGATGTTTTAATTGAGATTCTGAGCACGCTATCAAATTACGAAATCAATACAATTAAGAACCATTATCAAAAGCTGTATGGCAAAGATTTGGAATCTGCTATCATTGGTGATACATCAGGCAATTTTAAACGTCTTCTAGTTTCGCTGTGTACTGCAAATCGTGATGAATCGGGTAATACGGATCAAGATGCTGCTAAGGCTGACGCAACGTCACTTTTGCGAGCTGGGGAACTTCGCTTTGGAACTGATGAATCAGTATTTAATTCTGTTCTATGCCAACGGAACTATAATCAGTTGAAATTGATTTTCAAAGAATATGAAACGATGACAGGACATTCATTCGAGCAGGCAATTAAAAATGAATTCAGCGGTGATGTTATGGATGGCTTCTTGGCAATATTCCGTTGCGTCAACAACAAAGCCGAATTCTTCGCACATCAGCTCCAAAAATCAATGAAAGGACTTGGAACGAATGATCGTCAACTAATCCGTTTGGTGGTGACACGTTGTGAAATTGATATGACCGAAATCAAAGAAGCATTTGAACGCCTATTCGGTGAATCTCTCAAAGCTTGCATACGAGGTGATACGTCAGGCGATTATAAGCATGGACTTTATGCTTTGATTGGAGAAAATCGTGGTTCATAATTCACAATTTTATGCATTCGATATAAGAAAATTCAGTTCAACACAATTCACTCCAGTGTATCGCACTTTTTTTCATTAATATTACTTCATATTCGCTTAATATCATGATAATTATATTCTCTCGCCCGCCAAGCATAAAATAGTTTAAACGTTTACACCATTGGAAAATAAAAATAAGAAACTCTTTGGAATAAAAGAGGAAAAGATAACAAACAAATCACGTCTAGGAAGTCTATCATTCACCCATTTATCTTATCGGCGATTTCGATTAAAGATAATTTTTTTTTCGCAATTTTTTGAGGTGCTTCATTTTTTTTATCAAAAAATGAGGGCAAGAAGATTTCCTTTAGTCGACAGTTTGGCGCCGCCGGCAATAACTTTAAATGGTTACGCTCACCATGATTCTCAGTATTTACATGGCTCATAGCTTTAATCGCAGCAATGCTCACAACTTTTAGCTCGCGGGTTGTCTTCGAAAACTCTCTCGTGTGTTTTTTTATGAAACAAGTTATGAATACTCTCTCGGAATTTTCTGTTCAGTTGTATTTTAAGTTCTCCTATCGCTAGACGTGTTTTGCTTGACTGTGTTTGATTTTGTCTCAATTTCCGCGCAACATGTATCCAAATGTAAGTATTATTAAATAGCTATTAGTTAATGTTTTAAAATAAATTTAACATTTTAAGATGCCACCAAATCAATTCCCGGGTCAACCTCCATATTATACTGATGGACAACAAATGCCCTACCAATCAATGCCTGGTGGACAGCAACAAGGTATGCCCTACCAATCAATGCCTGGTGGACAGCAACAAGGTATGCCCTACCCATCAATGCCAGGTGGACAACAACAAGGTATGCCCTACCCATCAATGCCAGGTGGACAACAACAAAATATGCCTTATCAGCAATACGGTGCTCCCTCACAATATCCTCCGATGCCAAATCAATATGGAAACTTTCAGCAAGTGCCACAGGTTGGGGCTTTCCCACAACAACCTCCAATGATGATGCATCAACAACAATTTCATACACAACAACAAGCTCCTAATGCGTATGGTCAACAGCAAGTGGCAATTGCTACAGTACAAGTAAAGTGGAATTATTAATTAATTATTGATTTTTTTTGTCTAATAAGCACTTGTTGCAAACTTGTTGGATTCACACGCATTTTCTAGTCCCGTCCTACAGTTGTGCCATCGCCCAATTTCAATGCTTCAAATGATGCTGGCGCTTTGCGCAAAGCAATGAAAGGTTGGATGTTAAAGAAATATTTTCAAATGAGCAAACTAAAAACGATTTATTTTTTAGGTTTTGGAACTGATGAAGACGCAATAATCGAAGTATTATGCAGGCGATCATGTTCACAGCGAATGGAGATCATTAAAGGCTACAAGACAGCTTACGGCAAAGATCTCATTGAAGACATTCGCAGTGAGACTAAAGCCAATTTCTTGAATTTGTTGCTAGCTCTGTTGACACCGATGACAGAATTTTACTGTCGCGAGCTTTATGAAGCGATGTAAGCATAGATTAAAGTTTTAATTCCATTCATGAAATAAATATCTCCTCAGGTTTGGCGAAGGGACCGACGAAGAAGTTTTAATTGAAATCATGTGTGGATTGACAAATCGTGAAATCAACAATATTAACGTGACGTACGGAAGAATGTTTGGAAAAACATTGGAAGAGACATTAAAAGCCGATACATCTGGCTGCTTTAAACGATTGATGGTCGCATTGTCAACTGGAAATCGTGACGAATCAATGATAACAGATATAAATGCTGCTAGAATTGATGCACAAGAGCTTAAAGATGCAGGTGCTGGACGGTGGGGAACCGATGAAAGTGCATTTAATCGCATTCTATGCACACGCAATAATGCACAAATTAAATTGATCAGTGAAGAATACGAAAAGCTCACGGGACGCACATTGGAAAAAGATATCAAGAAAGAATTCAGTGGCGATATTGAAGATGGACTTGTTGCAATATTGAGATGTGCCAGTAATCGTTCGGAATTCTTTGCAAAAAAATTACACGGAAGCATGGCGGGAATTGGAACAGATGATCGTGCTTTAATTCGACTTGTAGTGACACGATGTGAAATCGATATGATGGATATCAAAGAAGCTTTCCAAAAGAAATATGGAAAATCTCTCAAATCGTTTATAAAAGGTGATACTTCAGGGGATTACAAACATGCTCTCTATGCCTTACTTGGGGAAAATCGCAGTTAGATGAAAACCCGGAGTTGTTTTTTTTTTTTTTACAAATATTAAAGACATCACAAAACAAAATTTGCCGGTGATGGCTAGCCAAATGTTTCATGCTTCAAATCTCTTCATACATTTGTGGTTGTTTTAAAACCCAAAACTTTAATCCAAGCTTCAACATTAATCTCTTTGTGAATCGATTTAGAACAAAATAAAATTTGTCGGTTACTATTTTGACGTTAAAAAAAAAATGGAATAATATTCCAAATTCTATTATTATTGATCTTACTAATGCAATCAAATTTATACACATATAAATATAACATTTCACTTGATGCCGAAAAGGCGGAGCATACATTTGAATATTTTCTGAAATATGTATATTATATTTAGTTACGTGTGTGTGTCCATGCTATTAATCGCGAACAGAATGAAGTTCAGTCTTTATGACTTGTGGACTTGTGGCGTCTGAATAAATATGCACTGATAATAATGTATGTCAAATATTCCAAAGTTCAACGAACTGAACTCAGCATTTTTCTGAAAGCTATCGAAAATGAGAGAATTTTAAATGTATGACAAGTGATGCGTATAAATAATGGGAAATGGAAGTTACACATTTATCGATTAAAGGCTTCATGAACTTGGGGTATCGTATCGGTCATTGTAGAATCTGTAAATCTGAATTATGTCACATGATGATTTTGTTCTAATTGTATTTAATGTTTCATTTATTTCTGCTTAGTTGTACAATGAATATAAAGCAAACATGAATTAAAACATATTTTCGTGATTGATGTGCATTAAAACATATTTTTGTAATCAAAATCGGGATTTCAGGATTAAGTTTTCTTAAAAAAAAAAATGTTTTGAAAAAGGCAGTACCAAGATTGTTTTATTGAAATAAATTAAGAATTAGTGGTGTGCAATGTGACTTAGTGTTTAAATAAAATAAAAACACAAATTAACAGTAACCACATACGTGTAAGCTCATAATGTTTTTCTTGTTTTGCATTCTAAATCTTTTATTTAAGTCTCATTGGATGTATGTGATGTCCATAAATTTGTCGCAATCACTATCAAAATATCCAATTGACCATTTAGTTTTATTTAAAAATGCTGCATCTATTCCATTCTGTACAATGTTAATTAACAATTTGAATTTTTTAAGAGAACTGTTAGCATTATATGAGACAATATTTAGAAGCATGTGTAGGTGAACAAATTAACGGTAATTTTAATTAATTAAAAGAAAGAGATTTTTTCTGCATCGTGTCCTTATCAATTAAGGATCTTAATTTAGCATTCAACATTGAACTTTGTTTTTACAAAATTGTTTTTTTTTTTTTAAAGACACAAAGCGTTTGAAGGGAGAATCGCCAGCATGGCTTCTACACGATTTTACTACCTTATATGGATTTGATGATTAATGATTTTGAATGAGGATGAATGATTTAACTTTACTGCTGACTCTCGCAGACAATCTTTCTCGAAAACATCTAAAAAGCACCAATTTTTTTTCTTCTTTTGTTTAATTTCTCGTTCATCTTCCAATTTTCTTTCTTTTAAAACTTTTGCTATCAAAATAATTTTTTTTTCTGTTTCATTATTTTATGACAAATGAATTGTTAACATTCAAAGCGCTGAAGATTATTTTCTTTAATGAATGAAATGTATATATGTAACTGCGAAGCCTTACGATCGTAATTGCATGATGTGGATTTATAAGTAGTTTTTTTTTTTGGATATGGCGATTATAACTTATAGCTGAGTTGCTTTTGTATAATGAGTCCAGTGAATCATCTTAAAAGAACAGTCGCAAAAATTATAAAACTGAAAAATTTAAAAAACTGATAACAAAACGCAAAATGATTTTTAAAAAATAAAACAAAAGATTTCTTTTATTTATTTTTTCTCTTTCTCGTTCTGTTGCATTTTTGAGATTGCGGAAAATTATGAAGCTTTGTCATTTTACACAAAAGGTAGTAATATTTAAGCCTACAGATCTTGAAGATGTTGATTTCGAATATTTTTTTTTTCTTTTAAAACAAGTTTCTACTTAAAATTTAACAAAAAAGAAAAAAATATTTTCATCGTTTCTTAAGAAGAATTACAATATATTTAGAGAAGAGAAATGTGTAAAAAATTGAACAATTTTTGAATATAATTCATGTGAACATTTATATTAGAAGAGCTGCATTACAGAGATTCATAATTCTGATAAGGGGTTTGTTCGTTCCCTTGGAGATTCTTAAAGTTCTATTTGAGACAATATTGTGAAATTTTGTAATTGACAAAAGGAAATTATACGACTAACTAAGTCAGTTGATCAAAAATAAAATAAATTTGCAAAAAAAATTATAGCAAAAAAAAAATGGACGTTCTCTCTGATTAGAAGATTTTTCCTCAGATGCTTTTATAATTTCAGCTTTCGCGAATAAAAAAGGGACTCTATCAAAAGCGGTATCATCAATTTTGATTATCAAAAATATTATTATTTTTTTTTTTTACTTTGAATTTAATTTCAAGGATCATGGGAATAAAAAATGAGTTAATTGAAGGAGAAAAACTGCTGTTGTACAGCAAATTTTCTCTTGTCAGTGCCAAATCGTGTCGTTGTTAGATATCGTTAAGGACAATGTTGGCGGTTAGACTGAACACATTTTTAGTTGTCTGTTTTTTTTTTCCTGAAATTTAAATAGAATTGCTCTGGATGCACATATATAGTATGGGATTTTATCCCAAGCAACATTAATTTTTGTTGTTTCTCGCTACATTCCCAGAGCTTTGAATTAATTCACATTTTCTTGAAAGTATTATTTTTTTTTTTCATTCTTATCAAACTACGTTTAGAAACAAAAGAAGCGTTATCAATCTAAAATGTTTGTTTTTTGTTGTTGTATGAAAGTTTTCTTAGTACATTTTTGTCTTATCTTCATCATTTCTTTTGAAAAATCCTCATTCGCGCGTATGATTTTTGTTTCTTCATTTAGCAAAAATCCCTCAAAGCGATTAATTAGCGATGTGTATTTTTGTGTGTCTGATTGTTACATAATAATTCAATAATTTTGTAATCATCCGCAATAATCTAATTAATTCATTATCTAAACATAAGTGGCAGCACCACTGCTCGTTCCAGCTTGGTGATGTATCGGTTGAGGACTAACGGGCGGATTTAGTTTGCCAGGCACATACTGGCCGATAAATGAGCCATCTTCAGTAAATTGGCCGCCTAAAATTATTGAATAAGAAAATTTTCAGCAATTGATCAAGGAAATTACAATAATCAAAATCATAAAGTTACGAGCAAAAATAATTACCTCAACATAAAAAAAAATTAATGCAAAAAAAATCTACTCGCAAAATTGCATATAAAAATTTAATAAAATGAATCTCGCGGCGTTGAAGAATTGATACTAATTGGATTTGTGAAATGATCAAAACAAGAAGAATTGTTGTTTTCTGATTTCTCGGTTGATTCTGATAAAACTTAATGTAGGCTAATTGTTTTTTTTTTATAATTCTATACGAGCGTTGCAAACGCCTGATTATTCGTCGGTTGTGGCTTTCCTTTTCGTCCATACAGTCCGATGAATGAACCATCTTCATTCATTCCCTCTGTAAAAAGTACACAAAATAAGGATAAAAATAATAATAAAAAATATAATTAAGTCGCAAAGGACAATTCATTGTAGAAACAAATCGTCCATGCAGCATGAAGCGAGAAAAGAAAAATTAATTAAACACAAAGAAGCCATTTCAAGATGCAACTAAAATGCAATTTAAAACTAACTTGTTCAAAAAAGGATTCTTTAGACATTCAATATTAAAAAAACTAGCAAAAGCGACTTGTAAAGGAATCAACTTTAAGAATGGATAAATGATAAAACTAAAGACCATCGAATCATGGACACCAATAAGTGATAATTGTAAAGACGTTATGATGATTATCTAAATCTTACCAGTATCACCTTCACCATATTCTGCCATCGAATCGGTATCGCTCTCGGGATGCTTCTGTGAGCTGAGCGATTGTTGGCCTTGACTTTTGTTATCCAAACTGTAATCACGTAAAACACTAAACTCTTTTTTGTATCCAAGTTATAAATTGAATGTTTTTTGGGGTATGTTGGGGGAACTTAATTGGTGATTTATGTGAGGAAGGAATGTGGATACTAAATAGTTGGAATTTTTAGTGCATAACAATCATAGGCATTCGATTTTTGGTTAACGCTTGAAACTAAATTAGGTTTTATGAAAATTTGTCAGTTGCTGATTGGTCTTATGAAAATTATTGAAGCTGAATATAATTCAAAAACCGCTTTATTATTGTCAGCTTTTGATTTTTCTTTTTTAAAAAGTTTTTATCTTATGTCACTCCAAAATAGAAAAAAAAAACCATTCAAATGAAAATTTTCTTACCAGTTCCATTGTGTACTTAAAGAATGTCAAGATATTTTCTTTGTATTATAAACTATATGTTTGTATTGTGAATGGACCATAAAATTCTTAATTATCATGATTAATTGAAAACGATTGTTAATTTCCGAAATGTAATTTTTGGATCGAAAAAAAATCGGATCGAAATAAGTGGAATTTTGAAAATCTTTAATTACTTAAATAGCCTTCAATATTAATTGTGTTAAGTGGATTACGAATTAAATGCAGCGAACAAAAATCTGTTGTTAGATCTGCTCTGTGAAGGCTCTGTTGTACGAATGTATCTATTTCTAATTGGGAATTGATTGTCTGTGTATCATAATTTAGGCTCAACATGCGAATCATTTAATGAATTCATGCTAAAGTTAGTTCTTCACGAGAAACGCAAATTAAACAACCGAATAATCATATCTAATCTCACATTTTCTTAAAGTGCAATTTCCCTATAACAAGACTGGATAAATTATCATTGGTATCGGGAGGATTCGAAGCTTCTGTGGGACTGAAATGGCAGAGAACATTGAATTACGAATCATGTTTAACAAAACCTTCGTCCAGAGCAGAACATAAGAAAATATATAAAATATCATTAACCCAGATACAATGAGCAGTTAAAGAGCCATCAAGATGAAAAATGATTGGAAGCTGAGTGTGTATATTTGTGAGAAAAAAGAAGTGTGTTTTTACTAAATATTAGAAAAGTTCGGGGACAATCATTGCGCAATGACGTTCCCGACTTATTACTTACGGTTGTGAATACTCATGGAATCCGCCTTCATCAGCGTAATCCTGACGTCCATTGGCGAGTTCACGATCGTGCACATCATATTTACCACCGCGATTACGCTTAACAATGCAAATAATAACGAGAAGAAGAATCAAAAAGGCCAAGGCTAAAATCATGCCAATGAACCATCCAGCTGATGCTACGCTGCTATCTTGTTGTGGAACAATGGAAACACCTAAAACAAATCAATAAAAATTAATTTTTGATGCATTGCTTTGTCACTTAGCTCACCATCTCCAGGTGTTTCGATAATTTGACTGGCACTGGGCACTTCATGTTTTCCATCAACGGCTACAACTTGGAATTCGTATTTTTGATTTGGTTCCAAACCGCCAACAGATGTGAAATCTTCATTAACTTCAGGATTTGTTTTCTCAAAGCTCGGTTCGCCAACTTTGCGATATTGAACATAGAAATGTGAACCAGGATTTCCAGCGGAAATATTTGGTCTCCATGTTACTTTGACTTTTGCATAACTGTTATCAGAAGCCAAACGCTCATAATCAAAGTTAGACTTGTCTGGAGGAGCGTTCATAACACCAGTTGTGGCTGCTGTCTTTGCTTCAATGTAGTAACTAAAATGGACAGAAAATTATCAAACTGTTTGAGGATTGTACAATTATTGATACTCACTCTTCACCTTCGCCTTGTCCAGTGTAGCCAGCAATATGAATGCGATATTTCGTGTCCGATTTAAGTCCAGCAAGTTTGGCAGATTTCAAATCAGGATTTAAGATTCGTGGTTCGCGTTCCTGACGTGGCCCGAGTTCAGTGCCTTTAACTTCTTCGTAGTAAATTCTGTAGCCAGTCAATTTACCGTTAGTTTGAAGTGGACGCTTCCAGTTGACAATGAATGCTGACGATCCCAATGGGAAAGCTTCTAACGATTGAACAGTGCTTGGTTTGCCTTCCGGTGTACGGAACTGAATTGTGTTACTTGGTGGTCCATTGAAGCGATCATTATAAGCCATAATACGTGCAAGGTTATCAGTATCTGGGGTGAATTTGCTGACCAATGCATTTGATGTATTTGATTTCATTAAAATTTCTTTCACATTTTCTTCATCGCCCAGCACCCAAGTTTGAATTTTATAACCACGGAAATGGCCGCGAATTGAATCAGGTGAAACGGGCTCCCACGTTACCATAGCTTTATTGCCATCAACAATGCGATCCAATGAGAAATTGCGCGGTGCCTCAGTCGGTTCTAGAAATAAGCGAAATTTGCATTAATAACCTTTGTCATCATCATTGAGTTGAAGCTCCAAAATGACGGACATTCAATGTGACGACGCAAAAAAGTGGCAATTAATCATTTCTATGCCGGTCAAAATAAAACTGGATGAAGCTTTCTATGGATCAAAAGCTTTGCAAAAGCTGCGTTTCATATTGGAAAAAAAAAAAAAACAGATTTGGTCTCCTGAAAAATAAACTTCATCAAGATGTTTGGAATCAATTTTACCTGAACACTTTTTAGGATTGAAGTAATAAAAGGGCATCTGTGATAAGGAGGGTTGTGCAACATAGAACAATTTTTCACAACGGCAAATAAAAGAAGTTATTTTGGGAAAGTTTAATTTTTGGTTTAAGAATGAAATTTTTGGAAGCACTCTCGGCGATTGGATTAGATTTTTTGATGGACTACCTGGCATGATGCTGATGATCCGTGGATCACATTCTTTTCAGATTATATTTGTTAAACATCAAGAAATGAATGAAAACAATTCCATGGAATTCCTTGTAGAAAGGAATTCCATGATACAACGCTAAGAAAAGTTATAAAAAGGGTTTTATTTAGCAATTATGTTAGAAGGAGCCATTGAATATTGTCATTAGGAAACTAAACTCAACTCGTCAAAATCAAGGTGAAAAAAAAAAGCATTAGAAACATCAAAAAAAGTACTTACTGTCTTCGCCTGAGTAACCTTTAACTTCCTTAGGAGAAATATTTGATTCGCCCTTTTCGTTAACCGCTTGCACTTTAATCGTGTAACGTTGGAATGTTGGTTGATCGCGCACGAGCAACTCACCTATTTTCCAATCATATATGTCTTGCTTTGTCCATTCAGCGCCAGCCACATCACGCTTGTATGATATGCGATAGTGAAATTGTGCTGCATTGTGATCAATTTCGGGCATTGGCGTCCATTTGATGATAAGGTTACTAGGTTCACTGCCTTTGCCTTCGACGTTATCGGGATTTTTATATGGAACATCACTTTGTGTTGAACATGATTCACTGTGTTCGGATGGTGATGATGGGCCGACCTTATTTACAGCAATTACACGATATGTGTAATTTGCCCATGGGCTCATTGGAACATTGTAAGTGAAATCAGTGGCTGGAACATTTGATGCTGCGTCTGCCCATAAATCGGGTGTGAATGATGTGTTGTATTGAATTATGAAATACAAAATTGGTGAACGATTGTCTCCTTTTGGTTCCCATGTGATTGTAGCGTCATGAGCTTTACAATCGATGTTCGATAACACAGGAGCATTTGGAACATCCTGAACTGTCAGTGTTGCTGCGGCACTAGCTTCATCAAGTTCTGTACGAGCAACGCATGTGTACGTTCCTGAATCCAATTCAATTGTTTGTGAGATTGTCAATGAATTATCGCTAGACATAATGAATCGAGCTTGACTGTCAAAGTCAATAACTTCTCCATTTGTTAACCATAAAATAGTCAATGGAAGCGATGAATCAGCGACAGCATTGCAACGGAAAGTTGCAATAGTTCCGGCCATTACTTCATAATCTTGTGGACTTTCCGTAATTCTTGTGTGCTCTTTCACTTCAAGCGTTCCATTTGCTTCCTTTACTCCAAATTTATTCTCAGCATGACATATGTATTCACCAGCATCAGAGAACTGAACACCTTCAATTTTCAAATCGCCATTTTCTTGAATGTGATAACGTCCACCGGTCAATTCTTGTCCATTGCGAATCCATTTAACGGAGGGCTTTGGAGCACCAAAAACACGACATGTCATTGTTACATCACGTTGATCAACAGTTGCTTCCTTGCCTGGTGCTGTTTCGATCTCTGGTGGCAATGCAAGGACATTCACATAAACATCTTTGTAAACATATCCGAGTGCATTTGTGGCGTTACAACCATAATTGCTGGTATCTGCCTTCAACAATCCTGAAATGATAATGCGATTCTTTTCAACTTTACGACGTGGATTTGGTGGTGATTCCTCAATTGGCTTTCCATTATGAATCCATTTTATTGCAGGCTCTGGAATACCTTTAGCCTCGCAACGGAATTCAACTGTTTCCTCCTCAGCAGCATTTTGATATTCGGGCTCAACGGTGAAATACGGAATGGCTTTAATTTCCAAATTTATTGTTGTCGACTGCTGTTTGCCAGCGCCATTTGATACGTCGCATGTATATGAACCTCGATCTTCTAATGATGTGTGCTTAATAATGAGAGATTTTCCATAATTTCCTTGCGTTATCCGTTCACTCCAAGATATAGCGCGACCATCTTTACTCCATACCGTCTGCGGCAATGGCGTCCCGCCATAAATACAGAATAATTCAACCATCTGGCCACGCAATGCAACCTCATTACGACGCGACACGTATTGCCTTGTTGGCTCATAACGATTTTGTCCAGCATTGCTCGATGGAGTGACCTTCAACAAGACCCGATTACCCAATTTATATTCATTGCGAAATTTTGAGGATGCTGAACAGGCATAATAGAAGTCGTCGGAGGCATCATATCGTGTGACATTGGAGAACCATAAATTTCCTTCTGGATCAAGTGTCATTCGTGAATTGTTAATGGTTTTAATGCCACCTTGTGTTGATTGTAACATCCAATAAACGCTTGGCTTGGGCCAACCATCAGGAGGTTGACATTGAAGTTTAAATGGTGATCCTTCTTGTGCTTCCAATGTATGAATTTCTTCATCCTTGAAATTATTCAGCTCCGATTTGCGCACAAAAACTGAATTCGATGTGGCGATACCATGCTCGTTTTCAGCGAAGCACTGATACTGTCCCAAATCAACATCGCGCGGCCTTGTGATTGTTAATGTACCACGTCCCGGTTGCTGTGTGATTCGGTCATCATAAGCAATGAAGTCAAAATGTTTTCCGTTTTTAATCCATCGATATCTGAATTAGAGAAATAAAAGAACATTTAGTCAATTGTTTATGAATACAAAGAGCGAAGAAGCATCATTGAAGTATTGTGGGCGTATGCGGGTTGTTGTCTTTAATTTGTTTGGCATGGAGTTTAGATCCAGACGCCCCACTGTTTTATTTGCAACCAAGCAGTATGAATGATGTAGTATGAATCCATTATAAACTCAATTGTAGACAGAATTTATCCTATCAAATCGACCATGGTCTCCCCGTCTGAAAGCTCAACAAACAAACAAACGTCGCCTGATGTGTAATTAAACTAAATCATTGTTTCATGATGACGCATCTTGTCATTTTAGTTTCTTAGAATTTTACACATTACGCTCGATAATTTGACTATTACTTTTGTGTGCCTCTTCTTGCTTATTAAGAATTTCATTCATTATATAAATCAAGAATATTTCTGAAAAGAATGTGCAGAAAAAAAATAATCGCGAGACGAGAATCGCTTTCAATTAATAAATTTCATTCATAAAGCTTCGTTAGTTCTCAATTTAGCAAGCAATTCGAATGATGCCACCGAAATGAAATTCTGTGTGGGTCGTTTCGTCATTCTCTCTCATTTTTTCTAAAACTTATTCTGTAATATCTATATGCACACTGAGTAGAGCATTCTTGCTTCACATTGAAGTTGACTCAACTCTTTAATTTGATTTATATTTATCAAATTTCAGTTTTCATCACTCAATGAAATTTCATCTTATTTAGTTAAATTACGAGCACTTGAGTTTTTATGATGCCTACATGAACCAACGTCAAGATTCATCATCATTAAGGCACTAACAATGATTTAAGCAAATTCATGTTTTGTCAATTTTTAAAAAATTATTATTATTTCTTAACTGATTGATTATATTTTGACTGACATTAACAATGCATATGCCTGCGACTTAAAGGCATTCAATGAACTGAAATAATCATTGAGTAGCACAATTTCACTCGACTACCAAACCGATGTAATCTTATTTCAAATTCAGTTTTGCACAATCAAATCTCTATACAGAGAAATATTTCAGAACCGTAAAATTGTTGTTGCCGTTTTATGTTCCTTGTTTCCGTTGCAAATGTTTGGCGTTTTATTTTTTAAAGAGAATTCCTACTGTGCACATGCCGACTAATTCGTTTTCAATGTCATTCACACTTCTTAAATGCATCCTATTTCTAGTTTTCTCTTCGCAAAATTGATGATTATTTTTCTAAACGATCAGGATTTGTTTGCCGCAGCAGTTGCTTTATTTCAGACAAAGTCGTAGACATAAATTTTGCATCAGCACCAGTTGTCTGTGCGACGATTTGAGAAAGAGAAATGTTTTTATTTCCAGCTTTCAATGTGTTCAGAGAAAGTTTATCGCATCATGAATAATTTTCCGTTTCAGCTATTGAAGCCTTGAAAAAATTTCCACTTCTTCGCTTTCCGTTCGCAATGCTACAGCAAAAGTATGACGATAAACAATAAAACCTTTTATTTCTTGATTTCAGCATTAATGGAACCTTAACATAAACTTAATTGACGTCTTAAGTGTAGAGACATTTCACGTTATATTGTCAGTTATCCTTTGTCTCTCACTCCAAAAGAAATTCTAATCTCATTTACGCAATGTTATATGATTCCCTTTTTCGGGAAGTGTGTTATTCAAAGAGTGTATTATTTATGGCTTTCCATCCTAATTATCCTTCATCTTCCGTTTCAAAAGTAAATTCTAAAGAGGAATTAAGAACTTTTAACATTTAAAATCCACTTTTTCGCATGAATTAAATCAAAATTTCAGCTTAAATTTGCTTCGAAAAACTTTTCTAATTCCAATTTTGTTACCAAGAGACTTGACTAGGAATAAATTTGTCAATTTCCACTCGATGTTAACTCCAACATCCCCACGCAGTTATAATTAAATTTGTTTTGCATGGAAATTCTATTCAGCGGAAAGCTGCTTGGTAATAAAAGATTATTATTAGAAAATTCAGTTTTCGATCGTAAAAAGTTTCCCAATTTTTTTTTTTTGCCTTTCGATTGTCAGAACAGTTAAAGTTAGTCATGCAAAAGTTGAATCAAACTTTAATGTTGCTAGGAATTATTGAGGGAGAATTTTTATTGATCATTTTATGTACATGCATTTTCCAGTCTGACGAAGTCATTGAAGCATTAGAGTTCATATCGTGCAAGGATGTTGCAAATGTTATCATATTTCTTTATAGTTTTATCATGTACTTGATTTAAAATTCATGCAATTTTCCTTGCTGCACGATTAAATTATCCGGCTTTTCTTCATTGTTATCGCTACCAGCTTGGCGGATATGTTTTATATCGATTTTTTTCTGCTGCTGGCTACATGACTCGCTTTTTTCGCATGTTATGAAAATGTTTTCCCTTATTGTTGTGTTTGTGTAAGCTATAAATTAATGGCGTAATACTTTTCATGAAAAACCCCGACGCAGTGCAAAAACGAATACAATCGAGACATACAACAAATGGAAGCATTGTGAAGAATAGAGAAAAGGAAATCTTCTTAGCACTTGTGATCAGAAATGAAGCTCAGTAGAACTTTAAAAACGTTTTTCATTTTATATCTTTAAATTTATTCCTTAGGAGGAATTTATCTCTTTATAATTTTTGTCTGGAAATGTGTTTATTCGATTTCCTTCTAAATTGCGTTTTGACTTGAGCGATTATAATTTTACTGTTTCGTCGTTTTGATATTTGAAGATGAGACTTTCAACCCTCTTCTTTTAAGTATATTTTGTATATGACTGAATGGGAAGCTTTTGGGTATTTATGTTTATACAACATGGGTCTTTCTACCAACAACTTTGAAACTATTTTAATATAGGAAAATTGCATCTCGTGTCGTAACGAGCGGTATCATGACAAACCCCCCTTTTTTCTTTTCCCAACAAAAGGGAAATCCGACAAAATTCCATTTTACGATAGTAAAAAAGTTTTCAGGATTTTGTTCCTATGCAAAAGTGTTGAATAAAATAATGAAAAGTTTGCCGTGTGCTTTTCCCTTAATGAACTTTCAACAAGTCTTTCCTTCAGTTTTCCCTTTTCGGTCTTTATTAAGACAAGGAAATATGTATGCAAAGGAATCCTTGCGGGTGAAATAAATGAATGCGGGTCATGAAAATATCCCTTTTAAATATTTCTTCCTCTCTCCTCGTTCTAATAAACTTTGTTCAATGATGCGAATTTCATTGAAAAGCAATTCAAGCAATTTATCAGTCAACAACAGAAATTTTCTTAAAAGGAAGCAATTCAGACAAATATTTAACAACAAAACAAATGCGCAACAAAGGGAAAATACCATTCAAACGACGAACGTCACCCCATCTAAAGAAATTTCTCTTTTGAGTTCAAAGACTATGAAAATATTATTTCAAGAAAATGTGCAGTCGAGGGTTGAAATCAGTCATCACTTTACAACTTAATGAGTTGGCAATTTACATTTTTTATCAAATCTAGCGTACAGTACAATCAATAAATTCAAAGAAATCCCTACAATAAGCTCGAATTTTATTGGAACTAATTAAATTGATAAAATATTGTTTTTATTTATCCTTCATTTATAAATAACAATAAATTAACAACTCGCGGTAGACATATGAATAGCGAATGAAAAATGATAACAAATAGCAAATTTTCCATTTAATTAGTTTTTTTTTCCCCATCAGCAATTTTTCATCTATTTTCGCTTCAAGAGCTAACGCTTACTGGCTTTTAATCAAATTTAATTACTATCAGATGCGAAATGAAGCGCGGACTTATTAATATGGGAATTTGCTGTTGCCCGCGAGTTTCTGATGTATCATCTACGTTTCTGTGGAAACCCAACATGCGCCCACTTTTATGTCAATTTTCTGACATTTACTATCCAACCAGTGTGTACATGTAAACTGTTTTTACAACTTTTCATCGCATCATGCATAAATTGTTGAAACCCATGAAATACGTTTTTGTACACTCTTCACTGATGACAAACACGACATAAGAAATTACTTGGGGAATCCAGCGTTGCCCATCGAACCGTGGCGTCCATAAAGTTGTGTGTTATGCTGTGTTGGTTGGTTCGAATCGAACAATAGTGTCGTTGTGTTTGTGGTTAGAATGGCAACAATAAACCTAGAAATTAATTGTTATCAACCTTAATAAACATTCACACGCGCTCGTATATGGCTGCAGAATGTGAGCTATTTCAAGAACAGTCAACTAGTTGGTGCAATGGACTCTTGATGATTTCTGGGTAAAGCCGCCGTTCTAGGGTGGAAAATTACTTTCTCATTCCATGATATGAGAACATTATCAACGCTTGAGTCCTGTCGGCTGTCAATTCCGACCACAAATTAAAGATCATTAACTGATATGTAGGTGGAAAATTTCTCATTTTCTCATGCAGATGCTTTAGGTCGAGTCTAATTAAATTTTATTATCATTTTGCGGCGTTTTCATGTTGGACAATAGTAAGGTAATAAATTTACTGTTAATGCCCTTCAGTTTCTTATGTTAGATATCAAATAGCACGCGACCAGACGGAACCATAAGCACATCATCCCACAGTAGACCATATGTCGGACTAAAATTTGTAATTAAAGCATGAAAACTCTTTAATGCTTCCAATTTAGGAAATCGGATGATGTTAACCTTTTAAGACTTTGAATGCGCTTTTGTTTGACGTAAATTCTAAACATTTTTTTTTTTGTTAAGTATTAAAACTGAGAGAGAGAATCGAACATTGCGCAATCGCAGCAATTTGTCTCTTTTCGCAACTAAGATTTTCCGGCAAGGAAATGGTATTAAATAATTGTCACGCTGCACCAACATTTTTATATGAAGTTAGCATCTTGCTAATTGCTATTTCCTCGATCAATAAAATACTCTTTGTCATCTCTTGTTCGATATTTTCGCAAAAAATTTAGCTCTGGCCGGGTGTTTCCTTGTGGTGTTTTTTTGTGTTAATCATTCAAGGGCAAATGGCACATTTGTCGACATTAAAAATCATCCAGCAATGAGAATGAAATTGATTGGAAGAATATAATTTTATAAATATATTTTAGTCGTTTGACCCTTCGATTGGCCCTAATTCCAAAGTCTGTTATGTGTGCGCTTGTTTGTATATTCAGGCATTCGACCGTGTCCCACATAATGTATGTCAGTCGGCAGCTGTGAATTACTCGCCTTGTCCCAACAATAAAAATCTTTCATTCACAATTTAAATGAAGAACCCTTCAGGGATATCACTGACAGAGAGCTTCATAAAACAATTTTACGGTAGAAGTAAATAACAATAAATAAATAATTTTGCATTGCCTGCGAGCATCAAAACATTCAGAGAAGAAGCATTTTTGTGTTTAATGAGAGGGAAACGAAGCAATTTCAATTTTCATTTGT